>JACGDI010003568.1:851694-999619 GCA_014898725.1 Jacaranda copaia | reverse complement strand
GTAAATAGGGAATCGCGATCCGAATTTGACTGGGTTATTCTCGACTTGAGATTGGATATTGATTAGATCCAATTTAGGTAAATTTCTTAATCAAATTTTAATTTGATTAATTTACTGAATGTGATTGGAGTTTGAGTTTGAACATGATCCTAATATGACTTAGGACCGTTAAGCCATAAATTATGTCAAGTTATAGATTAATCTTAAAAATTTCCATAGTCTTGAACTTAATCAGCTTGAAGGGATTATCGAATTGAGACCTTAAATAAGATTTTAATGACTAGTTTACCGATTTGTTGAGTTGAGGGCTATGGTATGTGATTACCTTGAACATTTGAGTGTAACATGAAATTTGAGAATTATGATTGAACAATCAGAGTAATTGAGGAACTTGATAAGAATGCCTAAGTGCATTAAGAATTATGATTCAAAAGTCAAAATAATATTGGTTGGGGTTGTTCCATTATGAACTTTAAATTGGTCGGGAAATAAAGACATGGACTCTCCAAGCAGCTAAAGGTTATCATCTCCAACAATTTTAAGCACTTAAGATATGAAATAGAAACTAGCAAAATTATATCAGAGTAACCTTAAGTTCGATATAGACGTTAACTATATTTGTACTTAAGACTTAAAGGGTTGATGGAATAATAACTTGAGTTGTCTTATGACAGTTTTTGATTTGACTAGGAAGCTAGGGCTTGAGCATCTATACAACTAGGGATTTCTCTGCATTTGCTAGGTGAGTTTATACTCAATAATATGAGATTTCTTTGTTGGGGGAAAGAACATATGTACTTATTATATTGCCTGATCGCTTAATTCCTTTCAATCTAAGTATTGAAAATAGTACTTCATATCACCCCTTTTTATACAGATCACTTATGTTGATATTGATTGATATCACTTTTTTTGAAATGGATGATTGTGTTGAGGAAACTGAAAAGTAATTTCAAAATACATGTTCTATCGGCACCATGACTGTGAGCTTGAAAAGATTGTTTAAAATATCTTATGAAAAAGTTCTCTTACTTCAAATAGGTTATAAGTTGGAAAAGATTCATGTTTTCTAATTATTATAAATCTTCTCATCCTACTCGTAGAAGTGGGAGCTAAGTGCCACACTTGTTGACAGGGGGTGCGCAGTGGGGGCCACCTCTAGAGTCCTGAGGTTGACATATTCTGTTATATTTATTGTATTCTTGGTCATCAGTATTGTAAAGTATGTGCCGTATATAGCAAAGTGCCACACTAATTGAAAAAGGATATATAGTGGGGGGGACCTTTTGAGTTTGTCGTATAGGCACCTCTGGATTTTAGTACTAGACATCTTTTAACTGTATTTTATACCTTAAATGATAAAATCGTATGTTATCATTCATAAAATGATGTGAAAGAAACTAAATGCCAGATGTGGCTGTGCGGCAGGGGTCAACTCTAGAATCCTATAAACATGTTCAGTTGGAATATGGGGAAAGAAGTGCTATGTGGGACAAAGTGCTACGTGTGTGGGAGCCATCTCTTGAACTTGCGGGACAAGTGCTACACACGTAGGAGCCACCTCTAGAATCCCGACACCTGATTTCATGCCCAAACTAATCATTCGGTTTGTAGAGGGATAAAGCCTTATCTTTGAAAATATTTGCTAAATTGAAATTGGTTAATTTCTTAGCTTGACAATTATACTTTGAGACTTGAATGTTTGTCAAGTCTCAACACTGGTATGGGATGGTGGTGAGACAGATCACCTAAAATTTTGCTTAAAACCTTTTCTCATGACTTCTGAAAATTTTAATGTTTCTACTTAATTGATATATGTTATTTGAGAAATTATCACTTTGTTGTTATTGCCAAATTATCTCACTAAGTCATTCAAACTTACGCTGTTTCATTGTTATTCTTTGTCCTTTACTTCAGATAAGATTGAGTGATGAAGACAGACTAACCCCAGTAGGATGTAAGGTAATGAGGGTGATAGAAGTGCTAAGTGAAATTTATGATATATTGACTTATATTTGTACCTTTGTTGAAGGTTTGTTGTAGAAATTAAATACTTTGAATTTTTTAGAAGTTTTATTGTAGAAATTAAATACTTTGAATTTTTAGAATTGTATTTTTTGTTTGACTAAAAGTTTATGGTATAGTTTGAGTATTACCTTGAACGGGAGTAGGCACCTCTCGGTTGGGCATTATAGTATCTGTGTATAAATAAAAACACATATATACTTATTGATATGGGATAGTCCACTAGGCTATCTCAACAGGTCTAGCCCACCAACAGTTGACTAGGTGATTGACCAGGCCCAAATCCTTATTGGGCTATTTTGCTAGCTTAACACACCAGCATCCTGTCAATCAACCTAAGTATGGTCGATCAGCTCGAGAATGATCATTGGGCCCTTAGCTAGAGGGCTTTGAACCTAAGAAAGTCCCATTATCTCGATCAAAGAGTGGCTGGATGACTTACAAACAAGGGAACATCTCGAGCTTAGGAGATTGATTGGAGAAACATAAAGCAGTCTAATGCCACAATCACAATGACATTGAATGCGCCACAACCATCACTCTGTTGTCTTAAATGCGCCGATAGCCCACATGCCTCCGCATTTATGGTGCATGCCTCTATTGTATCACCATTCTACCTCCATATTAAGTGTGGAGGTCTCATCCATGTCCTGAAGAGAAGGAGGAGGCGCCACATGGAAAAGTACACAGAGGGAAGAAGACCTAGAGGTTTTCAAGTAAGGACATTTCTTTACACAAGCAAGGGCATCATAGACATCTGAATCTCTCAAGAAAGAGTATAAATACCCTATTACAATCCTTTAGCAAGGTATGTTCATTAACCTTTAGCCCTCACTTTGCTACTTCAATTTTTGGTTGATTCATCACTGACTTGAGCGTCAAAATGCTTTAGTTGAAGGTCGCTTGGTAAGCCTAACATGTGTTATTGGTTGCAGAACTCGACGTGATCACATAACACTATCTAGTTTCAGTACTTATTGTAACACTCCTGAAATTTAGTATTTTGGAAATAATGAAAAAAGAATTCAATCGCAAGAAAATGAGAAGTTTTGGGGTCAGATTTATGATTTTGAAGAACTTGATTTAGCATCTTAAGAAGATTTTTGGGGTTGCATGGTAAATAAATGTGGTTAAAGGGCTTGATCCTATGCATAAAGTTTTCTGGGAGCTTGATTGAAGAAGGACCAAACTTTGGGGACATAATTGCATAACTTAAAAGCTTGGATGGGGCTCAATGTATAAATTTGGAAAATTTAATTTTTAAACACTTGGCAAAATTTATTTTCCTTCACTATTCCTCTTCCTTATTCCTTTTTCTTCTTTCTTTTCCTTCTTCACCAGCAACCACAGCCATTTTCGGCGAGCTCCCACCAGTAACCAATTGCACCATCTAAACCAACCAATTTTTTCCCTACACCTCCAGCCACACGGTAGCACCACCAGGCGAGGTTGAACACCCACCATTGAGCCACCATAGAGGAGACCGAGAGTGGTATTTCACAGTGATTGATGGGTTTGTGATTTTTCGATGGCTAAACCTAAGTTTGAGGCCAAGTTTGGGAAGAGCTGAGGGAGAGGATCATCGTAGAAGCCTTTCATGGGTGATCGGTGTAGCGGCAGTGCTGGAGAACGAAAAAAAATGTGTAGTTATGAAAGGTAGTGGTAGTGGCTTTTGAGTGGATTTTGAGGGCTTTCTCGGTGTCAAAACTTGGAACAAAGTAGATATTCAAAATTAGGAACTCGAGAGGAGTGGTGGCGAGATTTTCTAATAGTACTTCGGCGGTGCTCTAACGACTTGTGAACAGTTTCTTCTCCTCATTCTGACGATCATAGTGGTGCTCTTGGTTTGTGATTCTAAGGCCTCATTAAGCATTTTTTGGTAATAGAGGGTGATGAATTAAGCTTTAACTGGCTATACCTTGATATGTATGTACATGTATATGTTGTCCTTTGTTATTTGAAGCTTGTTTCATGCTATGAGAATGATAGTCATGGGTTTATATATGTGAATTATGGTTGAGATTCCTAAGCAAGGAGTACCTAAGTTAGTGGACTCGATTATTGTTATGTTGTATGATAATTGGATTTAATTAAGTTTATTAAAGGATTTGAAACCTAATTTGTAGAATTATGGATTTAGAACCAAGTAATAGTATTATGGACCATTAGTGTGAATTTTGGATGATATGACATGAAGGATTATGCATTTAAGAATTAGTTATTGTTTAGATATTTGACCTGATATGAAACTAGCATTAATTTGGAAATAATCAACCTTATTGGTTATTATTGGGTCAATAGTGTAATTTAAGCTTTAAACTATCATGTTATATGATTATTTAATGAATTTAGGGTTCATGATAAGCATGATGATGATGCATTGAGAGTCAAATATAGATTTTGATTGTAATATTACTATTTTGGTTAGGTAAAGTGGAAGTGGGTCTGGCGGATCGGTAGACGGCACATTATGATAGTTTTCTTTGAGATTGAAATAAGTGAGGGCCTCCCGCTTTGGGTTATTGCTTTGTTTAAGCTTACTCTTGAATTATTACACCCTTGTGAGGGTATGCTATTCTGGCCTTGTTATATCTGTATGCTCTTGTGGTAAAATCCCTATGTGGATTTAACTTGCTTGACTATACTTGCTCGTAATTGCTTGAAATCTATACTTGATTGTATACTTGTTCTTGATATGCTATTTGACTTATAAGCCCTGTGCAGGGTAGTACTTGTTTTCACTCTATCATGAGTTTTACTTGTTTGTTCTGGCGCCTGAACTCCTGTTTATCTTATCTTGTACTCATTCTTAATCAGTATCTATTCTTATCCTGTCTTGTTATAGTGTCCCTTGCCGGCATGTTTGTCTGTTTCTATATAGCCATGCTAGCTTAATTGTACTCGCTTGTTCGGGTTATGGCCATACGCTAGGGATTACCCCTAGGTATCTATGTCAATTGTACGTGGTTCTTGTACTTGTTTGTAAGTAAGATACGTCAAAGGCCATTCCTTGAGTATTCTATTCTGTGTATGCAAGGTACTATTTCTTGGGTAAATGTTTTATAATTTTGATATGGTAGGGGTTATTCCTTAGGTATTCATTCTGTAAGTCTGTGTACGTTAGGGGCCATTCCTTGGGTATTTAGTTTGTTAGCCATATGCTAGGGCTATTCTTAGGTATGGGTGATGTGTCAGAGTTATTCCTAAGCATTAGTTTTGTGCTAGGGCTATTCCTAGGCATCTTTCGTTCGTATGTTTGTTAGCCATATGCTAGGGCTATTGCTAGGTATGGGTGATGTGTTAGGTCTATTCCTAAGCATCAGTGATGTGCTAGGGCTATTCTTAGGTATCTATCTTCTATCTATTTGTGATATGCTAGGGCTACTCCCAAGTATCTTCTGTCTGTTTGTGATGTGCTAGGGCTATTCCTAGGTATCTAATGTGTATCAAGCTATCATGCTTGAATAGGATTGATTGATTGGTACGAGATTTGTTCTGATAAGCTTATCTTGTCTGAATTTATTGAAATATATCTGTCATACGACATACTTGTTCATACTTGTATCTTGATGGATAATGATGTGTTCTTACTTGACTCGTACTTGTACTTGTTTTATTATTGAATTATAAATTGTTGAGATGCTCTTTCCTTGAAAGGTTCTATAATCATTTTTATAATATCCGTCACTAAGTCCTTCAGACTTACCCCCGATCTTTATCTCTTAGACAGGGTTAAGTGAAAGAAGTATAGTTCAGATTAGGATGTGAAGAATTACGTCAAGTAATAGAATGGGTTCATGTGAATGACGTAATTGGTTTTCGTGCCATTATATGTCAGGATTGATGTGATGTTTTGAGGCATGCATATATTTTGTTAAAAGTTAAGAAGATGAATTATGAATTGTATTTAATATTTTTGAGGAGTTGATAAGCTTGAATTCTGCTGCTAAATGTGTGTTTGATAAGTATGGAAATGTTCTAATACGTTTATTGTTCTTTTGAATTTTTTTTATGGGCTTATTGCTCGTATGATAGGTTTAGATTTAAGTTTGAATTATTTTGATATCTCAACTTAGGGTTACCCTGGGTGGGGTGTAACACTTATTCTGGTCGCACTGGGCTTGAACCTAAGCCATTGATTGATGGATCCAACCATCATCATTTGGTGCCATTTGTGGGTTCTAGAGTTTGTAACCGGAGAAAATGATAAACACAAGGTGAGCTATTTTAGAAAGAGAGGAGACTAGAAGGTCCTTGAGCTTTCCCTAGCAAGAACAAGATGCAGGGGTTTAAGTTGAGCTGAGTTGGCTTGTGAGGTAGCTCAACTTGACTTGGAAAAGCTCGGCTCAAGCTTGACCTGAGTCTATTGAGCTTGAGCTTGAGCTTGGGATTGAGCCGACCTTGAGCTTTAATGTGGTGGCTCAAAGGCTTGTGGCCGGCTCGTGAGCCTCAGTACTTTTTAAAGTAATACAATTGTACGTATATATCTATATATTAAATAATATATAGATATAATACTTCAAAAAATATGTGCTACATGATGAGGTAATTTTCAAACTATAATTCAGTTATTTCAATTATATATTACTTATTAAATAATAAACAATAGCCTATAAGATGCAAATTTATAATTTGTAAAAAATAATAGCCTAATTGATTTGAAGAAAAATATAAATTTTCTATTCAAATAATTTTATTAAAATATATGTAAGTATATAATAGAATTTGATTGTATAATATAGTATATATAATTAATGCATGCTTTTCAAATATAATAGTACGAGTATGAAATGAAAATTCATCATTATCTTGACAAGTCCATTTTTATATTTTAATTTCAAACTTCCAAAATCAAAACGATAACTTACTTGAAATTTATAAAATATTAATTGATTTTTAGTAAATCCTATGACTATAAAACGTATAATTATTTCATAAAAAATGATTATAATAACAATTGACTAATTCATTAATTATTTTGCTTATATGTAATAATGCAAACTCAATATGTATACATAGAAGCAATATCCATATTATTAAAATTAAATTTTAATTCCAAATTTGACATTATTGTTTATAACTTTATGTGTATAATATAGATTGTGACTATATAATACATACAACTTAAATTGATTTTTCAAGTTTAATTGTCTAACTCAAAATTCATCATATGCTGACAAATTCATTTTTGGAACTCAAAATTCATTGTATGCTGACAAATTCTTTTTTATGTTGTAATGCACAATAATATGCATTATATTATCATGTACAAGAATACTACATGATAATATAATATATAGTATGAATATGTAATTTAACTTAATTAATACATATGAAGAAATTTTATATGTAACATGCAAATTGCAAAATAACGTCACATAAAATTTATAAAAACTCATGATAGATTTTAAGAGAGTAAAATTTATAATTTTTTTTTGAAAATATTAAATAACCGCATATCTAATCCAAGAGAAAATTCGTGAATATAAATCATTAACAGTCAAATATCATTACTTTTATAAAGCTAAAAATAATATAATTAAAATAGATTTATTAAAAAAAATTCTAAAAGCAGCCAAAAAATAAATTAGAAAGAAGGAAATTTTACTAAGTTAACCCACCCGCGTGACTGGCTCTACATGCATTGCACTTCGCAAATTGGAAATTCAATCTTCGATTGATCCCACTTTCCAATCCTCAAATTTTGATGATCCTAAATTCCTAATGATTGACTGACGCTCCCCAACAGCCACGTGCAAAGGCCATCTCTGCCCATCAGCCATCACAATTTCGTTCCCCCGAATCTCCGTCGTCTGTTTTGTTTTGCAGGTATTCTCTTTTTTATATGTTTCACTTTTAATTTAATATGTGTATTTCTTTTGTATATTGATAAATTGAAGTTCTTGGAAATTAACTCCGCTTTGAAAATATGAATCGAGAGCTTTTTCCTTAATTTTTTTATGATTTTCCGTTGGATGGGTACATCTTGAAATGTGTACATCTTAAACAATCATAAATATAAATCATATGAACTGCAGATGTGAGAGTAAGACCACAAATAGATATGAACACCTCGCCGGTAGGTAGGCGTCACAGCCCCTCAAAACTATCAAGTGTCGATAGATTATGTGGGATGGATAAAGAGCTGATGTGGTTTACGAATTATGTTGAAAATGAATGATTATAAGTTTTATAATAAGTTCTGACATTCAGCATTGAAACTGTAATTCTGTTAAAATGTTCCTCTTGAAATTTTGGCACTATCTAGTTTTTAAGTTTTCCAAATATTAATTAGAAATTTTGAGTGAATGCTTAATTACTAATTATGAAAATTGAAATCCTTGCAGGTATGAACTCTGATAATATATATATGGAAGCGTTAATCATGAACATATTGCAGAGCCTGATGTAATTGGAGTTCCTGAAAATTTTGATGAAGATTTTGAGTTAAAAAGGCCCACAAGGAAGAAAATATCTAACGTTTGGAAAGATACTGTAGAAGTTAAGCAGGCTAATGGCACCATAAAGCTTCAATGTAGTCATTGCAAGCAGGTTTTCAAACATTAGTAGACAATGGCAACTGACTTTGAAAAGACACTTGGCAAATTGTGCTGCAAGAAAAAAGGAGGGAATGACTTAAACACATATGGGTTTTGCTCCAATGAATATTGATCCACCGTCATGCTTTGCTTTGTGAGATGCAAAATTTGACATGGACAAGATGAAGGAATCTAGTGCCTATTGGATAATGATGAATGAGCATCCATTCACAATTGTGGAAGAAGAATAGCTGCCAAAAAAGAGGAATGCCTGAATGAAATTTTTTTTCTAGAATAACAGCCAAAACTTAGTGCATCAAGGTCTATGAAATTGAGAAGAAGAAATTAAAGGGCATGTCAAAGAATGTGAACAAGATCCGTTTGACGATAGATTTGTGGAAATCTAAAAGTAAGAAAATTGAGAACATGGTTATCATTGGCCATTGGATTGATCAAAATTGGAAATTGCGAAAACGAGTAGTCAGTTTTGTTCATGTTCTGCCTCTTTATCCAGGCTTTGAGATTGCTAATCTAGTTTAGGAGTGCTTAGATGAATGGGGGCTTTAGAGTAAGCTTTGTAGCATTTCAGTGGATAATACTTCTGCCAATGGTGTAGCTATTACCAATTTGAAGACTTTTTCTAAAAATAAAAAGAAATTGATTTGCGATGGAAAGCTATTCCATGTTAGGTGTTGTGTACATATCTTAAATCTCACAGCTCAAGATGGGATTGATCAGATTAAAGATATTGTTGATGTCATTTGTGATAGTGTGGAATATATTAGGCGGTCAGATGCTAGGCATTTGGTGTTCTCACGAATTATAAAGCAATTGAACCTACCTGAAAGAAAATTGATTGGTGATTGCCAAATTAGATGGAACTCCCCTTGTGAGATGATAGGTATTGCATTTAAAGTAAAGGATGCCTTTCCAATGTATGTTGAGCATCTAACTACACCATTTGTCTAATTGAAGAAGATTGGGAAAAAGTTGAAAAGATATGCTCAATTTTGGAGATTTTTTGGACAGCCACACATATCATTTCTAGAAATGACTATCCAACATCAAACTTATTCCTTAATAAGGCATATAGAGTCAAAATGGTGCCAGATAAGAAGTCTATTGAGGTTGAAGAATTTATTCAAATCTTGATGAAGAAAATGAAAGATAAGTTTGATAAGTATTGGGAGGAGTGCAATTTGTTGATGTCTATAGTAGATGTTCTACATCCCAAATGCAAGTTAAGCGCATTTGAGTTTGTGTTAGGTACAATTTATTCACCAACCAATGTCATCGATGAAATTGACAAAATTTGATCAACTTTGTCTTTACTTTACTTGGAATATAAAGCTAGGCATAATGATGAAAGTGAATCGAGTGGGATACTCAAGCGGCCATTTTTCATAAGTGGCTTCATCACAATATAAGCACTATTGGAATATCTGGTTGGTTTGAGTATATAGAGTATGTGAACAAGATTGAATCTATTTGACCTCAAAAGTCTGAACTAGATGAATATCTTGAAGAGCATGTTTATAGTGCAAATGGTGGAAGCGACTTTGATGCTTTAAAGTGGTGGAGAGTTCATGCTTTGAAGTATAAAATATTATCAACCATGGCAAAAAGATATCTTGGCCATTCTAGTTAGTACTGCTGCTTCAGAAGCCACTTTTAGTGCGGGGAGTAAAGTAATTGATGATTCTTGTGCCTCATTGTCTATAGGGACAATTCAATTATTAATGTGCGGAGGAGATTGGCTGTGAAACCGCGTTGGAGTGAAGAAAAACAATAAGGTTAAACCATTTATTTTTATGTAATTTTTTTCTACCCTTATTGTTGTTAGTACTTGCTTAATATTTATATTAAATTGTAGAGTAAAAGGAAAGCCATAGAAGTCAATCTCTGTATTGATGATACTAAAACTGGATGACTTATTCTCGGCAATTAGTTATTTACTTTAAGTTATATTCTATTGTATATTCTTTTACTTTTGGTTGTTGAACATTTTTAAATGATTTTTCTATTCCATCATTGTAGGTTTTCAACATTAATGATGAAGATCGGGTAAAGTAATGAAATTTTATATATATATTTTTAATCTTTTCATCATTCAATCAATGCATTTTTTTCAATAGATATATGATATTTGAGTTAATAATATTTCTATTTTTTTTCCTTTTTCTTATATTGTAGGTCTAAATGCTAAGAAGAAAGAAAAGAGAACTAAGGATGATATTGAATGTTGCTCGTTTTCTATCTTTGTAAAAATTTGGACATAATTTTGGTCATTGTGCAATTGTGCTACTATATAGATGTGTATGAATTTTAACGTGTTATTATCTAATGCTTTTGGTTTTCTTTGGAATGTCATTATACGTAATTGAAGTAAAAAAATGATTGCTTTTGGGTTCTTTTGAGGTTATTGTGTAGCTTTCTACTACATTGATGTGCATGGATATAGATTTTGAGTGTGTTAGTTGCTTGTTAATTTTGCCATCTTATGAAGTTTAAACATGTGTTGATTTTATTGGTTTCTTGACTTGTATTGTGTGGCGGTAGTTGTAATATTGTGGCTATGAGTATTTCATTTGAAAATTGTGATAATGTAGGGTGTGTGGTTTGCTTGAGCTCAAGCTCGAGCTCGAGCTTGAGCTTGATATTATTCAATTAGCTCAAGCTTGAGCCTAATCTTTGGAGCTCGATGAAGATGAGTTTGAGCTCGAGCTCATCTATTTTACAAATAAGTCAAGTTTGAACTTGAAATTTTTATTGAGCTTGGCTCACTTACAACCATAACAAGATACGGCTGGACATAGCCAGAGCTAGTGGTAACTTTGACCATGCCCTAACTTATGTAGTTAATAAGTGAACATATATTAGCTCAGATTTTTGTTCAGTTATTAGCTACCCTCAACAAGCACAAAACCAACTTGGACCGGTTGCTAATGTAACTCCCCGTCCTTCACAACATGAAGAGAGGCTCTAAAAAGGAGATAAGGCTAGATAAAGGACAAGATACCTCTTTATTCGATGTGAGGATAGTCCAGGTCAATTCCCACGGGAAGAGACTCGCCCATATTCCTAGGAAGAAGTGGTTGATTCTATGGATCATCTCATTTGACTTATTCGAGCCCAGTAGTGTGATAGGGTCAAGCGACATAAACCCTAACCAAACAGAAAAATGTCGCAGGCTAATCTAGAAGAATGGAAATAAGTGTCACACCAGGTCCAGTAATTGAACATACCCCTTGAGAAGACTTCTAGGAGAAACACAAAAAGGAGTCTTTATCATGATAGTGCGCCCCAACACCACGAGCAAGAATCACCATTTATCCAGGAGATAATTGACGAGTGCATAGTTATTGACGAAAAGATCATGATCGGCCCATCTCGATAGGACGGCTCATCTAAACCTAAAGGACATTTGGTCCAATTCGAGCACATAATGTAGCTCTATGGACACAATGAGTACATTAACATGAAAATATGGTGACCACATTCTAGGGCCTGGCACTTGATTGGTTTGTTAAGTTGAAGTTAGCGTCTATTTTCTTTTATGACCAATTGTGTGATTAATTCCTTCACCAGTTTGCCAATAGAAGAAAAGCCAAACTCCTCTATACTTACTTGTGTACGGTGAAGTATAACAAAGAAGAATCTCTATAGGACTTTTTTGCTAGATTTAACATAGAAGTGCTGAAAATTGATAGACCCCAGATTGAATTTTTCATTAGCGTATGTTGTTCCTCGGCCTCAAACACAAAGAATGTGCCAATACTTTAGTCCAGGAGAGACCAAGGCCAATGGAGGAGTTGCTTGACCTCGCTGAGAGGTATATGACACAAGAGGACACGATTAGGTTTAAATATGAAAACCCTGAGAATGAAAAGAAGAAGGCTAAGGAGAAAGATGACAGGCACCAAAGGGATGGTCACTGATCTCCCATTAAGAGGTTCCATAATTATATCCCCATTGAACACTGTTAGGAAAGAGGTCATATTTGCTATCCAACATGATAA
This sequence comes from Jacaranda copaia, assembly GCA_014898725.1. Lineage (NCBI taxonomy): Eukaryota > Viridiplantae > Streptophyta > Magnoliopsida > Lamiales > Bignoniaceae > Jacaranda > Jacaranda copaia. The sequence continues at coordinate 987,036 of JACGDI010003568.1, read as the reverse complement.
CCTCCTCAAAAAGCCTAGAAACTTAATCGAGACTGAGGTTATGAAGAGGTCTAAGAAATACTATCACTTTCATAAGTAGAAGGAGTATGGCATGAGGATTATTTCAACTTGTATGATGAGATTGAGCATCTCATCTGACAGAGATACCTTAAAGAATTTGTTGATGAAAAAGAAAGATAGGAAATGGGCCAGGTCGAACAAACTCCCCATAGAGAAAGGATCAGCTCGAGATAGGAAAATAACGGGAAGAAGCTAGTGAATGATCGTGTCCATCCCTTTAAGGTGTGTCAACATTATTGTAGAGGGACCACTAGGAAGAGACTCTAAAACAGTTAGAAGGCAGAACCAGAAGGGATTGGAATTAACTAAATCTTCCTCATTTGAAATAGTTTTTCAACTCTTTACTAATGCAAAACTTATCTTTTTTTTTTCTCTAATTCTAACCTCTCTCACATAGAGCACCAAGGAACTAATAGTAAGTTGGATTGCCTCTTCGTCGTGCCAGTTGAGATTGCAAATTTTGAGGTCAGAAAGATTCTAGTCGACAATGCTAGTTCAATGAACATAATTTTTTTGTCAACTTTAAAGATGATGAAGCCAGGAAAGTTAAAGTTTGAACCAGTTCACACTCTCTTGGTCAGATTTGGAGGCCTTGAAATCATCCCCGAAGGATCTATAAATTTGTCTACTTTGTTTGGTGAAGTACCCAGAAGACGTACACTCATGGTCAACTATCTAATGGTTGTTGCTCCCTTTGCTTACAATTTCATAATTGGGAGATGGGCATTGAACGACTTTAGGGCAATTATCTCAACCTACCACATGAAAGTTAAGTTCTCAACAATTGCTGGAACAGGTGAGTTATTATGTAATGTGAAGAAAGCTTGGTGATGCTACACCATCTCTGTCGAGGTGAATGAGTAAAAAACTCAACCTAAATTGAAACCTTTGGGGGCATATCCCAGTAACAAAACCAGAAGAGGGATAGTAGAGTAAAAAGAGAGAGTTGGAAGAAACCATGGTTGAATTGATTGGAGAATTCAAGATTATAGAGCTTAAACCTGAAAATCCTAACAAGGCTACAAAGATTGGGGCTGATTTAGGAAGTAGCATGGAATATATGATGGTCGACTTGCTCAGGAAAAATATTAACATTTTTTCCTGAAAAACTATTAACCTCAATGGAATTGACCCCAGCATCATCTTCCACCACTTAAATGTGGACTTCTCATTCAAGCCAATCTAGCAGAAGACTAAGACCTTCAATGTTGAAAGATGCTAGATCATTGAGGAGGAGGTCAACAAACTTTGAGAGGTAGGCCGCATTATAGAAATTTAATATCTTAGTTAGCTTTGTAATGTAGTTCCTATCCCTAAGAATAAGGCCGAGTGGAGGATGTGAATTGATTTTACTAATTTGAATAAAGTTTGTCTTAGAGGCCCTTACTTATTACCTTGAATATATTTATTAGTTGATTTAATTGCAGGTTGCGATCTTTTAAGCATCAAGATGCATTTTAAGGTTATTATCAAATCTTTATGACCCCTAAAGATAGGGATAAGACTTCATTTATGGTACTTAACAGTTTATACTATTTTCTAGTCATGTATTTTGGCCTTAAGAATGCAGGTGCAACTTATCAAAACTTGTGAATTTTATGTTCAAGAATGAGATTAGGTGGACCGTGGAGGTTTGTGTTGATGACATGATTGCTAAGATAGAAAGAGAACACAACAATTTAGCTGGCTCAGCTATGCTTTCTTAGTAATAAGAGCATTTAGTATGAAACTCAATCCTAACAAGTGTATGTTTAAGGTCGGAGGAGGAAAATTTTTGGGATACATGGTTAGCCAAAGCAATATAAAAATAGATCCACAAAAGATCCAAGTGATTCTAGATATCTCACCACTCTGAATAGTTAGAGACATGTAGGGGTTGGTTGAAAGGATCATAGCTCTAGGTCGGTTTATTGCTTGATTAGCTGATAAAAGTTTACCATTTTTCAAAATCCTTAGGAATTCAAGGAAGTTCTAGTAGACGGAGCAATGTGACTAGGCTCTGGTCAAATTAAAATAATATTTGTTAAAATAATATTTCTTTTTGGCAATGCTACAATAATTTAGTTTTCCACCTTTGTGGATTTCACTTGTTGAGACCTTATTTCTAATTGTTGGTTCTCTGTTTTGGTGAATGGCTCTCATACTGGTTTTTTCAAGTTGGATAGAGGCCTAAGACAAGGAGACCCGCTATCCTTAGCTCTTTTCATCTTGGTTGCTAAAGTGCTATCTAGAGGATTGAATAACCTTTTTGAGAGATACCCTAAGTTGTTCTATAATGTTAAAAATGGTATAAAGATCTCTCACTTTGCATATGCCGATGATGTGCTAATCTTCACAAAAGGCAATAAGGAAGGGATGAAAATTCTGATGCATTTTTTGGGGAACTATCAAGATATCTCTGGTTAGTTGATTAATCATAAGAAAAACTCCTTTGTTGTTTGTGCTAAAACTCAGGATCAAGAGATTAATGTTATTCGGGAAATCATAGGTTTTTCTTTGCAAAAAATCCCTTAACGTACCTCGTGGCTCCTTTGTATAAAATCAACAAAAAATACATCCTTTTCGAGAACCTCATTGCTAACATAAGGAACAAGCTGCTGGGATGGGAGAAAACCATACTTTCATATGGAGTGAGGCTTACTTTAACCAAGAGTGTGATAAATTCTATTACTTTTTATCTCATTCAAGTTCGACAATCCCCAGTGGAAGTGATGCAAAAAATTGAAAGACTTCTTAATCATTTTTTTTGGGGTCAACTAAGAACAATAAAAGGTGCATTGGGCTACTTGGCATAAAGTTTGCTATCCAACATTTGAGGGTGGTCTTGGGGTTCGGAACATTAGAGATATTGTTACAAGTTTCTCATACAAATTATGGTGGTGATTAAATCCTTGTGAGCTCAATATTTAATGAAATAATATTGTGGTGGTTTCCTACCGATATGGGTTAAGGTCTCCTTTATGATTTGCCTATGTGGAAATGGTTGTGCAAAGTGAGACAAGATGTTGAAAAATTTATTTTTTTGAGCATAGGGAAGGGATAAATCTCCTTTTGGTTTGATTGGTGGATTCTTGATACCCCTTTCAAAGATGTGGTCCATGAAATGTAGTTGGCATGATGGAGAGTGGAATAAACTGCTATTATCTCAGACCCTCCCACCAGATTTAGTTGAAAAAATATGTAAGGTGCCGTTTAACCTCTCAAAAGAAGACAACAAGTGGTGAAAACTAGCTGAAAATGGCTATTTCTCTACAAAAAATACATGGCAGACTATTAGAAAAATGCAACAGCCTCATTTATGGTTTGAAAATTTCTGGAGCTACTCAATCAAGCTTACTATTTCAATCTTCATGTGGAGACTTATCAACAACTGGCTCGCTCTGGACACTTGGCTATAAACTAAAGTTATACAATTGGCTTTTAAATGTTGTTGTTGCTAGGAAATTGAAAATATTCAGCATCTCTTTATTAATTCTCTTCCGATGAAAAACGTATGGGAATACTTTGCTGCCATTTTCAAGGTGGACTTGCTTAGCACTGAAAGCATATCCAACTTGTTAATTTCATGGAGAAACAACAGCTTTGGGAATAAACATGTTCACATTAGAACCATCATCCCTATTCTCATTCTTTAGTTCATATGTTGTGAGAGTAATGACGTGAAGCATAGAACTCAAAATTTTAAAAGTAGCCATATTATTTGGAAGGTGTCTGAGCAACCTTCTCAAACCTCATCAATGGAAAGAAAATAGAGACATAGTGGCTTCAATGGGCTTATGGGTGTTAGGGAAACCTCCTAAAGATGTGAAATTGTTTAGATGGATTAAGTCACCACTGGGAACCTAAAAATTGAATATTGACGGTGCTTCAAGAGGTAATTCGGGTAGAGCAGCAACTGATGGGGTTATTAGGGATTCTAGTGGGTAGGTTCTTATGGCTTTTGCACACTTTCTTGGCTACAAAACTAACAACTCTGCTGACTTGTTTGTGGTCTATATAGGATTCACAATCTACCAAGAAAGGGGTGTTAAGAAAGTTTGGCTTAAACTTGATGCTAAAGTGATCTCTGAACTAATTTTCAACCATAATATTGGTCACTAGTCTTTACAAAACCTTTTCATGAGTATAAGAGCTTGCATGAGACATATAGAGCTTAAGGTCAGTCACATTTATAGAGAAGGTAACGTTGTGGCTAATTTTTTAGCTAAGAAAGCTGTGAAGAATGGAGATAGCTGCACTCTTAATAAAGAGCAGATAAAAGGTCATCTTTTGGGACTTATCAGATTGGACTCTTGGGGATTCCCTTATTTCAGAACACACTAGCTTGCTATAAATATAGTGACGTTATGATTTTTTTAAATGGAGTAGTACTCCTTGTTTATGCTTTTGGGAACTTATTATGTATATACTCCCCCCATTTCTATAGTGTGGATTATTTGCTTGCTCTCTTTGTGTCTTTTTGGTCTTTAAATAGGTTCATAGGAGCTGAATTAAGGAGGCAAGCTTTGCTGTTCCAAGTATAGGACTTTGTTTTCAATTAAAGGGAATCAAAATTGTATGCTATATGATGGAATTCCCAAGACATAAACAAGTATAATGGAACAAAGTGCACGATGCTGTATCAAGAGTTTCCTTAGATTAGTGTCTTTGTAGTTTGTGTTTTTTTGGTGATGTAAGGGAGTAAGTACTCCTTGTTTTAAGCTTTCCTAGGCATAAGATTATGATGTAAGGGAGTAGTACTCCTTGTTTTGCTACTTTCTAGTTGTAAAAAATAAAAATAAAAAAAATAAAAAAAACACCATTGGTGCTTGCCTTGAAGGAGTGTATAGCAAAAGGATCCACGAAATAAAGCAAATAAAGCAAAATCAAAACTTGACTATACACCTCCCAAGGATCAAATCATGCTGTAATAAGGATTTGGAAGAAGATAAATACCTTGATTGCTAAAAAATCTAAGGTAGAATGGAAGAAACACTTGAACACTTCAAAGCTGTCTTCTTGTGGTGCAGTGGCAACTTGGCAACAATTGCCTAATCAAACCACCTCCAAAATTACTGAAATTAGGACACAACCTCCTCAACACTTTGGGGAAGCTCCAATAAAAAAATCAGAAAAAATTGAATCCAGAAAGGTCTGGAAAAATGTTCCAAACTTTCTGCCCTTGCAGTGGATCTCCAAAAACTAAGCTATCCAATTGTCTAGTCTCTAATGTGATGATCCACAAACCAATGGAAAATTTAAATCACTCCTTAGTTATTTGGAAAACCAAAGAGAGAAAAAGGATATGAAGGCTGATTTTTAAGAGGTAGGATGAAGAAGAAGTGTGAGACTTCAACACATGAGTTAGGGCTGTAAATGAATATTTGAAAATTCGTTTACTGTTTGCATTCATATCCATTTATATAAAATTTATCCGCATTTGTTTAAAGTAGATATTATCCGTATTAGATTAGTAGATATCTGATTATAAACAGATATGAATATGGTAAATGCATATCCGATCTATTTAATATCTGCTCCGAATATATATTTATTAAATAATATATTATTTATATTTTTTAATAAAAATCTCATAATCCATATATGTATATATATAAATTATAATTAAAGAATTGAGAAAATTGTAAAATTTGGCATATTTATATGCCAAAATTTTAATAATTGAATAAGAAAATTGAGTTTAAATTGAAAAATAAATTAAGGACATTTTGTGGGTAGAACGAGTTTATCCACGTTGGAAAAAAGGGTGTGGGTGTGTAAATACAATAGTTAAAGTTTATTTTTAATGTATCATAATGGACACACCCTTATAGAAAAGTTAGCTCAAAAGTTAGAGCTATGACTTGCGCTCCTAACTCTTTAGTAGAGATGTAACTTTTTATTAAAAAAGCAAGTTACAAGATTTTATCAAATTGTTGTGTCCTTAAAAAAAAGAATTATGATTCTAGTGAAGAATCGTGTCTCGTCAACAAAATTGTATTGTGCAACTATAAATAGGAGTGCCTAGAACCAACCCAAAATAATTAAAAATTAAAAGCATACATACTAGCATTCTATCTTACTATATAGCACACTTATGCATTTTCCATTAAAGAAGAATTCCAAGTTAGTAAAGTTTGCTAGTTATGTTCTATTGAAATTCTATCTTAAATCGGAGGAGAGGCGTTGTATTTTGGGAGGTAAATTGCTAAGAGTCTTCTATCGTCGTGTGAGGGGCAATATTATTTTAAGGAGATTGTTGGAGTAATAGGCCTCGGCTAACACTATTTTTGTCTTGCGTTCAAGTATGCTTTTCTATGCATTTTCTATACTTAATAAATAATTTTTATATGTTTTTATAATTTTATATGTGTATATATTTCAATTATATGCTTATATAAAGCACAAGCACACACAATTTTAAATTGCTCCTCACACGGTGCTAGAAGGCTCTTGGCAATTTACCTCCCAAGATACAACGCCTCTCCTTCGGTCTAAGGTAGCATTCCAATAGAACAAAACTTACGAACTTTACAAACTTGGAACTCTTCTTTAATGGATAGTATATAAGTGTGCTATGTAGTGAGATAGAATGTTAGTATGTATGTTTTTAATATTTAGTTGATTGGGTTGGTTCTGGGCACTCCTATTTATAGTTGTGCTATGCAATTTTGTTGATGAGATATGATTATTCACTGGAATCATAATTATTTCTTTTAAGGACACAACAATAAGATAAAATCCCATAACTTGGTTTTTTAATAAAAGTTACATCTCTACTAAAGAGTTAGGAGTTTAAGTCATAACTCTAACTTTTGAAGTAACTTTTCTATAAAGGTATGTCCATTAGAATACATTAAAAATAAACTTTAACTATTTTATTTACACACCCGCACCCTTTTTTTCAAGGTAGATAGATTCGTTTTACCCACGAAAATGTCCTTAAATCATTTCTCAATTTAAACTCAAGTTTCTTATTCAATTATTAAAATTTTAGCATATAAATATGCCAAATTTTACAATCCCCCACATGAATAAGAAAATCATCTTGTCAACTATGGATATGAATGCAGACACACACAAAAGAGTTCCAACTTGAGCGAAACTGCATCAAGATAGTTAGTTGGTGGCTTTCAACCTTCTCTAGTGAGAACAATTAGATGTACTCATCAATCAGTGAATACAATATCTTGAACTGTTCGATTTTTTATGTATACCAAGACAATAGAACTTCACACAACTCTGTCTAGTAGTCAGTTTAAGTTCTTACGATTGTGTTCATTTTAGCCTTGAACAATTCTTAGGATTCATGAATACTCTCTGAGAATTCAGCTTTAAAAATTCTAATAGGAATGGCCCAATCCCGACTCACATAAGTGGCTTCTTATTAAGAGATTTCTGGTGCACCTTTACCTGAAGAATTCAAGGTATAAGAATCATTAAAAGCAAGGCTTAACCTTAATATTTTGCAGGTGGCACTGTTCACTTATCATACGAATAAGATGGAGGTTGGAGCCCCACAGTGCATCCATGTCAAGACAAAACAACTTGTTTTTCCTTTTGAACCTATTTCTTGGGATCTCCAGTCACATAGGTAGGGTTCCCATTGTAGTGCCTCATTTATTTTATTGGCTTAAGTCCCATTCCCTTTGATAATTTTTCAGTTTGCTTTCTATTTAAGCCTTTGGTTAGCGAATCAACAATGTTATCTTTTGATATCACATAATCAATAGAGATAACTCCATCATAGAGCAGTTGTCTAATGGTATTATGTCTATGACATATATGTCTAGACTTACTGTTATATATATTAATTTGTGCCCTACAAATTATCAATTGACTATCACAATGAATGTAAATTACAGTTATAGGTTTGGGCCAATTTGGGATATCTTTCAAGAAATGGCGTAGCCATTCTGCCTCGCTTGCTTTGTCCAACATAATGAACTCAAATTCCATTGTTGACCAAGCTATGTAGGTTTTTTTGGAGGATTTCCATGAGATAACTTCTCATTCTAAAGTGAAAACATATCTACTTGTGGACTTAGTTTCACTTAAGTCTGATATTCAATTAGCATCGCTGTAACCTTCTACTATAATTGGATATCTCGTATAATGCAACCTATAACTTAAGGTATATTTCAAGTACATTAAGACTCTAAGTAGTGTAGTCCAATGTACTTGACCTTGGTTGCTAGTAAATCTACTTAGCTTGCCAACTACATATGTTATCTAAAGTATTATACAATTTATGATGTACATAAGGCTCCCAATTATATGTGCATACTCTAGTTTAGCCTTTTCCTCACCTTTATTTTTGATAAGCCGTTGATTTATATCTATGGGAGTTTTTACAGGTCCATGTTCTTATCTCAGGAAATTTTGTAATACTTTCTCAATATAGTGAGATTATGTTAATGCTAGCCCATAGGATGTCTTAATAAATTTTATTCCAAGGATCACATCCACTACTCCTATATCTTTCATATCAAAATTTCCGCTCAACAGCCTTTTTGTCTCTTTGATTATGTCATTGTTGCTTCCCATAATTAGCATATAGTCTACGTATAGACACATAATAACATACTCAGAAGCGGTGCCCTTGACATACACAAATTTATCTCACCCATTGATTCTAAAGCCATTTGCAAACATGACTTGGTTAAATTTTATGTGCCATTCCTTAGGTGCTTATTTTAAGCTATATAAAGACTTCACTAATTTTCATACTTTCTTCTCTTGTGATCCTTGGGCTAAAGCCGACACAATCTTACTATATTGAGAAAGTGTTACAAAAGTTCTTGAGATAAGAACATGGACTTGCAAAAACTCCTATCGATGTGAATCAACAACTTATCAAAAATAAAGATGATGTAAAAGCTTAAGTAGAGTATGCATATATAATTGGGAGCCTCATGTACATCATGAATTGTATAAGACCTGATATAGCGTACACTGTTGGCAAGCTAAGTAGATTTACTAGCAACCCAGGTCAAGAGCATTGGACTTCACTAATTAGAGTTTTGAGGTACTTGAAATATATTTTAAGTTATGGGATGTATTATACAAGATATCTAATTATAGTAGAAGGTTACAGTGATGCTAATTGGATATCAGACTCAGGTGAAACTAAGTCCACAAGTGGATGTGTTTGCACTTTAGGAGAAGGGGCTATCTCATGGAAATCCTCCAAACAGACCTACATAGCTAGGTTAACTATGGAATCTGAGTTCATAGTGTTAGATAAGGAAAGTGAGGAAATAGAATGGCTATGCCATTTCTTGGAAGATATCCTAAATTGGCCTAAACATGTGCCTGTAATTTGCATTCATTGTGATATTCAATTGGCAATTGGTAGGGCACAAGGTAGCATGTACAATGGTAAGTCTAGACATATACGTCGTAGACATAATATCATTAGACAACTACTCTTAGATGGAGTTATCTCTATTGATTATGTGAGATCAAAAGATAACATTGTAGATCTACTAACCTAAGGCTTAAATAAAGAGCAAGTTGAAAAAATATCGAGGGAAATGGAACTTAAATATATAAAATAAATAAGGCACTACAATGGGAACCCGACTTATGTGATTAGAAATCCTAAGAAATAGGTTCAAAGGGAAAAACAAGTTGTTTTGTCTTGATGAGGATGTACTATAGGGGTCTAGCCTCTATCCTATTCCTACGATAAGTAGATGGTGCCACTTGCAAAATGTTAAGGTTAAGCTTTTCTTTTAATGGCTCTTATACCTTGAATTCTTCAAGTGGAGGTGTAGTAGGAACCTTTTAATAAGAAACCACCTATGTGAGTAGGGACTAGGCCGATCCTATGAGAATTTTAAAGTTGAATTCTCAGAGAGTATTCATGAATCCCAAGAATTGTTCAAGGCCGAAATAAACACAATCGTAAACTGACTATTGGGCAGAGTTGTGTGAAGTTCTATTGTCTTAGTGGGTAACAAACAAAAAGCCAAACAGTTCAAGACATCACACTCACTAATTGGTGGGTACATTCGATAGTTCTTACTAGGGAAGGTTCAAAGCCATAAGCTACCTAACACAATGCAGTCTTGCTCAAGTTGAAACTCTTTTGTGTGTGTTTGCATTCATATGCATAGTTGGCCATATAATTTTCTTATTCATGTGGGGGATTGTAAAATTTGGCATATTTGTATGCCAAAATGTTAACAATTGCATAAAAAAATTGAGTTTAAATTGAGAAATGATTTAAGGACATTTTAGTAGGTAAAATGAGTCTATCCATGTTAGAAAAAATGGTGCAGGTGTGTAAATAAAATAGTTAAAGTTTATTTTTAATGTATTCATATGGACAAAACTTTATAGAAAAGTTAGCTTAAAAGCTAGGGCTATGATTTGAGCTCCTAACTCTTTAGTAGAGATGTAACTTTTCATTAAAAAAGCAAGTTACAGGATTTTATCCTATTGTTGTGTCCTTAAAAGAAAGAATTATGATTCTAGTGAAGAATTATGTCTCATCAACAAAATTACATTGCACAACTATAAATAAGAATGCCTAAAACCAACCCAAAACAATTGAAAATTGGAAGCATATATACTAGCATTCTATCTGACTACATAGCACACTTACACACGGTCTATTAGAAAAGAGTTCCAAGTTAGTAAGGCTCACTAGTTCCATTTTATTAGAATGCTACCTTAGACTAGAGGAGAGCCATTGTATTTTGGAAGGTAAATTGCCAAGAGCCTTCTAGCACCATGTGAGGGGTAATATTATCTTAAGGAGACTGTTGGAGCAATAGGTCTCAGCTAATACAATTTTTGTCTTGCATTGAAGTAAGATTTTTATCTTGGTCAAATTTTATGTGCCATTGCTTAGGTACTTGTTTTAAACTATATAAAGATTTTACTAATTTACACACCTTCTTCTCTTATCCTGGAACAAAAAACCCTTCTAGTTGTTCCATATAGATTTTCTCATCTAAATCACCGTTTAAAAAAGTTGTTTTAACATCTATTTGATGGATCTTAAGATTATTGATAGTTGCAAATGCAATCAATAACCTAATGGATGTTATCCTTGTCACTGGAAAGTAAGTGTCAAAGTAATCAAGGCCTTTCTTTAATCTATATCCTCTGACTACTAATCTTAGCTTTATAGTATAATCAACTTTCATCTTTCTTTTGAAAATTTATTTACACCATAATCTACCAATTCTTACATTTGGTTTTGCATAATGGACTCAATTTCACTCTTTATCGCCTCTCTCTATAATGGAGCTTCTGGCATTGTCATAGCCTTAATGAAAGTTTGTGGTTCACTTCTAGCATGTCAATCTAGAAATCTGGTCAAAATGACTTAGGTATTCTAGCCCTCTTGCTATGTCTAAGTTCATTTGCTTCCTTGCCCAATCTTGAACTTCTTGAGGTTTTTTAATTAAGGTTTGTCCTTCTTCCTTTTTCCAAGGAAACACATCCTCAAGGAAACTTGCATTCCTTGACTCGATAATAGTATTAACATAAATTTCATCTATATTGGATTTATGTATAAGGAATCTATATGCTACTCTATGTTGTGTATAAGGAATCTATATGCTACACTATGTTGTGCATACCCAATAAAGATTCCATCAACTATTTTAGGTCCTACCTTGACCATTTTAGGAAGTGGGAGTCCTGCCTTAGTTAGACACCCCCATACTTGAAGATGTGGGTAGGAAGGTGGACGGCCTTTCCAAGCTTTATAAGGTATCTTTTTTAGTTTTTTATGCGGTAACTTATTAAGTATGTGCTTTGCAGTTAATATTGCCTCTCCCCACATGTTCTGAGATGCTCTGCATTTATGAACAAAGTGTTCATCGTTTCATTCAACGTTATATTTTTATGCTTTGCAATACCATTTGATTGAGGTGCATATGGAGCTGTCACTTTATGGATTATTTCATGTTCTACACAAAACTCTCAAGATGAGTAAACAAATTCCCCTCTTCTATCACTTCGAAGAGTTTTTATTTACCTCTCAAGTTGATTCTCAACCTCACTTTTATATTGTTTAAATACTTCCAAAGCCTCATCTTTACTTGAAAGTAAATAAACACAACAATACTTAGTGCAATCATCAATAAAAGATATTTTAGTCAAGATGTGAAATTTTCATTGAGGCACAAATGAATAAAATTCCTTGTAAGTCAATTGAGAGAAGCACTGAACTATTAGATTTAATTCACACTAATATATGTGATTTAAAAATGATGCAATCTAGAGGTGAAAAGAAATATTTTATAACTTGTATTGATGATTGCACTAGGTATTGCTATGTTTACTTACTTTCATGTAAAAATGAGGCTTTGGAAGTATTTAAACAATATAAAAATGAGGTTGAGAATCAACTTGGGAGGAAAATAAAAACTCTTCAAAGTGATAGAAGAGGGGAATATGTTTACTCATTTGGAGAGTTTTATACAGAACATGGAATAATTCATGAAGTGATAGCTTTACATGCACCTCAATTGAATGGTATTGTAGAGAGTAAAAATATAATGTTGAAAGAAATAATGAATGGTATTGTAGAGAGTAAAAATATAACGTTGAAAGAAATAATGAACACTTTGTTAATAAATATAGGAGTACCTCACAACATATTTGGAAAGGCAGTGTTAACTACAAACCACATATTTAATAAGTTATCTCATAAGAAACTAGAAAAGACACATTATAAAGCTTGGAAAGGTCATCCACCTTTCTACCAATATTTTCGAGTGTGGGTTTTTTTAGCTTAGATAGGAGTTTCACCTCCTAAAATGGTCAAGATAGGACCTAAAATCGTTGACAGAATCTTTATTGGGTATGCACAATATAGTGCAGCATATAGAGTCCTTATACATAAATCTAATATAGCTGATATTCATGTTAATACTAATATTAAGTCAAGGAATGCAAGTTTCCTTGGAAAACGGAAGAAGAACAAATCTCAATTAAAAGATCTCGAGAAGTTCAAGAATTGGACAAGGAGGAAAACAAACTTAGACGTAGCAAGAGGGCTAGAATAACTAAGTCATTTGGACTTGATTTCTTGACTTATTTGCTAGAAAGTGAACCACAAATTTTCACTGAGGCTATGACAATGCTAGAAGCTCTATTATGGAGAGAGGCAATAAATAATGAAATTGAGTCCATCATTCAAAACCACACGTGGGAATTAATGGATCTTTCTCTTGGAAATAAACCCTTAGGGTGTAAATGGTTTTCAAAAGAAAGATGAAGGTTGATGGTACAACAGATAAATATAAGATAAGATTAGTGGTCAAAGGATATAAACAAAAAGAAGGTCTCGACTACTTTGACACTTATTCATAAGTGACAAAGATAACATCTATTAGGTTATTGATTGCATTTGTAGCTATCAATAAACTTGAGATTCATCAAATGGATTTTAAAATATCTTTTTTAAATGGTGATTTAGATGGAGAAATCTATATGGAACAACCAAAAGGGTTTGTTGTTCTTAGACAAGAGAAGAAGGTGTGTAAACCAGTGAAGTCTTTATATGGCTTAAAATAAGCACCTAAGCAATGACACGTAAAATTTGATCAAGTCATGCTTGAAAATAGCTTTAGGATCAATGAGTGTGATAAATGTGTATACGTCAAGGGCATTGCTTTTGAGTATGTCAATGTATGTCTATAAGTAGACGATATTCTAATTATGGGAAGCAACAATAACATAATCAAAGAGACAAAAAAGCTATTGAACAAAAATTTTGATATGAAAGATATGGGAGTAGCGGATGTGATCTTTGGAATAAAAATTATTAAAACATCCCATGGGCTAGCACTAACACAATCTCACTATATTGAGAAAGTGTTACAAAAGTTCTTAAGATAAGAACATACACCTTGAAAAACTCCCATAGATGTAAATCAATGGCTTACCAAAAATAAAGATGAGGCAAAGGTTCAAGTAGAGTATGCGCGTATAATTAGAAGCTTCATGTACATCATGAATTTTACATGACCTTATATCACATATGCTGTTGGAAAGCTAAGTAGATTTACTAGCAACCCAGGTCAAGAGCATTGGATTGGACTAATTAAAGTCTTAAGGTACTTGAAATATACCTTAAGTTATGGATTCTATTATACAAGATATTCGACTATAGTAGAAGGTTACAACGATGCTAATTGGATATAAAACTCAAGTGAAACGAAGTCCACAAATAGATATGTTTTCACTTTAGGAAGAGGGACTATCTTGTAGAAATCCTCCAAACAAACCTGCATAACTAGGTTAACTATGGAATCTGAGTTCATAGCTTTAGACAAGGCAAGTGAGAAAGTAGAATGGCTATGCCCATTTCTTGGAAGATATCCTAAATTGTTCTAAACTTATCCCTGCAATTTGCATTCATTGTGATAGTCAATCGGCAATTGGTAAGGCACAAAGTAGTATGTACAACGGTAAGTCTAGACATATACGTTGTAGACATAATACTATTAGACAATTGCTCTCTAATGGAGTTATCTCTATAGATGATATGAGATCAAAGGAGAACAATGTGGATTTGCTAACCAAAGGCTTAAATAGAGAGCAAATTGAAAAATTATCAGGGGGAATAGGACTTGAGCCTATAAAATAGATGAGGTACTATAATGGGAATCGAAATGGAAATCAAGCCTTTCATGGTTCTAAAATGCCGAATCTCATTTGAATCATCATTTTTTAGGACGTTGTAAGCCTAAGTTCCTTGGCTTGGATAGGACATTTAGTACATATCACTATTCCTGGATCCAGAGGGGTGTACGTTTGATGGAATAATTTCTTAGATGTATTACTGCACCCCCAAAGGTTAGGCCTATTTTTTACCTTGCTTTCGAGCCCCAGCCTCCATTGTAGTCAAAACTCTCATCTATTGCGATACCAGCCGGGCCAGAAGCTTTATTTCCTTCAACAATAGTTAGGCCTTTTTTCTAATGTCACTACCCTTCTCCCAAGAGTTAAAGAAAAGGTAACCTTGGATCGGGAAGCTCTAGAAAATGAGAAAGGAGAGTAGTCAGAAGTGTAGATTCTCATGGTGTTTCTTTATAAAAGATTCACCGAGCAAGCAAATATTAATATTAATTAGTACTAATAATCAATTATGAAGTCAATTATTAATTAAAAATTATGCTATTTGTTTGATTGTTTTCTTTTTAATAAAATATTATAGTTTTTTTCTATTAATTAACATATGCATTTGTTATAGGTTCATAGAATTATGTATTTGGATATTTGTAAATAGATATATAAATAGTTATCATCGAATATAAATATCAAAAAAATAATTCAAATATGGATAAGTTTAATCAAATATGAATGCATCTGAATAACTATAATCGAATACAGATATATTCGAATTCGATCGATATCCTACAGGTACAAATTCTGATATTATTTTTAAATATTCACCAAATTCATATCCATATCCGAATATTAAAACATTTAAATAGATACGAATATGAAAATGGTGTATCCGATTCGTTTATACCCCCACATGATTGAATCATATAGAATTGAAAGGAAAAATAGAATCTGACAATTAGATGTAGCAAGCTTGCTTGCTCAACCACCTCTCTTCTCTTTATAAGAAGGGAGGTGTTATGCAAGTTGGCATAACACCTTCCATGAGGTGGCACCAACTTGCAAGGCAAGTTGTATGTGAAATTTTAATTTCACTAGTATTTGAATTTCATTTGAAATTTTGATTTCATCTTATGAAATGTCATCTAAATAAATTCTAAATGCATTCTAAATGAACTCTTTCATTTTGAATTTTCCCTCCAAAAATAATTCTTCACATTAATTAAATTAATCCTATAATTCAATTAATTGGTCTTGGCTTAACTCTTTAAATTAGAAGATGTCAAGTTAACTCCTTAAGTTAACTTGACTAACTGATAGTCATGTGACATCAATTAAATTAACTTCTAAAATTATTTAGATCAGTTTAACACTTAAACTGACCAAGCCAAAATGACCAAAAATTACCCAACCATTTTACCTCCATAAAATCGGTCAAGTGGAATTTTCTAACTCTTAGAAAATTTCCTTATATCAAATAAGATTTCCTATTGGCTTTTGTGTTTGACCCATTAGACTCTAACCAAATCAATTGGTTTTCGTATATGACCAATCATTCGATTTGGTTCAATATGGAGAACTGAACCAAGCCAAACCAATCAAATTCGATTTGGTTTGGTTCAATTTTTTGATTTTTCTTAATTTCAATTTTCAAGTATAGATGAAACAAAACCTATTACATTTGTTATATAAATTCACTTGCAAAAACCATTTTGTGCACAACATATGGATTATGCCTTTTACCATTAAAATGAAAACATAATTTAAGAAAGAGAATATTTTGACAAAGAAAAAAAGGTTTAGAAGCCGCTGAAGCAATGGCAAACTGGAAAACTAAAATAACATCAAATTGTATATTTACCCATTAATGAACATATAATTACAATAGTAATCCCACTAATATTATAATGATAATAGAATGATGAGAATTAAGTTAAAATTTAAGCTTGGGTTGGAGGGAAATAAGTAAAAAAATTGGGGTATTTTTGATAAAACATATAAAAATAGGAATTTAGTTAATATTATCGGTTCAGTTTGGTTTGGTTTTGACTTTGCCAGCCGAAAATCGAACCCAACTGTTCAGTTTTTCAATTTTCAAACTAAAATAACCTAATTTAATCAATTTTTGATTTTTTTGGCCGATTTAATCGATTTTGTTTGGGTTGGTTTGGTTTTGAACACCTCTAATTCATTGGGTATGTGCTCACAACTCTTGTGATATTTAGAATATTAAAATATTCACATTAGTTTAAACTTCTTTAAATTAATAACTCAATTCAATTAATCTCTATTATTAAGGAACACCTAATCTCTATGATCGATGTCTATTCTCAAGCACATGGAGCCTAACTAATTGGCTAAAATGAATATGCTTTTAGAGAACCATTCTAGCTCTGTGCTTGCCATACAAATACAGTCCTTCCGTCTCCTATCTCTTGAAAGAGGCCTAGGATAAAATATTTGTTGGCTCCCTAATAGCTTTAATTACTATATTTCTATTCTCAATGTTAGATTCCCTTTTATGACTCATCTTTGAGAAACTCATTTTCCAAATTGCCATACTATTTTGCACAAGAATTTTATGGAATTGATCATTATAGAATATATAGGAGATGCACTCGCCTTTCACAGCGATGAGGAGATGGATCCCATCTTAGATCTCACAAACCTCCATATTTAAGTAGTTCATATCGAAGCTCAACCAAGATGATTTGCAGAGTGGTAAGGAAGAGTCAAATGATGAGGATCTAAACACAAGGTTACCATGGTTCATCAGGTCAAAGGACTAATTATATACACTAACGTAAGTTGGAGAACTTGCCACTACAACTATCTAGTGGATTGTTTGGGTGGACCTTTAGTTAACTTGTTCTGTAACAAACACACCCATGTCTTACATGGATTGCTCATGAAATGGAGCAATATCCAATCCCTTGGATTTATGCATCATTAGTACAAGTTTATTAGAATTTTAGATGCCTTGTCTCATCAGATTCTATGACTTGAAATATTTTAAAATCACGACTATGTAAGACTTATTCCATGATCACCATCTAGTGCATGACTAAGCCTTGTAGTCTTATGTGATCTATGGGCTTCAGCCAAATACTAGTGAAGTAAATGAAACATAAGATAAAGATGGCCATTTATTGTGAATATCTTTTAGTTAAGATCGTATCACAAGTGAAATACATGCTAATCTAATTGATTACAGGGCACTATTCCAATATGCCAAGCCAGACATATTTATCTACCAATTTTGTTGGCAGTAGTTAGCTTTATCCTGGTTTCGACTAGGCATGGCACTCATAGGCCAGTACATTGCAGTAGCAAAGTGTTGTAATGCCTAAAACATAATTACTTGGAGATCAAATGTTTGCTCTCGCTTTGGTGATGATAACCAAAAAGTTGAAGCCTTATTTTCAATCCCACTTTATTATTGTCTTAACCAACCAACCGTTGAAACAAGTACTATCAAAATTGAATAAGTTGGGGAGGCTAATGAAGTAGGCTATTGAGTTAGGAGAATCTAACATCACTTTTCAGCCTCGATTGCCATAAAAGCCCAAGTGTTAGTAGGCTTTGTAGCAGAACATCTCCACTTGCCTAGAGAAACCAACCTAGATTTACCTATTTAGACCCTATATATCAATAGATCAGCAACTTTTATAGGAGAAGGAATAGGAATGTCCTTACACTCTCCCTAGGCTGAAGAGTATGACTTTGCCATTAAACTTGACTACTCCATCACTAATAATGAAGTTGAGTATGAGGCCCTTCTTGCTGGTATGAGGATGGCAGTTGGTAAGGGAGTCGAGTAGCTAATAGCCATTATGAATTCCTAGTTGGTTGCAAAATAGTTTGAAGGGAACTTTGAATTAAAGGAGACCACAATGAGCAAGTATCTAGTTGAGGTCAAAAAGTTGCAACAATAGTTCAAGAGGTTCAACCTAACCCAAGTCTTGAGATCAAAAAATGAAAGGGCAAATACCTTATCTAAGTTTGCTAGCTCCATCAATGAAAGGAATCAGAGATAGAATCATTACATTTTTAGTCTCTGACAAACCTATTATGGGTGGTCTCGACCAAAACCTGATTGGGTAAATCCAAGAGTTAACTCTCTCCTGGAAAGATGAAATGAAAGCCTACCTAAGGGAAGGAAAAGTGCTATAGGATAAAGCAGAAGTGTGCAGGCTCAGAGGTTGAGCAGCAAAGTTCGCCCTCGATGAGTATGGTCAGTTGTGTAAGAGATCTCTTTCTGGACTATTGTTGAGGTTCTTTACATTAGAGTAGGCTTTAGAGGTCTTATATGAGGTCCATTCAGGTATATGTGGTAATCACTCTGAAGGACGAGCATTGGCCCACAAATTCATCAAACATGGATATTTTTGGCCAACCTTACAACAAGAAGTAATTGACTTCACTAGAAAGTGCCCATCTTGCCAGGTCTACTCTAACATCCCTTATCAGCCTGCATCAACATTGGTTCTAGTTCAAATCACATGGCTATTCGATTAGTAGGGAATATATAGTTGTTCTTTCCTAAAGACTATAGGTCAAAGGAAGTACATGATTGTTGCGGTTGATTAGTTCACAAAATTGGTGGAAAAATATCATCTACCATTTTGGTTTGCCAAAAGTGCTGAATCAGACAATAGAATGCAATTCCAAAGCAGAAGCATAAGGAACTAGTGTCAAAGTTTAGGAATATAACAACATTTCACATCGATTGAAAATTCTCAAGCCGGTGGACAAATTAAAGTCACAATTGGGACCATCCTGGACCATATGAAGACTTGCCTAGAGGATCCAAAGCAAGTTGGGTAGACGACCTCCCTAGGGTCCTATGGGCATACAAAACCACTCCTAGAACTACCTCAGAGCATAGTCCTTATAGTTTAGTTTGTGGTTCAATGGTAGTAGTCCTAGTAGTGTTAATACAACATACAGCTCGGATGATCCATTACAATTCGATTAGGAATGAATCTGAATGGTAGCTTGACCTCAATATGATTGATGCGTTACACCAGTGTGCGTACACTACAATGCAAAGATATAGGTTAAAGATGGCCTAACACTATAGTAAAGGAGTTTGACCATGAAGTTTTCAGGTGAGGGACTTCGTCCTCAAGAAAGCTGAAGTTTTGAAAAACGTGAAAAACTTAACCTAAAATGAAAGGGCCCCTACTTGTAGTTAAAGCGGCAAAGCATAACTCTAATTGACTAGCAGATATGGATGGGAATGAGTTTTCTCTACCATGGAATGTAGTAAACTTGAAAAAGTTCTATGTGTGAAAAGACTTGGGTCTCCATTTAACTCTTTTATAATATGTTTCCAAATCAAGAAAATAGGTTTAAATCTGACCAGATATCTTTTCTCAATTGCAACTAGGGCTTCAAGCCTAATCATGTAAATGAGAAAATCCCTTAAAGTCGACCACAATTTGGTTTCAAACCACAATCATAGCATATAGCCTAATTACTTAATAAATAAGAAAATTGTTTAAAGTTAACCCCATAGTGGACCATAATTTAAATTCAACCCCACGGTCGATCATCATCTTCAAGTCGTCTAATGAATGCACGTGTTATGATGCAAAGATTGCACAACAACTTGAATTCAATCCAATAAATTTGACTCATAATCAATCATGGCTTCTAGCCTATTCATTTAATTATAGTGATATTTGAAGTCAACCTAGTAGTCGACTATAAAAATTATCTCAAATCAACCAATTTTGAGTGGATCACATCGATACAAAAATGCCTAAATTTACTTGTTTATTTAAAATTGACCTCCAGGTCGACCATTAACTTGGTTTAGAACCAATTGAACATTGTACACTCTTTCACACATAAAATTGCACTAATTGATGAGTTAGAAAAAAATAAAGGTTATTTCTTCATCCATTTATGTAGATTGATACAACTAAGGAATCGAATGAAAAGCCTAAAAAGGGACGAGTCGACAAAGAATGATAAAAAAAAGGGCATGTTATAAAATATAAATATCTAAGCTTTACAGATACATTCAAAAGATTGCCAAATTACATTAAACTATTCATTATGCCTTGCAAGTCGAATCATGTTAAACAAAATAATAGAAAGAATAGAGTAGAAATAGCAGTAGCCTTAACTTAACCCAGCCTTTTCCCTTCTACCACCTCGAGCAATCGCCACCTCATCGATAATATTGAGCTCGTCACCAATCTTGACTTGCACGATAATGCGGTGACCTTTAACCTCCTGCTTTGTTGTTAGCTAATTGGCACACACAGGCTGAGAAGGACCTGTCTCTTCCATCAGAAATGTTCAATCAATAGGATGGAAGTATGTTGTTGCGTCAACTTTACCCTCTTTTATGTCGAAGGCAAAGTCACTTATGAAAGCAAACTTTTTTGCCACCTTGACTACCCCTAGGTGAATTAGAGCTTTAGCCCTTATGTAGGCACATTCTTTGATGTGCGCAGCATTAGGATAGCCCTCAAATTGCTCATTTTGCAGCACATTGAGACGGGCTTTATCTTCAGGTCAAAATGATAGCCCTAAAACTCAAGTTACTTCACAACCTTCTCAAAGGCCTCATTTGCGTATTTGACTACAAAGACAACGCTGGCATCTTGAAAAGCAAAGCATAGCCAAAATTATTGAATTGTCTCCTAGCAAATGCTCGGTAGTACCTTGAAGAACTTATCTTGAGCATATTAAGTAGCACTATTATATCCTAGTGCTTGACCAGAGTTATAGGTTGTTTTCGCCTCCAACCTCGCCTTTCTCATTAACTCATCCAAGTGACCTTTTTTGGCTACAGTGGCCAACAGCTCCTCATCTTTCTCCTCAACCTATTAGGTCAGCTTGCTAATTCTAGATTGCAATAACTCGAGCTAAGTTTTTGTCGTTTTAGTTTACCCTTATTTTTTCTAGAGCTCCTTACGATCTCCTAGGGCCAGCTCAACCTTTCGATAAAAATTATAACCTATTTGGCTGACTTGCGACAAGAGAAAGTTTGGTCAAATATTGAATGCAAACAATTAGTTTCAAAAACAACTAAAATTTGACCAAAAACTCATCATGTTCACATGGTATGCGAACACTTTTAGGGCATCTAACTGCCTCATATCTGACATTTTCTTCTAGTTGGACATAAAAAGCCTAGCCATTAACACTTTCAGAAGGCCTACTCTAACTGACTCCCTTAACAAGTGTTCAAAAAATCGAACCATTCATTAAATTGGAAAACTTATTCATGGTTAGCTGATTCAACTGTTGGTCAGATCATAATTGAACTGCAATTGAACCGTGACATCATAATTATGAAATATATATTTATATTATACATATGACTTCAAAATTAATAAAATGTTAAAATATAAAACATAAAGAGGTTAAATGATATTATCTAACATTACAATCCAAATTTCATAATTCATATTATAAATGGTCATAACAATTTAAATATATCAAGCTTAAAGTTTAAAGTTGAGAGTGTGTAAGTTAATTCTAAATTCTAAACTAAGGCTTTTTTTTTTTAGATAGCTAGTTATGTGTACCTTAGCCTTCAAACTTTGTACTTGACAAAAAAAATAAAAAAAATTAATTTCATTAAAAATTAAATGAAAAATCAATTTGATTTAATTGAACTATAAACGGTTCACCGGTTTGATTGGCTGGTCTGAACGATTTTTACAAAATATAAAATTTTTTACAATTTTTTTAATTTTTTAAGTAAATCGAATTGGTTCGCTAATCGGTTGATGGTCTGATCGATTTGACTAGCTAGTCTGGTTTTTTAAATAGTGCCATTGACATCAACGTAGTATTTTAGACCCCAATGTTGGGCTCAAATTGAGGGGATGAAAAAATAGATAGAGAAAATAGTTCATCATTTGGTTGGGGACCAAAGAGGGAGCCCTCAGTTGCTTTCCCTTTTCTCTTCTTTGCAGCAATTCTCTTTGGATAGGGGAGCTTGCTCATTAGCGGCCCTCCTTGTTTGGCAAAGCGCGGGGCTACTAGCCTTGACTAGTGCTGGTTGAGCAGGAAGAGGTGTAGACTGTGGTGCCCATTGTACAAGAGCAACTTGAGAAGCAGCCTCTCATTGAGCTGCCACTTTCTGTGCTCTTATGTCTTCTGTTGGTGGGCCATCGCTTGTTGCCAAGTATGGTTCATAATTTCTGCTCAGTCTAAAAAAAACACAAAAGTAGATACATCATTATCGATCAAAAAGTATAAAACCAAAAATCAATAGAAATTAATAGTAATATCTAACCAGTCGAGCATTAGTTGGTAAATCTATTGCCTGCTAACAATAGAATTTCCTCCTCGGTGTAACTTGATACCTCCATTTCTCCAAATTCAATTAAATTTGAATAAATGTGTTATTCTAGGTGAGGTTCTCATTCCTAAGCATCTCGACCTGTCCTATAAGCCATTTTCCCTTAGGGATATTGAACCCAACCTTGCTCGAAGGTTGAACAAAAAAAAGCATTTTTCCAGGTTTGGCCATGCAAAGAGGAAGGAGTCATTAAGATCTTTTGATGACGGCAGATAGTGAGATAATGAAAGCTTGACTCCTCAGTACCACTTGACTTTCGAGCGTCGAAAGATGGACAAGGTTACTAAATTTTATGAAAGAAGGGGGTTGGTCATGTATAAGCATCAAAATAACAAAATTATACAAAGTTGAAAAGCAGTTAAGAAGCAATTGGGTGATGCAGACATGAAGACCCATGAGCAGGTTGACTATAGGTTGCACTGTCTGGGATCTAAGCCCATACCTAAGGGTATCCTCAAAGATGGCAATGCAACCAGTCGGAGGTAGATGATCTGATAATTATACCCAAGAACAATTAAATTGCACTCGAGTAGGATATGGTATAGATGCCTAATCAGTTCAAGATCCCTATCCTTGATCTCAGATATAATGTCACTATAGTGATCAGCAGTAAATAATCTACCTCAATGCACAAGAGGTCAACTCATCTCCTTAGATAGCCTAGCCCCAGTCTCAACATCAACCCTTGTATCACTCAAACTATTAGAGGAGCTAGAACTATCACTAGAGGACTTACTAGTCCCACTAGTCGAGTCATTCACTCTCCTAGTTGAATCTACTTTTGATCATGTCTCCTCGAAATCACTCCTTTTACCGCTACCTTTCTCAAAAACACTAAGCACCTTTGCTATAAAAAAATTGGTCAAAAATAAAATATTAAGACTAGATGAGGTTGAAAGAAACTTACAACGTTGGAAAATAGAACAAGAGATTGCAAGAAATTTGGATAGTTGGACCTCTCAAGATTGCAGTAAAAGTGAAAAATGAGAATGTTCACTCCTATTCATAGCCTTCATTTGGGGGTAAGTCAACCAGTTAAAATGACTGGTTATCGACTACTTATTATGCAACCATTGCTTAAGGAGTTCAATTGCCCAATGTAATTGTGATAATTAATACGCTGAAACCTTGGTCGAGGTTTGAAATTCAAAAGACAGTTTTCAAAGGTAGCTATTCCCCATTCTTTCTCATTAAATAGCTTGTTAGGACTCAAGAGTGGGGGGGACTCATGATACGGGATAGCTCACTAGACTATCCCAATAAGCCCAACCCACAAACGGTTGACTAGGTGATCAACCAGGTCTAAATCCTCATTGCTTTATTTTGTTAGCTCAACACACCAGCATCCTTTCAGTCGACCTAAGTATGGTCGATCAGCTTGAGAAAGATCATTAGATCTTTAGTTAAAGGCCTTCAAACCCAAGAAAGTTTTCTTATCTTGCCCAGAATATGGCTAGATGACTCACAAACCAGGAAATATCTCACTTAGGAGGTAGATCGGAGAAACATAAAGTAGTCCCATGCTATCGGTCACAGTCACGTTGAATGCTCCACAACCACCACTTTGTCGCATTAAATGCGTTGACAAGCTGCGTGCCTTTGCATTTAAGATGCATGCCTTCACTGTACCACCATTCTGCCTCTGCATTAAATGCGAAAATCTCATCCATGTCCTGAAAAGAAAGAGGAGGCACCACCTGGAGATGTACACAGAAAGATGAACCCCTAAAGGTTCATAAGTAGGGGTGTTCATTCAGTTAAAACCGATCGAACTGAACGGTTCGGTTGGTTAACTAAAAATTTTGGTTTTTGAAAAACTAGAATCGAAAAAACAAAAATTGAATTGGGAAAAAAAATACCTTGTTTTTTATACAAAAAAAGTGTTATAAAAGTTTGTTTGATAAAAGTAAGTTTGTTTAATTAAAAGTTTGAATTGGATTACTTATTCTTTTAGTACCAAAAAATTTATTTGATAAAAGTATAGTAATAAAAATATTTATTTTTGGGTGAAAATATTAATTTTGATTACTTGTTTTTATATATATTGAAAATATTTATTTTGATAAAATTATAATTTATCTATTTTAAACAAATACATTTAAAATATTATAAATTTATGAAGATAAATAAATATTTTAATTATTTTATGTTATAAAAATTTTAGTACACACATTGAGTGTGCTAAAATTACTAGCTCATAATCACCAAGGCATGTGCACATGATTTTCGCATATTCTAATCTTAATTGTTAAGGTTGAATAGCGAATTAAATCTTAAATTCAATCTTAATAGCATATTCAAAATTTTGCGAAAAATACAATTGTAATCTTATTAAATCATCATTTCTAAAGGATAATTTTGAAATATTGATAAAATTTGTATCCAAACTATCTTTTTTATTTTAAATTCTCCAATTTATCTTTCAAACTATATTGTTAATTTTTGTTGTCAAAATAATTAAAAGGACAAATTATGTAAATGAACAAAATAACTTCTATTTTAAACATAAAACGGTCTTCGTTTTTATAATAATATAGATAAAAATTTTATTAGTCACTAGATGCAATATACTACTAGTACTACCACAGGAATAGCCAAATAGGATTCAATCCCTTATCCCTTAGTTTGCAATTTAAGTTCAAATTTTAATTTTGCTCATCAATATACCCTATAATATATAAGTTTAATTAATTAATTAAAGGAAAATTTAATTTTCTTTTAATATAACATTTATTACCATTTAAATCATAGTCATCTATTTTTTATACGTAATGTGTATTAGTTCGTATAATAAAAAATTTATGCAATTGTACCGTTTGAGTTTAGAAAAAATATCATTTTTTTCCCTCTTTGTATTATAACTATTCATGTTTTTATGTCATATATTAATATCTATATTATTTATAAAGCATAGGATTTTTAATAACTATTTTGATATATTATTTACTTCTCAATTATTTCACCTTATCAAAAATTTCCTTTTATTTATCCCAAAAATTTAAAAATACATTAACATTTACATTATTTGAAAATTTATATTTGTTTATCTTAGACTTAAAAAATTTAATAAAAAATATGAAATAAAACAAAAACTAGTAGCGATTGAATAATAAAATTTTGTATATAAAAAATAAAAAAATAAAAAAATAGTTTCGATTTTTTTAGTTCGGTTAACCAAACCAAACCAATTTTTTTGGTTCGATTTCGGTTAATTGAATAAAAAAAATTAAAAAAATTGAAAACCAAATTTTTTTGAAATGAAAAACCGAAAATTGAACCGAATCTAGTTTGGTTCAGTTTGATTCAATTCGATTTTTTTAATTTTTGGTTGGTTCGATCAGTTTTGATTTTTTTTCAACACACTTATCCTCAAGTAAGGACAAAGGCCCTCTCTGCACAAGTAAGGGCATCATTGACATTTTAACCTCTCAAGAAAAACTATAAATACCCCATGATAGCTCTTCAGTAAGGTATGTTCATTAACCTTTAGCGCTCACTCTACTACTCAAAATTTTGGTCGATTCTTTACTAGTTTGAGCATTGGAGCGCCTTAACTAAGAGCCTCTCTGTAGCTTGACGTCTATTATTAGTTGCAAAACTTGAGCTGCTCACATAACACCATCCAATTTTAGTACTTATTCTGGTTGACTACACTGGACCTAAACCCAATCCATTGATTGACAAATCCAACCATCATCACTTATAGTGTATGCAAATTGAAGTAGGTGTTTCTTTTATTAATAACTATTCATTGTGGCACACCATCCTTGTGTTTGTATTAATTTATTATATCATTGATGTTTATTATATTAATAAATAATAAAATACTTAATTTTTATAATGTAAATTAATAATACCATAATTTTAATAATAATTATATTCAATAGCATATAATATTAATTATTATTAATTATCCATCAATATAAATTTATATGTAGTAAATAATTTTTATATCAAAAGTTCAAAATTATTAAATATATCTAGCTACACATTTATAATTTTTTTTATTATGTTTTGATCATATTATTTGGGTTGTTTACTGTTAAATCAAGTGATAGATTCATATTTAAAATTCAATTAAAAATTAAGGATATAATTGATAAAATAAATTTTGGTATAGAACCTTTTTTTTTTTTTCTATATAGTATAGATAATCTTTTTATCATGAAACTAGTATATTTAAGTTACTATATATTTTTATTGACTTTTACATAAAATTTATTCAATACAATTAAATAAATTTTCTTTTCAATGATTATTATTGTTTGTATGCACGATTGGATTATTCTTAATTAAAACTAGCAAATCACTTTTTTTAGTCATATATTATTTAGTCAAGCAAAAAATATTAAGAAAAATAAATTTGACGCTTGAAATCAAATACCACAAAATGATTTGTGAAGTAATTAAATCTATAAGTTGAATAAAGTGATAAATTAGCGGACTTCTAAAAGATTTGCACTTTTTTATGTTTTTAAATTAATCATTCGAAAATGATAAACGAGTAACCTTTCATAAATGTATTACTCTAAATTGGTTATATTATAATTTATTTCAAATTATCCTCTCTAAAGAAAATAAGATGAGTCCTATAGCAATCCCAAATTAGTAACATATATGATTTCTTTTTAGGCAACAAAAATCAACACACAAATTCTTATTGAATTTTGATACTCACGCCCTCATTTGGCATTTATTCAAAATCTTTAAGAATGTAAGTAATTCGGAGAACGAGTTCCGCTATTGTTTCAGCTTTTAATTTAATAAATCTTTGCTTGAAACTTTATATTGATGTTGTTAGATATTAAAATTCTAACAATAACTTAAAATCTAAACTACACCAAAAATGATAAAATTGCTAATGTTTTATTTTTTTATAGCTTATAATATTGTTAGTATTTAATAGTTAAAAAGACAAATGAATGGACACCAGAATTAAGAGACGCCTGAAAAACTTAAGAAGAAAATTACAAATTTTTTTTGTTAAACTAAATATAAATAAAACACCTCAAGCCATCAAAAGAACTATGCAATTTTGAATTCAAATAATTATAGCTTGTAGGGTAAGAATTTACTTAGTTTTAAATATTCCATAATGTTGATTCTAATTCCCTATGTTTTTTATTTTCTATATATTTATTTCTGCAAATATGGCTGGGTTTATTTGTTTCCTAAGGATACATCAATCATTAGATTTTAAATCAATGTAATTGATCACGTCTAATGTGTGTGGGACTTTGAGGGTAATTATAAGCCTGAGGCAAACTCTTCTTGACCTTCTTCACCACAAAATCTAACAAAAACGCACGTAGAGCAAGGAATTAGCAACGCTGATGCACAAAACGTGTATGAAAGTATCATACAACCCCTCAAAATATTTAACAAAGATCTTTTCCCAACTAAGTGATTCATACTTAGAATGCTGCATATTTTCCCTCATATAGATGTACTACTAGCGTCTATAAATTTCATTATGGTAAGTGTCCGTTGGGATTTAAACAAGAAAACAAGATATTATGGTAAAATTCATTAGCACCATGGATTGCGGATTTATCAATTGGATGATTGTTTTCTTAAATCATAAAGATTTAAATCAAGCTAAAATCTTTAAGAGATTTTTCAATTATAGAAAGTAAATTTCAACACAGACAGATTTCAGCAAATAATACAGAAAAACATTCTTAATTTAATTTCATCCTTTCAACATATAATTCTAAGAATATAATTTTGTTTTAATCAAAATAATGTAAAGCATCAAAGCATTAACAAAACTGTTTTTTTGGTTTGCCCTTTTGGTTCTTTTCCAGTAAATATAAATGAAAAATGGACCTAAATGTAGACACTTCCCACACGTCCATGATCCTTAGTTCAACCACTCCACCACATCGCAACGCCGGACGAGACGAATTCACCTTAAAAATTGCCAAAATGTAAACCACATTTTCAGATGAATGTTGAACTAATTACTAATCTCTCTCTCTCGTGTTCACATGTTACAATTGATGTAACAAATAAGCTAAAATTCATAGTTGTGCTCCCATAATTTATGACTCTTACAATTTGAAATTTATTTATTTTATGTTAGTTGGGTATAATTTATTTGGCACATGTAGCTTAACATAATGGGTACATAATTCTTATAAATAAATAGCACAAACTGTATAATACTAAAGGCATACATTCTACTGCCCTATACCGTTTAAGAGCAGCATTTTATGATTCCAAGGTATTATTTTGAATATTAATATATTTTTTTGAGAGATTACTTCGAATATTAATATGAAGAGTTTTCATTAGTGATCTCTCAATAATTTGTCTTTAATTTCAGGTTTAAAATTCATTATCCTATTTAGTGGTGTTCTGTGTGGATTGGGTAATTGAATTGTAGTGAGTAAAATTCGATCAAATTCAATTGCATTTGATTTGTTTTTGAATTTTTTATTCACTCATTTGGTTCTACTGGATTCAATTATTTAATTAAAATAAATAATAATTAGTAAGTTAGCAACACATACGCGCCCGCGCCCGCGCCCGCATGTGGCCGAACCTTCGCCGACGTAATACTATGTCCTGACCTGCGCCAATTAAATCCCTCCCTTTTTTCTTTCAGATAATTATGAAGCTCCAATTATCAAACAACAAAAAGTCTTGCAAATTGCGCAACTTTTAACGCACTCCGACACGTACACGCGGCTTAGCATGACTTTTTGTTTTCAACCATCGAAGCTTCTAAAGTTGTAGGTAAAAATGAAAGCTCCAACAAGTTAATTTGCTGTTAATTTAAAAATTTTAATTGGATTACATTCAATTTTGGGGGCTTTTTTCGTAGTGTATATTTGGGGTGCTGTTATTTATATTCTAAAATTTATTATTTACACTTCATTCTAAATTTTTGTATTAAGTAATTAACTAAAATATCTATTTACTTTTCAAATTAATTAGCAAGATAAATATATCTTTTAATATAATAATTATCACTTTCAATTTTACTACTTATGAAAAGATTTCACCTCAATTTATCTAATTTAATATGAAATAACAATAAACTTGACAAATGAATACCCGTGGGTAATTTAAAAATGGGTAATGATAGATTAGGTAAATTTACCTCTATGTAAAATTATCTACTTTTTATTGGATATAACATAGTGAACCCCTTATCCATGACTATGAGTGATAGGCAACCCATAGGTACTGGTATTTTTATTTTTTTATACTTGAAGGTAAATTAATATTATTTTTTAATTTACATAATATTATTCAAATATTACTTAATTATAACTAATAAAAGAGGCTATAAATTTTAAATATTACATTGAACAAGTAATTAAAGTATGTCAAGTATTTTAGTTTGAAAAGTACAAGTTAAATGTTTGAACATCTATTGATTTTAAGTTATATATGTTGCATGTCAAAGTTCAAATTTAAATCCCATTATATGTAAAAAGTTTTTTGAATTAAAAATTTAAATACCACTTAAATATTATTGTTATTATAGAAAAATGTGTTATATCCTTCAAATTATTTGTGGGAATTAAAGAAAATTGTGTGTATATATATATATATATATATTATATATATAGTTTAGGGGTTACTCGTGGATTGGGTTAAAAAGTAGTAGGTAATTAGGCGGTAAGAAAAATTATTCGCATTTTATTGGGTGGAGAAAATGAAGCCTAATATTCTCATTCTTTTGGGTACACGCAGTATGGGTATTTTTTGCTAGGTTTAAATAACAAGGTGCAGTGCTCTTTTCTCATTGAAACAACTCTACACAGTAGTTTTTAAAAAGTAAAACAAGACCCACATTTAGGGTGTGAAATATATTATTTTGTAGTAATGCTATTATTTTCTTATTGAAGTTCAAGTTATGTCTTCAATGAGATTATTGAATTTACAGATTAGATAATTTGTTCATTTTTATGCGCCCTATCAAGTTGACATGAAATGAATCTAAATTAGAAATAAATGAAGATTATATTTAATAAGACAAAAAATAGCATAATTGTCTAACAATTTAAATTAAATGATACATTAAAAATAAAGGGATATAATGATCAATTCTAATAGACTAAAAATTAATTGGAGTGCAAATAACAATACCTTTAACATTTTAAGGAAACTCTAAACTATATGCAATGCAATATTTTGATGGAATCCATAAAGTGTATGAATTTAATTAGATTTAAGCAACATTTGAGTGTTGGCCTTTCGTCTGGTTATTAATTTCACATATAAAATATACAATTATAATATATAAATAATAATAATAGTAATAATAATAAAAACTTAAGGAAAATTTTAATAGTAAAAGTACTCAATCTTATGGTTAAATGTTTCAAATCACTAGACTTTTCTTTTCTTTTCTTTTTCTTTTTCTTTGTTTCTTTTTGATCAAGCAAGTCTTACGAAATCTCTTGACTAATTAAATATTACTTTTGGAAACATTAGTCCCACAAGCTAGTAATATGTAACGCAGGAATGTAGATACCAGAAAAATCATATGATTTTTATATTTTAGCTATATTTATTGCGACCACGCATCTATATTTGACTTAGAAAATAATGTAACATTCTAACTGCTTACTTTAAGTTAATCATACTTTAGGCTCAAATGATGCGTGTATACATGTGAGTTCCCACAGCAGAAGCCTTCCCAGATCGTGACTCTTTACCCTCTAATTTTTAAAAGTCAACAAAAGGAAACTTCAACACCAATACCATTACCATTTATATGACTTTGTCTACGCATCCCAACATACTTTACTATCAATCTATCTCACTTCCTAACTTTTATATAAACCAAGTACTTTGTCCAAACAAGAGACTCTCTTACCAATTAAGTAGTCCTTGAAGCAAAAACTTTCTTTCCTCTCCAGACTATTATGGCTGATCACCAAAGAGTCCATCCAGTTCAGGAACCTGAGGCGTCCGCGCCACCGCCGAAAGCCACCACTCCCCTGGTGGGCCAAGGCTCGTCCCGGTCGGAGAACGGTGATCCCGAGAGACAGTTCTATCCGCCGCTGCCCCGCCGGACAATCCCATACGCACCCACAAAACCACCCAAGAGGAGCAGCTGCAGCTGCTGTAAGAAGTGCTTGTGTTGGACTATAGCCCTTCTGATACTGCAACTCATAATTCTTGGAATTTTGGCTGCAATCATATACTTTGTTTTCCAGCCCAAAATCCCAAAATACTCGGTAGATTCCATGAGAATAACTCAGTTCAATCTGAGCAGTGACAACAGCTTGTCCGCCACATTCAATGTCAATATAACTGCGAGAAATCCAAACAAAAAGATAGGGATATACTACGAGAGTGGGAGCCGTTTGAGCGTATGGTACACAGGCACAAAACTTTGCGAAGGGTCACTGCCGAAGTTCTACCAGGGCCACCGGAACACCACGTTGCTCAGCCTGACGCTGGCGGGGCAAACTCAGGACGCCGCCGGGTTGCTTCAGTCGCTGCAGATGCAGCAGCAGACAGGAAGCGTGCCATTGAATCTGCGGGCCAGAGTTCCGGTGAGACTTAAACTTGGGAAATTGAAACTGATGAAATGGAAGTTCTTGGTGAGGTGCAGGCTGGTGGTTGACAGTTTATCTGCCGATAATGCCATCAGGATCAGAGATAGCAGCTGCAGATTTAGGTTCAGGCTTTGATTTGTTCATCTTTTTCCGAGAATCATTTTTTCTTTTTCTTTTTCTGTTTTCTTGAATAAATTTTTTGATGTTTTTATTCTAATTATTATTTGAGATAATTGGAGGGTTATATATATATATTGTATTGTTGGCCAGGAGCCCTCGAGATACATATATATATATATATATATTCTTAGCATAGAGTATAGATGATTGAATATTGATTTTGGGTATTTGATTCTTATTATTTATACATATAAATTTTCATTTCATTAGTATACCATTTAAGATTGCTTCCTTTCTTCTCTCCTTGTCCCTTTCCCCTTTCATGAGTAAGCTTTTATTCTTTCTTATTCATCTGCAGACTGCAATTGTTATTCAGTTAGCTTCCCCTTCTCAAGTCAAGGCATGCCTCTAATCACGCGTATTCCGCAAATATTAAAAAATTAACAGAAAATTATTTTACAATGCCCTTAAATAAATTTTGTACCTAAAAGATTTGTGGATAGTGACGGCATGGGGCCGATTTGGGGTGGGTTTGTTAAAATTTGGAATGCACTTTCTTAGTTTTTTATAAATTTGAGACTCGCTCTGTTTTAATTTGAATTTTGGTAAGTTAAGAATTTAAGACCCGATCTGTCTTAATTTGAGTCTTGGTAAGTTTGATCCGATAAACCCGAACCTGTTTGGTATGCTCAAAAAATTTAAAATATATTATCTGAAAAGACAATGTCACCATAAATTTCTAAATATAAGATAATATTATTATTAATAAACAATTAATATTCAAAAATTTATTTATATGTATTTTAGCTTTTAAAAAATTATAAATTACAAGTTTCATATATATGCATATTCACTGCATAAATTATGAGTTATGACTATATTATTAATTTTATATAAAATATATATGTAGTATGTACATTTTTTAGATATATATATATATATATCTGAATGCACATTATATTAATATATCTATGATAAATAAAAACTATATATATAGCATCGTAATAGGACAATTTCAGGGTGAATTCAGATTTAAAAACTACAATTTAAAATTCTTCTCAAAACTCATTCATACTTTCAAAATTCACCCCAAGTAAAGTAGATTTAGGATGGGTCGAATAGAACTGGGATTCATTATCATCCGTATTCATGAAATTTTTCAATTTAAAAAACTAACTTTACTTTTTGTTCGAAAAAGTTCTGCCAATATCTTTTACCCTATCAAGCATTCTTGAACTTTTTACATTAAAATTCATATTTACAAAATTCAAATTAATTGAAAATTACTTTTTCTATTGGACTCATTCATTTGCAGTAAACACTTTTATGAAAATTAATTTTATGGACCTTGAAAGGTTTTAATCTTTCCGTGTAGGTCACTTTTAAAAATTAATGCTATATGTCTTTGGCAAAAACAGAAGTAAATATTTTTCTCCAAAGTTTTAATTTAGTAAAATTGAAATAATTCTGATACAAATCAGTTTAAACAACTTATCAAAATTATTAAAAAAAATTGTCAAAAACTTTTTTATTTAAGAAGTTGAAGATAATTAGTCAAGTACTGAGTTTTTTGAAATGAAAATTAATAGAATGAATTATTTTAGATTGAAAAATATGTTTATTAATCTTTTGAATATAAAATTATATTCTAAAGAGGTTTTAGTGTTTTTCCTCAAAAATTTAAGCTGCATAAATTTAGAAATTGTTGCTCTAGAAAATAACAATTATAGTCAATAACGTCATATAGGGCTGTTG
Source organism: Jacaranda copaia (assembly GCA_014898725.1). Taxonomy (NCBI): domain Eukaryota; kingdom Viridiplantae; phylum Streptophyta; class Magnoliopsida; order Lamiales; family Bignoniaceae; genus Jacaranda; species Jacaranda copaia. The sequence continues at coordinate 952,668 of JACGDI010003568.1, read as the reverse complement.
ATAGAGCGAATTTTAATTCGAATTTAATTTGATTATTTAAAATTTTTAATTGATAAAAGATTCAACGAATATTATATATATATGATATGGGATAGCCCAACAGGTCCAATAGGCCCTTCTACAAATGAGACAACCCACGAGGCCCAATGTGAAATGGTATAATCCAGTAGGCCCCACAGGCCCAGATTCAGAAGATTCAGCCCACTAAGCCCAAAGGCAAGTCAGCCTGGTCAACCAGTATCGACCCCATACGCCAAGCCCCGTGGTCGACCCGTATCGACCTGAGGGCCTCTTCCAAGGTCTTATGCTGATAGCCCAGAGGTGAACGTCAGTCTGGTCGACTAGTATCGACCCCGTATGCGAAGCCCCATGGTCGACCCGTATCGACCTGAGGGCCTCTTCCAAACTCATCAGCTAAGCTTGGTCGATATTAATCAACCCCCGGTTGCAAATGGAACAAGTTGAACTTTTAAGCAATGATTACACGTGACAACAGATGTGACTGCTGCCTACAGATGTAACCGCTCCCACCAACCCTGACAACTCTGCCAACAACTCTGGCAGAGGCGCGCGCCCACTGATGTGACGACCCAGAAAAACAGGAGATTGCGCCACGTGGCACAGCCCCGAGATCTGGGCATAAAATAACTATCAAACCCCGGACAGGAGGAAAACCCAAGCACACCTGATAAGGGTACTTGGGTAAATTCACACCATGATCAGATTATAAATCCTACCAGCACCACCACGCTCAAGGTATTGCAAATATACTATTCACTATATACTCTCTAAATACTCTCCATCTTACCGGAAATCTGACTTGAGCGTCGGAGTGCCTTAGTCGGGGCACTTCGGCTAGTTTACGTTTGTTCTTGGTTGCAGATCTCAGGCCCAATATCATTCTAATCCACTGGAGTTCCGAACCGACAAGCTCTTTGCAGCATCAATATGTATACACTAGATCCTATAGTAATGTCAAATTGGATATTTGAAAGAAAATAGTAATGACCTCCTATGCAATATAAAAAAGTAGGTGTTGTTAACATAAATTGTTAGATTTCGAGCTTATTTATATCGTAATTACATAACTTGATTTCTGATTTTTATAATAAAAAATTATGTGAAAAGAATAATGAGTAGGAGTCAAATGCTATGATATCACAAAAATGCAATGCAAATCTCAATTTGATCAAAATGAATTTCTTTTTTATAAAACTTTAAGTTTGTAATTAGTTGATTAAATAATCAAGTATAACTATGTACTTATAATACCAAATAAGTACTATTATCAGCAATGGAATCTAAAATGCAATAATCTAGTAAATGAATATGATTAAATTAAATTCTATTATTACTTTTAAATAATCAATAGACTTGAAATTTTATTCATTAATTTGTTGTGTATTTTTTTTTAAGAATTACTATTTTAAATTTAGATTCTACTAAATTTTTATAAAAAAAAATAAATATATGGGTAAAGTTTGGTTACAAATTGTATGTTTTATATTATGTATTTTGGAAGAATGTGTTTTGGGAATGGGGTTGGGGAATCTGAAGTTATATTGGAAAATGTGATAAATATTTATTTATGTTTTAGGAAATAATTAGAAAATTATTTTGAAAAATTTTGATGTATTTATTTATATTTTAGGGGGAGATAATTTTTACTATAATAGTCAAATCAATACTTTTTTGTTGTATTTTTGAGGTGAAAATAAAATTAAATGATCTTTTTATTATTAGAATAATAATATATAATAATGTTAGTATATATTGAAAAATAAGGAAGTTCTAAGGATAATGTAAGATAGAAAAGGATATTTTAGAAAATTTAATTTGACATTTTATAGAAATTTTTTTTATATGTTTGGTTACATTTTAGCAAAACAATTTACATAGCCATGACGACTAATGATCCTAAGAGTATTTGTTTTGCCAATGTGTAACCAAATGTGTAACCAAACATGGCCATGATGACTAATGATTCTAAGAGTATTCAAAATTGAATTTCTTTATATCCAATGAATATCTTATTTTTATTTAGATTTGAATATAATTATACTAACTACAGATCTTATAGGATCTTAAATTAAATTTAGATATAACATTTTCGAATCCAAATTTAACATGACCTAATTCGAATTCAACTCATTAACAGTCCTAAGGTCATATATTGAAAGTAGTTTTATAAATCAAATATATGTTTTAAAGAGAACCTAATTTGAAAACTTTCAAAGAAATACTAAAAGTAAAAATCAAAGATATAAGACAAAGGGAGAATTACGTTTGTGTAGGAACAGCATAAATTTAGTATAGAGACACTTTAGTTTGCAAAAATTCAAGACCTTCCCTTTTTTTACTGTTTGCCGTAGTACATTAGCTCAGAAATTGGGAAGATCAATCAACATGCCAACGGCAAAGTAAAAATAGGATATGGTTGGAAGATCAGTGGATTACTGGCTTCAAAGGATGAGCTCTAACTTTTGATAAGTCCAAGCTTGCATCCAGATCTTCATCCAATTCTCCAACAATGCTTCTGCACATGCAAAAAATAGGGAATATGCACAAAATCGATAAATAAATAAATAAATCATCAAATGTAAACATGAGTCGTCGATTGCTAATTCAGAATGTGAGGAACATCATACATGTTATCGCCCCTGATTATGTAGAGCCCCAAAACAAGTTGCTGTACGCCTTCCTACAGATGACAAGGAAGATCGATCTATCAAAATCTTATCCAAAAATTTCCAGGCCTAAAAATATTTAGAAATGGTAAAAGGACACGAAACATCAATAATACTGAAAAGGGGAAGGGATGGATTATGTAGTATAAACTAGTCCACACTTATTATGATGCTAAAAACAGCCGAAAACTGCTAGTATGTGATTACCCCAAAGTGCCCTCCTACATTGGTCTATTGACACAAAGAGATGATACAAATTAAAGAACCATTCGCTCAAAGTAACCTTTTGGCTTGAAAAAGCTCCAAGAATCCAGAGGCCAGAGGTACCGGCAGGCAGACAGAAAAAAAAAAAGGTGATGGAGGACAATGAAAAATAACCATAAGTACTTTCCTGCCACCCTGTTGTTCTTGATATTACCAACATTTTATCAAACGTATGCAAGAAAGAGCATAAATGAAAATGATTAAATCTGATGCCCTCCAGGTTAGTGCGCAAAAGCTAGGTTGATTGAAGAGTGAACCTCACTACATGGATAAACAAAGAAAACAAGAAAGTTCCAATCGATGAAAAAAGAGCACTCACATGTTTATGTTCCTAAAACAAATTATTCGATAGCATGCAATTGGTTAAGAGCAATCATTACACATAAGATATTTGTAAGAGATCAAACCTTGGTGGAGTACACTCGTTCATGAGACTCATCAAGAATTATGTTGGTAGCCTGGTCAAAACCTTTGAGAATTCCCTGCATGAAAGATCAATGTTTTCAATGAAACAATATAACCATAAATTAGACGTGCTCCTACTATGGCACAGAAATCAACCTTACCACTATGTTTCGCCCATCATTTGTAATAACTGAAATCGTTTCTGACAATAACAAGATCAAGGAAAATCAGTTATGGATAGAAAATTACACAAGCCAAAAACATCCAGAACTTCAAAGAAAAGCTATGATGGATAGAAACACTGTTAACTTTTTGAGATTAAGTTCGTAGCATTACCATCAATGAAGTTTAACATGTAGCATGTGGTCCATGATTCAAGGAATATAATAAAGAACATAATTTGCGAGCTGGTAAAATGAGGGGTGCTCAGTGCAGGCTTTGTCAGTTTGTGCCTCTATTCTAGAAAATATCAGGAGTAATTCCAACCATCACATGAATATTAATTCTATGATTTTTTTTTTTGTTAATGAATAGTTTCAACTCTTTAATTTCAGTGGTAAGAAAACCATAGAAATAACTTCGATAAAGAAACAAATTTCATGAATTTGTAGGGGCTTGGGCATTTTGGAAATTTTTATTTAGGCAAAGACATTCACTTTGTACTCATCATGATAACCAATATATATATAGTACTCACACAAACACATATATATGTCGTGCTTGCTACCCTCTATCCTCTAACCTGCTACATAAATATAGCACGTGCACCCATTTTGACCTAAAAAGAAACTGCCATACCATCAAAGGAAGTACAAGGCTAAAGGTATGCCTAAACAAAGAATAGCACAGGAAAGAGAGACAAATGCCATTTCCTCCCCTAGTTCTGCCTTCCCCCCACCCAGCCACTTTTAATAAGCTCTACACACTAAGTCAACCCCTCCACCCCAGAACAGATACCCCAGTATCGACTAAGTTCTTCTTGGATAATGAATTAGTTTGGTCTTGAAAATGACAGAAATGAAAGACAATTCACCTTTTTCTCAATACTGTGACCTCTTCAAATCTCTACCCAAGCCACCAAGTCATCCCAGATCTTCATTGTTGTAAATGAAAGTTTGACACTTAGATTAACTTAGCAGATTTTCGCTGTCCTGGATTTTATTCATGCTCCTTATTTGTTTAAGGTGAGTTGAATTTTGTTATAATCATGTGTCAATGTGCTACCAATATCAAAATGAAGCATTAGTTAGCAGAATTCTCCATCCATGCCTGCTTTCTGTTTGTGGTGTGGGTGAAGACTAGCTCCATGAGCTTTTTAAAGTTTTAACAGATAGAACTTCGTTATTGACATTCTATATCAAAAAATCTGTTAATGTATTTAAAGAAAGGTGATGATGTGCATACGCAAACAACTCATTGATGGTGAAGGTGGTGACAGAGAGGGGATCACAACTTGGGGGAAGAGGTTTGTTCACAGGGAGCCAGGGCACATTGTGAATATTCAAAATGCTAATGTTTTATCTTTTGTTTTCCCAGGTTATTCATTCGTTGAAAGTAACACTTCCAAAGAGTTTCCTAAGGAATATTTCACTGCCAAAAAAATGGGCACTTCACGTACATGACACCTTCAGGTAGGAGGTTATCTATCTGTATATATATATATATATATATATAGAGAGAGAGAGAGAGAGAGAGAGCATGACAAATTGTAATGCTCCCTATGCAACAATCAAGATAGGATTGCAAAGAAGTCACCACAGTTTTTAGGCTATTGCATACAGAAATTGCAATTTTATTCTATCAATTACAAATACCATATGCATATGATTTCAATTTTGTTGTAAGGCCGTAGAGTTGCTCGGTGCCCTTTTTTCCTTTAAATTTCCATCCATTGGAAAAGTTGACCTATATCAACTTGACTATATAAAGAGGCACACTTTGTCATCACACCTTTTGATGTAGTCAAAAGGCGAGCTTTGCTAGCACACCTTCTAACTAGGCTCATGTATAGCCTTATGGAAGACGTGGTAGGTGTGTAGTGTGTGCCAGCATACCTTTTGGCATTAGGCATGACTTTTTCTGTAAAACATCCCCCCTTCTTGAGGTACTATTACACAGGAAGTAGAAGAAAGAAACAAGACAAAAAAGAGATGGGAGACCAAACCTCAAGGAGGGGATATTTTATAGGAAGGGCCATGCCTAGTGTCAATAGGCGTACTAGACCACCATGCACACCTTACACACATGCAGCACAAAGGCCTATTTAGAAGGTGTGTTGGTACAGACATCTTCTGACTTGCATTAGAAAGCATGCTCTGCCAACATTTCTTTTGATTATGTCAAAAGGCACATCGATAGATCGCACCTTTTTGTGTAGTCAAGTTCACATAAGTCAGCTTTTTCAACAGCCAAAAAATCTGAAAAGAAGAATAAAGACACAAGGCTGCTCCACACCTTACAATAAAATTAAAAGCATCCCAGCATAATTTTTTCATAATTGATGAATAAAATCACAATTTATATCTAAACCATATTTCGCTCTTTGTTTCTAGTTTTCCAAATTATAAAGACAACTAGGTCTTGATTGCTTGTGTTTATAGTGGCTGTTTTAATTTTCATGCTACTCCAAAACAAGAAAATACGACTGTTTAAGCTCATTCACAGTAAAAAGAATATCAGCTTTTTTCATCCTCATACCTACATCTATCATTTTCATACATAAAATACCAGATAATTAAAAATATTTAAAATTTACTAACTAATTAAATAATAGTTTATTTTTCCACTCTACATTTAATTAAAATTGCTTATAACACCACCATCCGGCAATTAATTAAATCATAATATTTTTCTCTCTCTCTCCAACACAACAGGAGCCACACTAGATTAAATAATAATTTCTTATTCCAACTTAATTTAATTAATAAGACATAAAGAAATTCAATAATAATATCATATTAAATCTAATATTATTACGTTAAAATATTATTTTCAATTCAACTTTTTTCAAAATCATTACTTTATTAATCTAGTCACATTTTCATTCTCAAATGTAAAACAATAATATAACGGAAACAAATTAGAAATTGTTCCAAAATAGAAAATAGAATGAAAACACAACCAATCGGGGCCCTATTAGCTTGACTTATTCATGTCTAACCATTCCAAGTCCAGGAAAGTGGCGTAGGAATACCAATGACTAGCTTGTAGTTGTAGTCAAAAAAAATATATTCTAAACAACAGCATTTCATCGAGCTTAGCAAATGATTCAAATATTAAGGTACTGTATTCAAATAGTTTTAAGATTAATTTACAAATGATTCAAATAATAAGGTACTGTATTCAAATAGGTTTAAGAATTGCTTACGATCAACAAGAGACTCAAGTCCAGCCCCACTTGCCATCTCCTTATACTCAAAAAAAGGAGCAACGAGCGTCTTAAGCAAATGATGCTGGGAACTTTATGCAGTCCTGCTTCAATGAAAATGAAACAACAGTTAAACGCAATCATTAAATTTTCAGACATACTCCCAACCCAAAGATATTTGAGTGAAAAGAATGAAAATGTCCACAAACAGAGGATATAACAATGCCGGGAAAACAAAAGAGAAGTTATACACGTATTTCCCTTTTTCTTTAACTTAGCAAACTAATGCTGCATAAAACTGGAATGAAGAGGGAATTATAAAATAACAGGTAAATAAACATTTTGGAAAATGATTGACAATAGATTATCATGAAGTTTACCCGCATAAAAGTTCATTATAAAACTTAATTTGATAAAAGCCCACACACATACAGATATATATATATATATATATATCAAAAATTAAATGCCTATTGACCATTGAATACTTGATGAATCTAATGATTTGGATTTGCCTAATTTCTACTTTCTAGAACCCTACGCCCTACCCCCACTCCAGTCCGCCATTTTTCAAGTTCCACCAAAGTTCGTCCTCTTCCTGTGTTCCACCATAACTCATTACCTCCTCACCCACAGCCACCTATCTCATCAGCCAGTCTCATCTTGCAGCCACTCTCCTTGAAGCTTCGGAAACTGGTGGACTTCTTTCTAGAGTTAAGCGAATGAGCAGTGATAAAGATAGGTATTCAACTTTTGAACTCTGCCAATTGATCTCTGCCTCATTTTTATTTCTTTCCCTGTTTCTAAAATGAAAATAGGTATTCAAATTTATCTGGAAAAGATAAGGAAATTACATAAAGTTTGATCCAACCACACCAATAAAGGACATTAAGGGGAAGCGATGAAGCAAATTGTTCAGTGTACCAGTAAATAAAATCGGAAGTGATTAATATATTTGAGCACTAAATGCTTCCCGTATGCAGAGTCGCATATTAGCATTGTAATTCCAACAGAAATCCTAAATCGTTCAACACCAACAAGCTATTCATGCAAATTAACTTATTAAACATGAAATGTATCAAATTGACCAAGAGACAAATCAATAATTGTGCGAACAAATAAAAATTGGTACAGAAAGCACAAAATCTTGCCTGCGCTTCCTTCGTCGGGCTAATGGCCCCCAATGATTTCGCGAGTCTGTATCTTTAATAGCTGCAACTGAAAACTGCAAACCACAAAAATTTAATAAGGCAAAGAAATAATGATTCAAATAATAAGTTGAAATTAAATATAAATAAATAAAATTTCTGTAAGAGAAAAAAGTTGAAATAATAGACCAATTCACCAAAAAATTGGAAGAAGTTAGTGCCCCAGTATGTATTTGCTGGTGAAGAGAGAGAGAGAGAGAGAGAGAGAGAGACCCTAGTATGTGCGAGCGAGGCAGGGTTGGTGCGTATGGTGCTGTGTGTGAGTGCAGGCGAACAGGGTGGAGATAACAAAAAAACAAAACAAATAAGCTTAATAAATATATTAGTTTATTAAACAATTTATTCTTTTAATTATAATTTAAAAAAGAGAAGATATAAACAAAAAAAAAAAACAGAAGGTTTTTTTTCTTTTTATTTAGCAATATAGTGGGACAAATTTTAAAAGTACTCGGGAAATAAGATAAAAAATCATAAAAAAAGAAAAAATATGTGAAAACAATTTTATTATTTACTATTATAAAAATATAAGTAATAATTAAGTATTGCTTTGGATTTGACTCTTAAATGTAAGTAAATTAAAATTTTATTTTTATGATGGTAAATGTATAAGTAATAAGCATGAAATATTTATGGTTTACTCTTAAATGTGGATTTTATAAATTTTAAGGTTTATGCAGTTTCAAAAGTAGAAACAAATTTATTCTTTACGATTTAATAAAAGTAAGGGAAAATGAGGTTATATAAAATACATTTTTTTATAGTAATGGGATGTTTATTATTTTGTCCACAGCAAAACTCAAGTGTGGCAATCGCTAGCTTTTATGTAAAAAGAAGTCCCAAACCTCCTTTGAGATTTCGTTTATTTATAATAAGGTCCAAAGGTTTGAGAAATTACAAAACCCCCCTTAAAGCTGATGGACAGTCGTTAAGTCGAATAGTTTGGGTGAAATATCTATTTCACCTTTGCCTAAAAAAAACCAAAAAAGACGTAAATTTGGCAAAAATAGAAATGTCCCTTACCTATTAGATTGACCGAAAATGCCCGTTTCTTGGCATTAAAGAAGAAAGGAAGATGAAGGTCCTTCCTCATTCTTCTCATTTTTATTGAAAGAAAGAAAAATACCTCAAAATTCTAAAAAAATTGTCGGCCAACATTTCCAAAAGCCATTTTTTTCTCAAACCCTTCATTATCCTCTTCATTCTAGACGTTAATCGTTAGCCATTGGAGTTTAGTTTCAAAGGGAGAAGTTAAAAAAACTAGAGTTTGCAACTTTGAGAAAGGTATGGTTTTTTTGCTTTCAAAACCTGATATTTTTGTAAAATCTTGTTATTATGATATATATATATATTTCTTTGGAATTTGTCGAAAAAAACCAATTCTTTCTATTTTTTATTGTAATGTATGGATTTTTTTTCTATCTTTTATGGGTTTTCTATTTTTTAACCACAAATGAATTTGAATCAATATTTTAAACATGATTTAGTCCAAGCATGTTAATAGCTTTCAGTTTACTAATGAATGGTGTGATAAAACTAATGTTACTAGACTAATTTTCGTTGTAACAAAATGTTGTATTGTTCTGTTTGTTATGGAAAATCAGATGTCATTACATGTAAATATCAAAAAAATAGAAGGGTTTTGGAACTGTTGACCTTGTTATGCATATGCTTGACTTCACTTACAAGATTGAAAATATAAATCCTGAAGCATACACTTATGAAAAATTGATTGGCAATACAGAGGGTATGCTAAGGAATGTAGCTTCTTCTGGAAAATTGCATTTTATTTTTAGTGTGATGATGCATATTGGTATTAGGGAAATGATGATAGTATGTGATGATAGGTTTCTACAAAATATTTTTAAGCTCGATCAAGGTATGAAATAGATAGATTTATTCATACAAATAGAAGAGACAACTCCTCTAACTATTGACCATTCATTTGAAAAGTTGTTGGAGACTGCTCATGTTGAGGAGGGGTGCAACATTGACAAAATTGATGGTGGAGAAGGTTTCAGTTAGGCGAAAGGGGAAGAAGTTGATCCAATTAGTTGGTAAGGAGGGTGAGACCGAAGTGAATGGAAGTGTAAGGTTGGACTTGGTTGTTGAAAATTTTCCCAAATTTTGTTTCTTTAAATTGAAAAAATTAAGGTGTTGTCTTTGGATATGAGAATTTTTCTCACTCTTCAAAAAATCTCCTCTCCTCCTTATCCCATCTTTGAGAAATGTGCCTCTTCTCTTCTTATAGAATTTCTTTGAATTCTCTCAAAAATTGGATTCTTCTTCTCAAGCAAATTTTTGAAATTTCTCTCTTGATTTTTCATCCACTTGTATGCATAAGGTTTAATTCCATATAATTATTTCATAATATATAATTATATTTATTCATAATATTTTAATATTTATTTTAAATTATTTTCATAATATATAATTATATTTACACACAATATTTTTATATTTAAATAAATTTTTTCGTAATATAATTATTTATATGTATATATTAACATTTAAATTAAATTATATGATAATATGTAGCTATAATTACATATAATATTTTTATATTAAAACATTATTATTTTCTTTAGATAGTTTTTTTGACGTATATTTAAACATTTTAAATAAAATTATTTTCGTAGGATTTAATTATATCTATACATAATATTTTAATATCTAAATAGAATTATTTTTTTAATAAATTATATATACATGTTATAGTTTAATATTTAAATAGAATTATTTTGACAATATTATTATTCACATGTATATTTTAATATTTCATATATTATTTTTGAAATATATAATTATATTTAAATATCATATTTATAATTATTTACATGTATATTTTAATAATTACATAGAATTATTTTCCTAATACATGATTATATTTGCACATAATGTTTTATAATTTAAACAAAATTATTTTCATAATATATAATTATATTTACATATTATATTGTATTATTTAAATAAAATTATTTCATAATATGTATTTATATTTACACGCTATATTTTATTATTTAAATAACATTATTTCTCTCATAATATAATTATTTACATGTATATTTTAATACTTAAATAAAATTATTTGATGCACATATAAGTATATACACATTTATTTTAGTATATACTTAAAATTTTTAAAATTTTAATTAATTAAATCATTATATAAATTTTATTATATGCATTACAAGATATTCTAAAGGATATTTTATTAATTCTATTTTATTCTAATAAAAATCTATATATATATAAATATTATGTAAAAATTATTACATATACAATATTTTTTACTCATACCTCACAATCAATCATCACTTCACAAATTTCCCCTATAAAAAATCTCACAACCAAACACATTCTCACAATTTTTTTCTCACAAAAAATCTCACAACTAATCACCATTTCATAACTTTCACTTGCCACATCAACTGTAATCATTATACTTTTACCTTATAAACAATCACTTCCTCATAAAAAAAATTCAATCTCATAAATACGAAAATCTCACTATTTTATCTAAGAAATGGAAAATGAGAAGTAATTACAAAGTTTTTTGGATATTTTTTAAATTACAAATAAATGTTAGGGTTGTATTAGTTTGTTATTTGAAATATGAAGGGGGTTTATGTAATATATATGTATATAAGTTAATGGTTTATGTTGAAGTTTTATTTGAAGTATTTGAACATATTTATAATTATGTTGCATATGTTGCTTTGTATTAGGCAATTCATGATAAGTGCTTTGGAGATCCAGTTGGTGAGGCTAACACTATTGAAGATGTTGAGGAAAATGTTGTTAATGGTTCTGAATGTGGTGTTAAGGCCATCAGTGATGATTCACAAGCTCCACAAACCCTCGTGGAGCCTACTAATGAGAGTGTAAAGGCTCTTGAACCTATTGTGGAGCTTGTTGTTGAGAGTTTAGAAGTTATTGGTGAGGTAGCTATACCTCCTAAGGATATGGTGGAGCCTGTGGTAGAGCCTATGGCTGAGAATACTAAAGCTACATAAGATATGCTGGAGCTTGTTGGTGAGGCTATTGCAGCTCCAAAAGATGTGGTGGAACCTATTGCTGGGGGATCTGCAGCTCGACGAGATGTGTTGGAGCCTATTGGTGAGACTTTTGCAACTTTGGGAAATGTGTTGGACCCTATTATTAAGCGTTTTGCAACTCCACAAGGTGTGTTGGACCCTGATATTGAGGCATCCACAATTGTACCTACAAAGGATGTGGTGAAGCCCCAAGCTAAGAGTTATGTAGTTGTTGAAGATGTGATGGAGCCTAATAGTAAGGCTTCCCAAGCTCATGAGACTACAAACCAAGCATCTAATTTTGAGGTTGTTAATCAAACTGGTGATGATATTGTTAATGTTGATGCCACTGTAAAGGTAAATTATCAAAATATTTTGACTATGTATTTTTCATAGCATATTCTTAGTAAAATTTCCTAATTTGTTCTAGATTATTGAAGAGATAATGCAGGACCTTGTTGCTGAGAGGGACAATGTGAATGAAAATGAGAAAAATAATGTTGAAGGTGAGTCAAATGTAGATAAGGTAAGTTAATTGCACTTTCAAGTGTTATTTTGTAATATTAGGGACTTGATTGTAATGTGTAAAATAGGGGAGGCACCATGTAATTTGGGTAATATTAAATATGTAATATGAGGATACAGTTTTAATATGAAGGTGCATTTGTAATGTGTGAGGAAATTTAATGATAAATATGTAATAGTAATATAAAAATTAGGGGGTTTATTGTAGATTTATGTAAATACTATTAGGTTTATTGAAAGTTTATGTAAACTTTGAGGAGTTTATTTAGTTATTTTACATACTTATGTCATTCATACATAATTTGAAGTATTGTTTATCTTTTAATTGTAATGTAATTTAGGTGGTTGAAGATTTCTTGAATGAGGTTGCGGCTGATGCTTTTTTTAGGACTAGCATTTGAATGAAGATGAAAATAATATAGCTGATGATCCCCATGATGGTGGTGAGTCAGAGACAAGTTCCATAGAGTCAAATGAGGAAAATGAGGAAAATGAGGAAGAGAAAAGTGAGGAAGACTCAGATGAAGAAGTGACAAGTGAATCTTATAAGGAGTTTAGTGTTGTTGATAGTTCAAGCTTTGAGTTGTCTGAATACTAATCAGATGACCATTGTGAGGTTTAGAACTCATCAGATGAGGAGATTCCAGATGATCCTCTAAGAGGTGCTGCAATGGATAGAAAGGAATTCTCCATTCCAAAAGACTCATTATCAGCTCATCAAATGAGGAAATTCTAGATGATTCTCTGAGAGGTACTACAGTGGATAGTGAGGAATTCACCATTCCAAAAGACTCATTATCAGAAATCAAACTTCAAAAAGGAATGGTGTCCTCTCATGTGATTGCCTTCAGAGATGCATTACAAGAGTATGTCATAAGAGGGATTTGAGATCATTAAAATCAAGAATGATGGAAATAGAGTGACTGCCAAGTGTGCTAATGGTTACCCTTGGAGGTCCAGCATGCCAGATGGTGTTACATTTTCAATCAAAATAAAAGTGCCAGATCACACATGTGTTAGAATTAATCGCACTAAAGAAGCTTCTACAAAGTGGATGGTTGGGAAGTTGAAAGAAGTGTTGAGAGATAATCCCACCATGAGGCCTATAGGACTCAAGATAGAGTTTAGAAAATATGGGGTTGCTCCTACATATATGTAACTTTATAGAGCTAAGAGAACGGCACTTAATAATATTGAGGGCAACCACAGTGAGTCATATGCTCAGCTACTTTCATATGGTGTGATGGTGATGAGGAGGAACCTTGGTTCCACATTTAGCATGCAATTTGAAAGAGAAGTGGAGTCTGAAGATGGTGTTGAAAGTAGTTTTACCATATGAACCTACTTTTAAGAGATACTTCATAGGATTGCAAGCTTTGGAAGATGGTTTTCTCAATAGCTATAAGTCTTTTCTAAGATTTGATAGATGTCATCTGAAGGGACCATATGGAGGAGCTCTACTAGCAGTAGTGAGTTTTGATGGAAACAAGGGGCTATTTCTAGTTACATTTACAGTAGTTGAAATTGAATGCAAGGAGAGTTGAGAATTTCTCTTTTAGTGCTTGAGGGATATGCTTGGGGGATTCAATACTGACAAGCATTGGACCTTCATGATGGATAGACAGAAGGTATTCCTGTATTCTGTTGTCTTTCTACAACTTAATGGTTTTATTGGTTATCTTTGATTTACTTAAATGCCTTTTCAGTTAGGTCTATAAAACTTTAAAGGGGTAAATGTAATGTCATATACAGAATTTTCAAAGTATGTACTATAATTGCATGTTAGACTATTTGTTTGTTACATCTGTAAAATACGATGAGGGTAAAGGTAAGATTACAACTATTTGAAGGATGTGTGTTTTATGTTTGTTATAGCTAAAGGTTTTCTCAAAATTGTAGACTTTTCTAGGTGATGTCTTCTACATGCAAATTTGATTAAGTCTTTATTAGGATTCTCAAATAAAAAGAGGGGTAAATGTAATATTAAAATTACCTTAAGGGGGTAAATGCAACAATAATATTAACTAAAGGGTTTTTTTTTGTTATGTGTTAGAAAGTTAAAGGGTTTTTGTTATACTATTGGTGGCTTTTTCTTTTCTATTGGTAGGGTCTCATTGAAGCTATAACTAAGCTTGCTCCCAATGTTGTAAATAAGAAGTGTTGCATGCATATTTATGTTAATTTTAGACAGCATTTTTTAGGGATGTTTTTGAAAAAAATATTTTTGGATGGCTACACATTCATACAATACTCAAGGTTTTAATTGGTTAATGTATAAGATCAAGGAGCATAGGCAGGCTGCTTATGATTGGTTGATGGGAATTCCTATTCAGCTATAGGCAAAGCTTGCCTTTGATTTAAGGTTGAAAAATAATCATGTCACAAATATTTCTGAATCTTTCAACCACTGGTTAGGTGAGTTGAGGTCAAAACTAATTTTAATCCTTCTTGATATCCTTTGAACAAAGTTAATGACTAAGCTAAGGATGAGGTTTGAGAGAGGGCAGAGGTGGACTAAATGTGTCTGTAAGAATGTGGTTTTGAAGATTAATAGTTTGAAGGAGAAAGCTATATCATATCAGTTGACAATTACTAGTACATATGAGTTCCAGATGTTAGATAAAGTGATGTATTACATTGTCAACTTTGATGATAGGAGCTGTGATTGCAAAGAATGGGAGATTTATGGGATTCCATGCAAACCTGCTATATTAGCCATATCCCATAGGAGATAGTCAATGGAGCTTTATTTAGATGTCAGCTTCTATAAGACTGTTTACTTGAAGGCCTACTCAAAGGTGACACATCTAATTTAGGATATTGCCTTTTGGCCTTCAAACTTGAATCCACAGCCACAAAGAGTTCTTCCTCCTAAAATGAAGAAGCTGCTAGATAGGCCCAAGAAGCATAGAAAAAGAGAGCCAGGTGAGGCACTAGCTATCATACAAAGTAAGAGATCATGTGCCCTTGATGCACCACCTCCAGTTATTTGGGCACAACAAAAGGACTTGCAAATGGCATCTTAGTCCACCTCTGAGAATAGGAAGAAGGTCTAAAGTCTCTAATTGATGATACCGAGGCTTATTTGAATTTTTAAAACTTGTCAATTACTGTTTTTTTTTTCTTTTTGCAGAGAAAAAGTGATAAATCTGTCTACTTTGGTGCTAACACTTCTTTGGCCAAAATTTTAAGAGAAATGAAGAAGAAAAAGAAGGCTAAAACCAGCTCTAAATTTGCTGCAACACATGTGCACACGGGTGGTGGAGAATAGTTAGGAGATGTAACCTAAATCTATCATTCTGTTTCTTTTGTCAATATGAATTTGTAAAAAACTTTATATTAGGGTCTGTTGTTTTATGACTGTATTGGAATCCTACAATGGATGCTGTTGTCTTGGTGGATAATTTTTGACTATATTTTGTAAATACTTAGATGATGAATCTATGAAACTTTGAATATTTAAAGAATTGAAATGTAAGGCTCTTGTAGTATTTATTGTTGGTGCACAAATTTCAATCTTTCTTTCTAATATGTTATGTTATTTTATTCAAAGTTCAAGGGGTATTTGCAATGTTTCTTAATTTTTATTTATAAAAGGATTGGGTTATTCAACTTATATATGCTTTTTTATTTTTCTAGGGGGTTAAAAGTTTACCGCAACTTAAGGGGATAAAAAATTATATTTATAAATGTAAAATCAATCATTAAACAAATCAAAATTATTGGAAATTTTGTCAAATTACCAACTGTAATGCTTTACAAGAAATCAACAAATAAAACGTTATAGTGTTAAAATTATTACAAGTAGGTCCAAAAGTATTTTGTTTAAAAAATAACCACAACAGTAACTGAATGGCATTTTTGGATTTTCATGTAATTTTTTTTTGATGATGTCAGCTTTTTTTTTACAGAGCTTAACAAACTTTCAAAATTGTAAGACGGAGCTAAACCTCAGGGGGTTATTAGTAACTTCGTCAAATGTTTGGGTTTTTTTATAAATAGCCCAAACCTCAAGGGGGTCTAGGTAATTAACCCTGAAAAGAAAATAGACTACACTTAAGTACATAATTCAAGTGAACAAGTCTAAAGTTTTATTCTAGTTAGTGCCTTGTGCACATTCGATGAGTGTGCAATTATTAATAAATAAAAATAATAAAATAATATTAATTAGAAATAATATAATTGCAGAAAAATTAAAAAGAAAACATTGTAGAGAAATGAACATATATATTTATATATATATATATATATATATATATGACATTCATCAATTATTATGGAACTAAGTGGTAGTAGTATGGAATGAATTGGGTGTAGTTATTTTATAATTATGGGGATAAAAAATAAAAATGAGAACATTTTAAGAAAGTACTTAAAAACACACAAAAAAGGGGTAGACATTTTATTAATAGTATAGATTATCAGTACCTCCATGGATGTTTTTAAATAAGTTGATGAAAATTAATCCTATTTTAAAAAATAATGATAAGACAATTTTTATTTTCTCATCTTTCTCTAAGTTTCTTTTTTATCTTTAGTTAGCTATACTATTAATTATTTTGGTGCATTGAATAATCGTGCTAATATTTTTATATTGTGAAGTAAATAAAATATTTATTTATGTTTTTTTTATTTCCACTCGTCTGACTATTGTTGGTTAATTTTTTACTATCAAACGAATCCTTTCAATAAATAATTTTAATGTGATTGATTTTTCATCTTTTGCAATCAATTTTGTACTATAATCTTTTAACAATTTCAAAGTGTTTATTGAACTTTTGGTTTAAATGAGAGGAAAAAAGTCACAATTGAAGGAAAAAAATTAATTGAAGAGAAAAAAAAAACAAAAAACAAAAAACAAAAGCCAGAATATAAAAACTATCTTGTCATTTTTTATTAACTCATTTAGGAACACACCACTTGGATTTATACATATTATGGATATAATGGTGCGGTTTATGTTTTTTAATTCAAAGCTACAATTACACGAATAGGACCACACGGCATATAACAAATCAACAAGAATGGCCTAATTTTGAACCAAATAAAATGGAAGGAAGCGGGGCAGGGGAAGGGGTAATTACACTTAAATAGTGATTACTGTTAGTATTAAATAATTTAACTTTAACTTGATATTTTACCTACAGTATTGATATGATGATGCGGTTTTATTTTTCTTTTTCTAATTCAGAGCAACAGCCTCACCGATTTGTGCGATCACATCTTATATAAAGAATTAGTAAGTGATCACCCTGCAATGCACCGTAATAAATGCCCTATCAAAGATAATTATATATCAAATTTTTGGTCAGTTTCCTTCTGTATTGATCTACACATTGTAGTAACTAACATATATTATTTCACTCAACAATAAACAATAATTTCCTCCATAGATGACCCAAGTCAACAAAAAATTAATAAAGTAAATTAAAAAATCTTTCATTAGTTAACATGTAGTATATAAAAACAATTATATCTCAATATATATCAAGCTCGTAAGACATCATCCACTTCCACATCTAATCATCCAAGTGAGAACAAACCTCAAGCCCCTTTAATCTAATCAAACCATGAAATGAATATCAAATAAAACATGTAAAGGAAGGAATAACTTTGATCAAACCATGAAATTAACGTCAAATATAATATATAAATGAAGAAATAACTTTCCTTTGTTGGCTTTGTATTAAGATGAAAAATCTTTTTTCATGAAAAGTACAATTGAATCATAGATGCCATAAAAGGTGCATAAATAGGAAATGCTAAGCACAAATGATAATGTTATAAGGATTTGACTCGATTATTTATTTATTTTTGGTGTGTCTAGAAATTCTTTTTGTATTGGGTTTCCTAATTCTGAATGGAGTAGTCATGTAATTAACTCTTATGGATAGGGGTGGCGCTTATTGATTATGCCAGAACATTCATAAAATTTGTGATACTCATGGGTAGTTGTTTTGATTTAGAATTAGGACAATACAAAGGAGTAAAGTGGGTATTACTATATTAGTTTTGAGAGGGATTGTACAATGAATTTTTTTATCTTGAATTTGAGCATGTCAAATGTAAAGGTTATCTTCTCCCGTAGAATAATTCTATGGCGGTAGAAAGAAATTTTTTTATAGATATAAGTAAATTTCGATGAATCATGTAAATATTTGTATTTTATTTTTGTATCTATCGAGTAATAATTTTATCATTGAATTTATTGATTTGATTTGTATATTCCAAACAAATTAAACCTTATGCTTAAATTACTTCTGTTGTACCCAGTAAATAAAAAACTCATATAATCTAATTTTAAGTCCAATCGTCATGTTGAGAAAAGATATATTTTTGGCTTATCCAACAAACACACATTGAAAAAAAGAATCATAATTTTACAACTCATAAGGTAATATAGATACGGAGAAGCTAGCATTTGTAATGATGAATGAGCTCAAGAAGATCAAATCAAGCCTCATCATATTCATAGGAAAAAAATTAGGCAAGAATGATGCATGTACTCTATAAAGTAAGTCGAAGATTGTAAAAATTTCCATCACAAAGCAACACCTAGGTCGGAATTTGGGCAACTGTGAGGTGTATACATCCATCATAAAGAAACACGATCAAACAATGTCATATCTGAAAAAGAATTGGAGGAAAAAGGAAGATGCAGCAAATTAAAGCTAGAAAACCTAGAAGAAATGTAAGGAGAGGGAAGAGTTCAACGCACCTACCACTGCAAACGAAAATTAAAAAATTATTGGTTACCGTGCACATCTTTGATCTCGGCTTGTGTTAGTGTGTGCTTACTACTTGGGAAATCATTTGATCATCACAATTGGACGTGTTGGCACATGACGAAAGCAATTTAAGTACGAGATTTAATTTATCAAGAATCCACAAATTACACTCACTAAGTTGATGATAAAAATAATACCTAACAGATAGAAAAATAAAATAGACATAGATTTATATGGTCCGGCAAATTTTGCCTATCTCCACGAGAGTTTTCTTTCTTCCACTATAATAGAATTTTACCAATACAAGCCAACTCTTAAATTACCCAGGCTCAAGAAAAAAACTCCTTGTACAACCACTCTCATAACTACTAAAAAAAATACTTATTTTACTCCTTCATACTGCTCCATTTGTACTTGCAATAACTACCTCATAAGTATTATGAGTTCCACTAATATTCTCTCAAGTAATCAAATAAATACCTCTATTTATCATCAAAAAATTACTTGACTAGTTTACCTAGAACTAGAAAACCTAATACAAGAAAAAAGTTCTAATTCTAGTCAAATATGGTCTCTCGATAATTGAGTCAAATCCTAATAATCAATCTCCACCTTGACGAGATTTCTCATCTCAGCAATTGTTCATGATTCCATAGCAAACCAAATTCCATTGGCCTTCAAAGATATCATTGCACATGCCGAATTAGTAAGGTCCTGGCACCAATTAACTCATCCTGGTTAACGCACTATATAGCCTAATGTGTAACTTTAGGACTCCACCTCCAGTGAATATTCATAGCACTTGGAATCAAACTTGCTCGAGGAAATTATATTCTTTTATGTCTTTAAGACATAGGTCACACCACCTAAAGTACAAACTACTTCAATAACTATTTTGATTTTTACCACTCCAATACCAATAGCTCTCCAAGTAGAATCATCACATAAAGACAAATAACTTGTCTTCCATGATTGAAGTGAATTAAAAAAATCCTCTATGGAGCAAACATGTGTTACACATTCAGAACCCAAAATCAATCATCTCCACAACATTAATGATATTGTTGTCAACAATACAAAGTCAAATCTTTCCGCTGTAAATGTGCCCTCCCTTCAACACCACTACTAGGCTTTGTTAAATTTGGAGATCCTCCACCCTCCCTTGCCAAAGAGTGAAATTCCCTTTGCCAGCAAGTTTTTGAACCATGAAGTAATTTGCCAATAACATTGCCCATCCTCAAAAAATTAAATCTTAACTTGCAACCGCAACCAAAAGCTTTGATACCAATTTGTTGGAGTACAATGGAAATAATTTAGGCATAAGATTTAATTTATCAAGAATCCATAAATTATACTCACAAAGTTGATAACAAAAATAATACCCAACAAATAGAAAAATAAAATAGACACAAATTTACGTAGTTCGGCAAATTCCGTCTACCTCCACAAGAGTTTTCTTTCTAACTACCAAAGTATTATGAGTTCCACTAGTATTTTTTCAAGTAATCAAATAAATATCTCCATTTATAATAGAAAATTACTTGACTATTTTACCTAGAACTAGGAAACCTAATACAAAAAGGTGTCTTAATTCTAGTCAAACTTAGTCTCTCGATAATCAAGTCAAATCCCAATAGGATTTTAATTTGACCATCTGAACTTGATTATCTGGCCAGAAAAATCACATGCAAAAGAAAATTTGCAATAAGATCAAACCATAAGGGTGAAGATACGGACAAGGAAATAGCAAGGAGCATGGTTTAAAAAATCGAATCAGATCGACTGGTCGGACCATCAACTAGTCATCGAACTGGTCCGATTTTCTCATAAAATTGAAAAATTAAAAAAATGCCTTATTTTGTTAAAACCATTCCGATCGGTGGTTAGACTGCTCACAATTCAATTGAATCAGAGTGATTTTTTCCATTTAATTTTAATAAAATTAATATTTTTTTAATTTTTTTTATCTAAGTACAAAGTTTTAAGGGTAAGGTACACATTCATAAGCTATCTAAAAGTCAAATAAATTGTATACAAGAAAAGGCCTTGCTTTAGAGTTGAGATATTTAAATTTTAGTAATCATTTATAATATGAATTGTGAAATTTGGATTGTGAATATATTTTGGTATTTTATTAATTTTTAAGTAATATATAATATAAATATATATAGTATAATTATGACGTCATGGTTCAATTATAATTCAATTACGTCTGACCAATGGTTGAACAATAAATCATGAATCGATAAGTTTCTAGTTTAATGAATGATCTAATTTTTCGAACACTAAAAAGGAGTAGAATTGTGCGACAAAAATAAATTTAATACAAAAAATATTGATCCATTTTGATAGCATAATAGGGTGAGGGTGGGTAGCCAAATCCGAAAATTCCCACATGGAATCATGATCATGAAAAAGAAGGGAGAAAAGAATGGTGGGACCCACAAATACAATGTCGTGCAAAAGATTGTTTGCCTTGTTAATAATTAAGAGGTAGAAATCCGGTGGACTCAACCAAAACAATTAATTGTTGTAATTTGATCACAAAAAACAAATGTACAAAAATAGCATTTTAACTATACCTATTCGACACCATTTAAGGAAAACACTTAATGGACGACATCATCTTTCACAAGAAAAACAAAAAATAAATAATAAAAATCTGTCTAATTTTAAACAAGAAAACACAACTCTAATAGATACGAGCAACGTAATAAACAAGAATGGTCTAATTTGAAAACACACACACACACACACAAAGAAAGAAAGAAAGAAAGAAAAAATAATGGTCTAATTTAGGAAAGGCGTTCCAATATTTTTCAAATTTTGTGATAGACTTTAATAACACTTTTTTTAATCAACTTTCGTAACATTGGTTGTAAAAAGAGTAATTATACTTAAATCATTAATATAATGTGCTAAAATTTTAAACTTCTTACAATAATCTTTTAAAATCTTAATAGTTGTCATAAGAAAGAAATTTATTGTCAGCAATTTTTCTGCAGTTTATTATCCAAAGCATATATGTTCTCTCAATTTTTTGTTTGCTTGTAAATTTGAGGAAAAAGATATAAGATATTATAAAACTATGTAAAAATTAACAAACTAAAATAGGAAAAGGAAAAATAACAGGTGTAGGCAAAAGAAAAGTAGATAAAGAAATAACAAGACATTTTTTGATACTTTGTATCGTAAGCTTTTCAATTAGGTAACAAATAAGGCATTAAATCCTCCAATTTATAAACTTATAAAGTAGGAGATTCATGAATGACTATTTAATATAATACATGAATTACAGGGATTAAGAATCTTAAAAATAATTAAGGAGAGCATATATGAGTTAAAAATGCAGACGGACTTCTATATTCGAGGAATTCATAATACTTCCCCTCGGATGTCCACTACACAAAGAATAGGCCTCGTTAAAACTTTACTAGGAGAAAAATCAATAGGAAAAAATCCAAGTAAAGCAAGAGAGGGCACTATTGGAGGAATTAAACGATGTTCTGACTCCCTCTATTGAGAACATTTGTTGAGATCTTTGAGCTGACACTTTCCAATTCTTTTCACCAACTTTTAATATTGCAATCGATAGTGCCTTGGTAAAAAGATCTGCCAGATTTTCACTTGATCAAATTTGTTGCAGATCAATTTCACCATTCTTCTTCATGTGCGAAGAGTCATTTTGGTGAAATCTGCTTTCAAATAATATTATGGGAATTTTCTCCTCAGAGGATAACCCACAATACTTCTGGATGTAGTAAGCAATTGACCTTAGCTAAATGCATTCTCAACTTGATTCATGAATCATTATGATCTCAACATGGTTTGAAGAGGTGGCAGCTATTGATCATTTTAAAGAACACATTGATATAGGAATACCACCCTATCTCAATAAGTGCCCAGTTTGAGATTTTCCTTTTTGCGGATCAGAACGATGGTTAGCACCCATATATCTAATTAGCTCCGAAGTAGATTTATTAGAATAGAACCAGTCATGATCAGCTGGTCCTTGGAGATATTGAAGAACATGTTTGGCCCAGTTCCAATGTCATTATGTGTGGGAAGAACTAAATCTTGCTAATACATTCATAATGAATGATATACTAAGTCTTGTACAATTAGGGTTCGTTTGCTTCGAATGATTGGATTCGAAGTGATATATAAGCAAATGGATACATCTTAGGCCCATTAGGATAAAACATATTAATTTTATGTTTGGTTGGTAAGATTAATATATAAATAAATTAGAATATGATATATAAATTTACTATTATATTCTTTATACTTTTTAATAAGTTTTTAACAATTTCCTCATTCTTCCCCATTCTTAGGAACAAGGTTTAATTGGAAATAAGATGGATAACAAAAAAAGAAAAAAGAAAGGCCATATTTGATCTTTATAATTATAATCACACCAAATCAAGCATTCCCCCCTTGATCCATTTTCCAAAAGCAACAATAAGTAATGTTGGGCCTAGGATTTATCAAGGACTTTTATCAATTAAAACAAACATTAAAAGATGCTTGATTAAGTATGTATCGCACCTAATCAAGCCAAACAAACAAGCCCTTAGCAAGAAGCATAAGTGCCCTAATTGCAATAACATAAGGTTTTTCAGGACCAAGAATTTCTTCATTTTCCTCTCATAGTTGGAAAGGATCTTTGTTAATATCAAGTGATCGAATGACCATTGACGTGCTCAATGATGTGCTTCATCCATTAGAATCATTTTAAAACTTTAGCAGTATAATTTGATTGATGAATAAATACCCCATCTTTCAAATGCTCAATTTGTAAACTAAGGCAAAATTTTGTTTTTCCCAAAATTCTTGATCTCGAATTCTCTCTTTAAATATTTAGCTGCTTTTGAAATCTTTTCAGGAGTTCCAATAAGACTCAAATCATCAACATAAACAACAATAATTAGAAAATAGAATCCATTTTCTTAATAAAAATGCATGGGTAGATTAGATTATTTGTATAGCCTTCTTTAATCAAACTTTTAATTAGACAATTATACCACATCCACCCATATTGCTTTAAGCCATATAAAGATCTTTGCAATTGGATGGAGTAAATTATCTAAGAATTTGGATCACATGTTTAAGTAATTTAAACCTTTCAGAAATTTTTATGTAAATGTCAATATTCAATGCTCCATATAGATAAGTAGTGACTGCATCCATCAAATGCATGTCAAGTTTTTCATGTACCACAAGGGTCATAAGATATTGTAATGTAATCACAACATCATAGATGAATATGTATAATCATAATCATGACCTAGCTTCTGCAAAAACCATTATTCTACAAGTTGTACTTTATATCACACAATTTCCTTTTTCTCATTTTATTTTCATATAAAACCTCATTTATAACTTTTTGATTTTACACCTTCAGGCGTTCGGACTATAGGTCAAAAACCCTTGCACTTTACAAATGAATCCAAATTGGAATGAATTGCATTTCCCTATTCCAGCCAATCACTACTATATTGATATTACTTAGTCGATTTAGGTTCAAGATCCTCAATTTCTTACATAATTTCAAGTGTTATATTATAGGCAAAAATGTTATAAGCAATTGTTTCAACTCGATAGATCTCCTTGATGTGAGAAAATTTATAGAAGTTTCATTATATATTGTGCTCGCTGAGAGCTTGAGTTTTGTCACTAGTGATGTCATGGAAGTCCATATTAATGTTCAATTGTTTTAGTTGAATGTTTTGATCAATTGATCCCCTTTTCTTATGAGAATTTTCATCTTTGGAACTAAGAGGTCCACCACAATTTAGATGTGCTTTAAGCTTATTTGATATAGCACCTATAGATTGTCCTACTAGGACATTTAGTTTGATAGAATCATGCTAATAATGTATTATAAAACTATGTCAATATTATTAAACTTGACAAACTAATATAGAAACAATAATGAGTGTAAGCAAAAGAAAAGTAGACAAAAAAATAGTAAGGAATTCTTTGTTGCTTTGTATTAGAAGCTTTTCAATTAGCTTACAAATGAGGTACAAATCCTCCAATTTGTAGACTTACAAAATAATTGACAAATTCCAATTTCGTATCATTGGACCCCATTTTTTGGTTGAAATGGACATGACTGTATTTCCGAAGATGTTGAGTTTCAAGCCAAATCACATACCAAGGCCTTATGATATCATGACGAATAGTATCAATTCTTTCCTTCGTGGATTGGATCAATATTGATAAATGATCATCCATCTTTCCTTTGACTCTTTCATGAGTCTTGGCAATTTTTTGTAGCAATTTATTTTGTGCAAAGACATTTTTTGATTGCCAATATAGTGCTGCCTTTGCTAGAGAAATCTCAATAATAGAGCCGTCAAGTCTCCTAGTGGTCAAATTTATGATTTTCCATGAATGTTTATAATTGGAATCGTTCATTTCTTTAGGTGGAAAATCATTTGTGGTGAGGAACCCATCATCATAATTTGCTAGTGTGCAGTTGGAATTTTATCATCATCTTCTTGAGAAGAATCTTGAAAGGAAAGATCATCATCCCATCCTCTATGTGTGGTTAGCCACAGGGTTGGTAGAGGAGGGGTGTATTTGGCTGAATAATCAAATTCCCTAGATGGTTGTCCTATTGTGTTAATATAAGGATCATCTCTGGAAATTCTTTGGGATCTTCAGCTTGGAATGTAATCATCATGAGATCTTGTGTCTAATAGATAAATAGGAGATCCATTTACATCGAACCCATAAATTGACTTGTTGGATTCAATAGTAAATGTCGGATTGAAACACTTAGAAATGTTGCTTTTCTCCGTCGATTTTTTGAATCGTATTTCTATAGTTCCATCTTGATTTTTGTGAAAAGATGGTTCTATAGACTGGATCAGCTTAGCTTCTTTTGATGCTTGATGATTCTGCTCATATGTTGTAATCTATGTTTTGGGGATTTCATCTCTTGGAATTTGTCTGGGCGCATACATATAGCTACGAATATGCTTGTAAAATACAGAGATTAGCAAAGCATCCTCAATTTCTTGAGGGAGAGCAAAATCAATTGAGTGATTTTATATTCACTAGACCATTTGGTAATGTAGAGTGGCAGAATATGTGACTATTGAGGGAACTACTCCATATATCTGAATTTGAAGTTTTAACACTGATCTTAAACAAGGATAAGAGATTAGCATATTGAAATTTAGAAACATCGTTACAAGAATTGTTCCTGCATTTAATGTTGTCTACACAGTGCCTATACATGCATGCTGATACTGAGAGAACCTTATGTCAAGTAAGGTTATTCTTGAGGATGTGGGTAAACCATTTCTACCATGAAGTGTGATAGCGAATTCTATAGCTCCAAAATGAATATGAGTGTATTTTTTATCAAGCCACAGTTCTAGAAGATGAGAAGGAATTTCAAGAGTAACCAATTGCTTTTTTTCCGTTGCAGGAAGAAAGTATTGATCAAATGTTGATGATTGGATAAATTCTTTTACTTGAACCTTGGGAGGATCTACTATTTTGAAGAAGGAGTTTCTAGGTTTAGAGAAGGCATTATATAGGTTTATAATAGGAAGATTGGCAAGGGGAGCTTTATTTGAATCAGAAAGATATGTAATTTCATGTAAGGAATTTATTTTTGAAGCATTAGATTGTCTAAAACTAGGGCTAGGGTTAAAGAAGAGGATGAAGAAGAAGTAGAATGCCTGGATAATAAATTATCCATGGCCCTAATATGGGGTTGAAACCTGATATCTTGGTAAAGTATGACTTTACTGAAAACAAGCCTCAACTGTGGGCAACAAAGGGACGTGTCTTTTTATACTAAAATACTTAGCTTATTCCAGGATCAAAGCTTGTCTTAAAATTTTTCTGATGCGGAGAATCCTTTTTCCAAAGGCAACCACATAGCATACTTAATTTTAAACTTTGAGGATAACTCAAGAAGTGGATTGAAATTTTGAAAGGAAGGGATATTGAAAGATAAATCAAATTCTTGTATTCAATTTGACTTTGCTTGCTTTGAATTACAAATAGCTTCCCTTTATATAGAGGGAACAAAACCACTACTGTACAAAATGTTGTACAATTATTCAAACATTCAGACCCACACAATATAGTTATTAAAGTAGTTAGACCCACACAATATAATTATTAAAGTATTCAGACCCACACCGTACAATTATGGTAAAAATCCTAACCTAAATGGACCCATGCAACATTTTGAGTCTAACTGCTCTATTGCTTGTGCTAATGGATTTTCTGGTTCAACAGATTAACTAGCAACTTGCCACCATGTTTGGCTCTCAAGTTCATAAGGGTCTTGGGAATCAATTATAATATCCTCTTTCTCTTGTACTCTGTATATGGAGTGTCTGCAATCGATACTTATAAAGTGGTCTAGATCAACGAACCTTGAGAGAGCATATTTTGAACAGTTTTACACACGAACTAGACAAGCTACTCCAAGTTCTATGTGGGGAAATTACAAAGAAATTTTCAAAAAGAATTGATGACATCCATCAATGAATTCATAAGTGAATTTCTTAAATTTTTTTCTTTTAAATGTGTCACATCAATTATAAGGGAGATTGCTCTTTTAGTCCCATAGTATATCTATGTGCACACTGGAATCCCAAGCTTTAGGCCTTGATTATTTTTGGTCCAAATTTCATAATTTTTTTTAACATTTTTTATCTCAGTCATTAAAATTAATGGAAAAGGCCACATTTTCTCTTAAATATTATTTTTTAACATTTTTATTAAGGTTAATTTTATAGGACCCCCTAGGTTTGACTCATTTAAAAATAAATTTAGAGCGATTACAATAGCCTCCAAATATTTCACTCCACCTAATATTTTTGAAGAACCTTTAGCTCCTTGTTGATTTCATCTAAAACTTTTTGTGAAAATCCAAAATGTCTTCCAGTAATTGTTCTAATTTTTTTAAGAAAAAATTCCCTTAAACCTATTTTTAATATTTCCATACCATGGGGTGTAATTTTAAATTTTTTTATATTACTCAAAATAAATTTAAATATATTTTATTATTAATAATATTTTTAAATATTGAATAATTGTTAAATCAAGTTGAATTAAAAAATAAAAAACTAAAGTCATAAGCATATCTAAAGTAATTTAATCAAATCTAACTAAAAATTTATTATTAGTTAAAACGTAAAAAAATTAAAAAGTTAAGAAAAATAAAAATTAAATTTTAATCCATCTCTTAAATATTATAAATTTATTATTTCAAAATTACATATTCAAAATATTAAAATAATATATTTATTAATTATGAAAAAATAAGTAAAAATAAAAATAAAAAATCTATCATCTTAGATAAAATTATTTCATAATTTTGAATAAATATTTTATAATATTAAAAATAACGAAATATCTAAAATAATATAACAAATATAATGAATTTATTTACTGATCAAAATAAAAAATAAAATCTAAAATTGTCATCCTATCAATATAATTTTTAATAATTTTAAATAATTAAAATATAATTTTAATCATTTTGGATAATATAATTTAATAATTTTAAATAAATAAAATAAGTAAAAATTAATGATATAATTTTAAATTACATATTTAGTAATATATAAAATAAAGACTGTGTCCAAAATAATTTAATTAAATTTATTAATAAATTAGTAAAACAAAATTAGAAAAACAAAAAAAAAATGAAAATGGAGAATTTATCATTCTCTTTACCTACTCCACAACCGCCAGCAGGTTAGCTGCCACTGCCAGCGGGCCAGCTGATCCTCGTGGGGATTGGTGGTAGGATTATTATGTGTGTGGATATATGTATGTATTTATTTATATATGTATTTATATTGATATATTATACATGTGTACACACATATATATATATATATATATATGTTAGAAAAGGCACACTGCGCCTTACGCGGTGTTGTGTCCGTTGACTTTATGCATTGTGAAATTTTATCTATAGTTTTATAAATAATAAATATTTTTAATTTTTAATTTTTTTATTTAAATGATAGAGGATGACAACAAATATGCAAGAAAGGGATGCTTAGGTTGTAGTTGTTTATGAGAATGGTTTGATGTTTTTGTGTTTTAAAGATTTAGGAATATTTTGGTATTTAAGAGATGGGAATGAGAGATGAGGTTGTAAATTGTTGTGAGATAAAATGTAATAATTATAATAATGTGATATGCTGATGTGATTTGAGATCGTGAATAGTTTTAAGATTGTTTTTGAAGTATGTTTAAGAAATTTATTTAAAATAATGAAATTGTTGTATGAGATTTATTTATTTATTATTTGGTTTGCGTAGGATTTAAAATAAATTAACAATTTTCAATAAATTTTTAATTTTAATAACTCTTACCAAAATATCGTATATGAATAAATCTATTTTTATTTGTTTTATTTGTTTGGTAGTAAAAATATATTAAAAAATAAGAAAATCTATAAATATGTTAAACTGAAAATATTATTTTTAAACTTAAAAAAAATAAAAATCTACCGTGTATTAATAAATCAATTTTTGGTGTTTCGGGTTTGTTTGGGATTTATGAAATAGAAAATTTTATAGATATTCTATAAATTCACTAAATCTATATATTTTTTAAAATTTAAAATATACGTCGTATATTTATGGTTTGAATTTTGCTAAAATTCGATTTGTTTGGGATTTATAATATAGACAAAATTTATTGATATTTTAAAATTTTAATAAATTATAACTTTGTAAAAATTTAGTTGGACTTTTTAAAATTTATAAATTTTAGAAAATAAACTACTAATAAAGTAGACTATACCTAAATAAATAAATAAATTTATTTTAGGCAAAATAATTTTTTTGTAATTAATTTGATTGGATAAGGAGAGAAGACTTGAATAGTAGAGCCCTTAGACAACCCTATTCATTGCCCAAGGGATTTGAGTTTGGATCCCACAACCAAGCATATGCTTGGCCTAAAAATATGTTTTAAAGACCAAAAAATGGGAGCAATTTTCACAGGCAAGCACAGCCTAAGGGTTGGATTGTTTGTCTTCCGTAATACCTTTTTTTCATTTTACACTATTTTAAATATAGAAAAAGCAATTGTTTGTAACATTTTTAATGTAAACATCATCCATTTTCATTTTCATACCTATAAATAATATTTTCAAAATTGAACCGGACAATGAACCGATAATTTTACTGGTTACTGGTTCAACCGATTTGACCACTAGTTGAACCGATATGACTTCATAATGATGTAATAATTATATTTAATTTTATAAATAAATATATATATATATATAATATTTTAATATTACAAAAAAATAAAACTTTCAATTGATATAAAAAGAATATTATTTTAAAAAAATCCAACTTACTTATTTTTAAGTATATTTTTTAGAAAATAACACTATTTCATAATTTATCAACTCTAAATAAATAAAAAATAATATTTCATATTAATTTAAGTAATCATTCGTTTCTTACTTCAATTCAAAGTAAAAATAAATTCTTCTATACTAAATATTCAACATAAGTTAAGAAAGAATAAAATAAATAAAATAACAAATTAAATATAAGAATTCACATATAACTACCACTTTATTAAATTTCAAGAAAATAAATTTATGTATCAAAAAATCATATGTCCAAAATCTTTAATCATCATCTTTGATTCATAATTTCTCTTTTTTTTTTAACCTTCGTTTCTTCTTAAAAGAATTTAAAATTTTCAAAAAAAAAAAAGTAAACCGATTGAACCTGTCTGGTTTTGACCACCACTGATTTTTACGCTTCAACCAGGTCTGACTGCCCTCCGGTCACTGATTCGGTCCAATTTTCAAAACATGGCCTATAAACCATCATTTTCAAATTTATAATACATACTAATTTAAAAATAATTAAAATTCATTCATTAATTAAATATTAATTTATTTTTCTATCATTCTAAGACAATAGGACCCACATAAAATTTAGTATGAATTTTCTATCACATCATCATCCATTAACTTATTCAATAATTATTTTGTTTTCTATCTTCTTAAGACAATGATGCCCACCATTAATTAAATGATAATAATCAATACTATTACATTAAAATATTTAATATTATTGCATTAAAATATTATTTTTAATCTACCTTTTTCTAAAATTTTCACAATACTTATCCAATCATATTTTTATTTTTCACACGTAAAACAGTGATAAAATGAAAACACATTTGAAAATGACGAAAATAGAGAATGGAAATTAAAATAAAGCCAATCCAGTCCTTACAATGTTGAGATATGTGAATATAATTGAAAATCTTGTGTTGAGTAATTATTATCCTCTAATGAAGATCAACAAAGCATATGCTGAAAGTAGAGTTAATATAGATAAATAATTGCATAAATATATGAAATAAAGGTTCAAATCATCAAAAAGACCATACTGAAAGGCTTATCCAAATGATTTTCTCGAAATTATTTGGATCTTCTTGATCTTCAAAGGGAAATGCGCCAACCAGATTATAGATGAACTGATGTCACACCCCATAGTTTGATCATGAGAGAAACTAAGGGCCCGTTTAGTTTTATTTTCATTCTCATTTATTATATTCATTATTTTCAAATTTTGAAAAAATAGTTAGTGAAAATGAGTTGAAAATGAATTTATATTTAGATAAATTGGAAAAATAATGATTATGATAGATTTAATAGGTTATACGAAAAGATAGATAGAAATAATAATAATAATAATAATAATAATAATAATAATAATAATAATAATAATAAAGAGAGAAGATATATATGCTATTGAGAAAAGATATATAAGTTACTGAAAAATGTACTTTTAGAATGAAAATAAAAATATATTAGATAAAAATCTATAAAAAGTAATATATTTCAATTTTTAAATAATAGAAAATGTGAAAATAAAATTTGAAAATGAAATCAAATGGGCCCTAATTCTTTCTCTATCCTATCATGGGAGGCAACTAAATCCCTTATTATTTAACCATGGAAGCAAGATTAACGCCTTCATTACTTGATCATGAGAAAGATTGTAAGGAAAATAGTTATAATAGAACATGAACCAATAATAGATATCCTAAAGGAATGAATCATGTAAGCTCTCTTTTTCCCCATTTACTTCCTCTAGTCTTTCTTTTACTAACTTAAACATTATAAAGTTTGAAATAAGCCAATCCTGCATTTTTAGGACTTATTAGCTTGGTTTGATTAGGTGTGATACATATCTAATCAAGCCTCTATTAATGTTTGTTTTAATTAATAAAAAATCTTAGTAAATCTTAGGTCCAATATTATTTATTGTCTCTTTTGGAAAATGGATTAAAGGGGGAAATGCTTGATTTTGTGTGATAAAAATTACAAAGATCAAATAGGATTTTTTGTTAAAATCTTATTTCCAATTAAATCTTGTTCCTAAGAGTAGGGAAGAATGAGGAAATTATGAAAAATTAATTAAAACATATAATAGTAAATTTATATATTATATTTTAATTAATATATATTAATCTTTCCAATCAAACATAAGATTAAAATATCTATTCTAATGGACTTAAAATGTATCAATTTGCTTTCATATCACTTCTAATTACGTCATTCAAAACAACGGAGTTAATTGTATTTGTATTTGAATTCAACTAACATGAAGGCCACCTATTTGCTAGCACCGGTGGAAACAAAATTACACATAATTAAGATATCATTTTAGTTATGAAGTTCTATCCTATTCCCTCAATTTTATGTTTTGAACATGTCTATTTGGCATTTGAAAGTTATTTAGTATTTATAAAACATAAAAATTATCTTTTATTCAAATTTGAATTTAAATTCCCACTAATTGCGTGCCTTATCTAATAAAATCCTATGTTTTACTTTTATAACATGCAAAGTTCTCGCGTCCACATTGGAGGACTGTGCATATCACAATGACAAATACGACTGCGGCAATTTGGTCTAAACCTCTCATTTCAGAAGTCTACAATTATATATCACTATGAGCATAAATTAACTTAAAGAAAAAAGACTGAGCTCACTACTCTATTGACTTTTCTCATCAAATTATATTTGTTTATTTGTGGGACAAGTTTAGACTACATGATCATGGCCGGAGTCTATTAATTAATTCAAAATTTAAGACAAACAACTCAGCTTTAATTAATCTTGAATCGAAACATTAATTGCAGACAGTTTCACCTATGGCCTATGGGGCCATCCCTCAATAAATATAGAAATCACTTTCTACCCTCCTCTGGATTCATAATCTTTTTCAGGAAGAAAATAATTAGCACCTCTGAATTCTGATGTGTGCAGAATCCAAATGAGCAAAGTGCTCTTAATTTAACCATGACTCTTCATAAGAATCCTATGGATACAATTAAAATGGAGAAAAACACTGGGCATATGTTCAACCGCATAAAGTAATATATTAACAGTCATTTCTAGAAATCTCTACGTATACATATCAATGAACTTTGCAATGTGTTCATCATCAGTCCATTGGAACCACAATCTTTGCTTCCCTCCTATTTTTCTTACTTTTGTAACTGCTATTGGGTCGAGGGCGCACGTACATTCTTCCCACACTTACCAAAGACATCAAAGAAGTGTACTCGTTGCATCTCTTTTGCTGAACCACAAGAAAAAAGAAAATGTTATATGTGCTCCACGTGTCTTGGTATAAATTCAATAACAAAGCATGGTAAAGGATAACCCTCAACCCAAATTTGTAGGGTGGATGTAAATCAGATGACAGATTAGCAGATGCGCAGGACAAGTTTCCCTTCAAGCGCGAAGACATGGAAAGTAATAGCGATAGGTGAATACAAGTGAAATAAATTAGCCATAAAATGAATCTAATAAATTTTAGCAATACATAATGAATAATAACTAATCCAAGTATCCAACTAATTAAGAGTGAACCTCGACAAGAGAAATGATTATCAAATTTCAGAAATGAGGCATTTTATTGCATATGATAATCAAAGGTGAGTGTGTGTCTGCATCTACTTATTTCATGCATTGAAAGTTACAACTTACAAGCAAGCATATAGCCTCCACAATTATTGACGACACAATGATTAAATCCTGAGCTCTAGCATTAAATTTGCAAAGAAATGTAGCCTTATAACCACAATAGCTAAATCTCATGGCAACATGGAATGCAATGAAAATCACATATACCATAGCAAAAGAAATATAGCCTAGACTATTTAGAAGATTCCGGATCAACAAGAATTACAACTCAGTGATAAGGTGATGGAATATTATCATCAAAAAAGAAAGAAAAGAAAAGAAAAGGAAAGAAAACAACAAGGAAATAACAGAAACAAAAATCAATCAAGTGACAAATGACCTCATGGTCAATAAGGAAACATGTCGCGGAAGAAAATATCTATCACGAACAGACAAATATTAGGCATTGTGCATAATTAACTGTTGTAGGCAACCACCATTGATTACCTTGGCACGTGTAATGATCTGTTGCAACTTTAAGCTTCTTGCTCATGACTTATTCTTGATTAGGGTTGCATTATTGATTTAAACCAGTTTTCTTTTGTGTGAAAATGCAGGTCTCTTCCTTTAGATTTCAACACCAACAGTAGAAAGTGGACGAGAACATTTTCTGGGGATAGAGACAAAAAGTGTGGATGATAATACTTTACGATCTATCTGGCTCGGTGGGGCTGCAGCAGCATCTATGGCCCCTTCATTCATTCCAGTTGATATATTCGCATCTAGAACCAGAGAAGGAATTGAACATACAGACATAACATTGGGATGCACATAGTTTCGAAGTCACTAAATTGTGTTGGTTCCCTCTTACCAATTAAAATGATAATAGAGAGCAACAAATCACGATATGAGTGGGGGGTTAGTTTTAGAAAGCCATCTTTATTTGGAGAGCTAGAAATAATTGAAGCAACAAGACAACTCTAGTACAATTTTAAATAAAAACTCAACCTTCTTTTAGTTTTACTAGAGACATAATAAAAGCTCTCCTCTTGTCTTCTTCAACCGCTGCAAACATCAAAGCAAGAAACTTATACTTAAATAGACAACCCCCAAAAAAAAACTAAGTAAATAAAATCATAGGCTGAGCTCTTTAACCCATTTGACCACCTTCCCAAAAAACCATCATAGGCTTTTTTCATAAATAGATCAAACTTCAAGGATTTTTGGGTAATTAATTCCTTTTATTTAATAGTTTTTGTTAATATTTATTGAAAGGTGAGAGCAAAGGACTAAAAATATTAAAAATATTATGAAATTTGAACACCAAAGCCTAAAGTCGAGACTAACATTGCATATGTAGATACACTGTGGCACTAAAAAGACAATTTTTCTCAATTATAATTATTTCACTTTTATATAAGATCACTTTATTTAATTTTTTAGGCATAAATGTTATAATTCAAACAACCTTTTGTAAAAAAGATATGTCACATCAAATGTACTAATTCTATTTTTATTTATGTTCAAACATATTCGATCTCAACCATGATTCTTATTTCTCTAAGATTATTTTACTTTTTTACCAAAGCTTCATATTTGCAAAGATGAGATGCCAAGCCAATCGCTCCACCCCCCAGCTGTCGGAAAGGCAAATTTCATTTTAATGAGTTTGAAAGGTCACTTCATTTCTGGTAAATCTATTTTGTAGGAATAAGTTGTACATGTGAATTTAAATACAGTTATATTACGTTAACAGGATAATAGAAAAATCATATCAACTCAAAAAATCTCTTCCAATTTTATTAGAATGCTAATTTAAACAACTAAGGGCCTGCGTTTTTATTTCAATAACACTTTTAGTGTTTTCAACTATTTTCATTTTGAGTATTGGTTTTTGTGTGAAAGTAAAATA
The DNA here is from genome assembly GCA_014898725.1 of Jacaranda copaia. NCBI lineage: Eukaryota > Viridiplantae > Streptophyta > Magnoliopsida > Lamiales > Bignoniaceae > Jacaranda > Jacaranda copaia. The sequence goes on along the minus strand of JACGDI010003568.1, from coordinate 916,588 downwards.
TTACTGAATTAATATTTTATTTTTTGTTAAAAATGATTCTTTTTTTGCCCAAGAGTCCGTTCTCATGGTCCCAAGGCATGGCATGTTGATAAACCATTCAATCTGTATATTCTATCTATCTCTGCCTTGGGCGAGTCCTTCTTGTTCTTGACTTAAATTGAGCCTTCCTTTCTTTTGAGGAATAGCCAAGATGGGGTCGGAAGGGAAATAAAGATCCCAACGATCGACCTGACGTAATGGATTGAATTGAACATTCTGGTTAGGTTTCATCCGCCTAGTTATTTCTTTGCCTGAGAGCTGCGCGCACTTCTAGTCTTTCTACTCCCGGGCCTTGTCCCTTTCCTTTCATTTTCTTACCGAAATGCAAGAATAAAAGTGAGATAGAAAGCACGTCTTATTCTTAAGTGTTGAGATAAAATGCTCGAAAACCTCTCTCTTTTAGCCCTTCCAATATGTAATAATTTTAAATAATTTAATACATTGTCGAAATTTATTATGGTACCTATTATTTTCTTTATGCCTTTTCAAGTAAATTTTATTGGAATAAATAATCATTATTAAATTTAATGTGAATTACATAGTATCTAGTAGTTAGTGGATTACGTTTGAATAAAAATTATTATTAAATTAAATATGATTCTTTTACTTTGGGATGATAAAAAATTATTATTTATTTAGTTAATAAATTTTAATTATTTTTATGTTAGTAGATTTTTTAATTTGAAAATAATAGGTATGAAAAAAAAAGGCTGTTATTTTCCTTTTTAACAAAGAGAAAGGAAAAAGGTAGCTAAAATTAATGCACAATGGCTTTCCTTTTTAACAACCACTATTTTTTTCTTTCTTTTGTTTTTTTGATACACTATAATTGTCACGGCAATAACATCCAACGTGCATAAATTGAATTTGTAAAAAATTAGACCCTCCATTTTTTTTTATATAAGATAAATAAGCAATAGAAAATTTTAATAACAACTACAATAAACAATATAAACTCCTACTCAGAAAATAATTTTTTATTAGAAATCTCAAAATATGGAATATGCTTTCCTACACATTTTACAAATTTTTTTATTAGTTTTTTTTTAATTTTATATAGAGCGATAAATGTATTTTTAAAATTAAAATTATAATTAATAATTTAAATTTTAGTACAATATGATGTAATTTTTATTTTAAATGTGCAAAAGGTTTTTTTTTATTAATATATATATATATATATATATAGCATAGATTAACAAATACCACCCGTTTTTTAAAAAAAAAATTTCACGAGGGATATGGCATCTGTTTCCGTTGCTTACACAGCCGTGGCCGCTTCACGACCACAGAGTAATTATTTTATTTCTCGTTAACATTATTATGATTCGCAGGAAAAAGGGTTTTATTTCAGTGAAAAATCATTATAATATCGGAGAAAATGGCGTGGAATCGCTGCTGTTGCCCCTACTCTCCCGCTACCACTTCTGCGGTTGTAGTTCCCGCCATTTATGCCGCCGCAAGAACTCGTAATCGTTTAGCTATTACTGTCAGAAAGCAAAATTCGTCCTCACAATTGCAATTGATCGGGAGTCCTAGAGTTGGAGTTGTTTCGTCGAATTTCAGAGCGAGGAGCAAGACCACAGAGAAGGAACTTGAAATTGATCCTTCTCCGTCTGATGAGATCGATTGTATAGGCACTGGGCTGGACGTTGAATGTGTGGTAACTCCTACAGATGATTCGTCGAAAACCCCTAAACAGGTGAGCAAGGAATCAGGAGTAACGCGGTCGGATTGGTTCGAGTTAGCAAGGGCAGCGTTGGAATGGGGACTTCTGATATCACCTTTCTTCTTCTGGGGCACAGCCATGGTGGCAATGAAGGAAGTTCTTCCCAAGATCGGGCCCTTTTTTGTGTCGGCTTTTCGGCTTATTCCAGCTGGGTTCTTGCTGGTTGGATTCGCGGCTTCCAGAGGCCGGCGTTTGCCTTCTGGACTCAATGCTTGGCTGTCTATCTCAGCATTTGCTCTCATTGATGCTTCCTGTTTTCAGGTCCTGCTTTAGTATGTGTACTTAGTGTGTCGTAGTATCAAAGACATGTATGGGTTCTTTGTCTCGGCCTAATTTGACAGATGGTGAGCAGGGCTTTCTTGCTGAAGGATTGGAGAGGACAACAGCTGGTCTGGGAAGTGTATGTTGGTTAAATTTTTCTGGACTAGCTTTTTGTGACGAAAATTGTTTTTGTGGTTTACATGCAGTGTGATTCATCTTCAATTGGTTGTAAGTTTAAATTGATAAGCAATGATTCCTCGCATGCAATCAGGAACATCAAAACGGTTGTGGGGAAAGTTTAATTGGTCTGTCTTGAATTACGTATCATTACCCCAAATTCCTGATAATTAATTATTGATTAGTTGTAATTTGGTCGGCTTGCATTAACCGTTGTCACAGGGGGTGGATTTTAAGAAAAAAGGAAAAACAGGGAGCTTAATGATGGACATAGAAAGAGTGACCGCATTATCAATTGGAGCTGATTTGAAAACAGTCCTCAATCATTTGGCGACATTTACTTAGTTGTCCTCTATCTGTATTACTTAATAAACTTGATTTATTCTGAAATATATTTCATCTAGTGGCTTTTAGAAACGTCATGATTTAATGGATTCCACCATGGTAAATTTCGAAAAATTTCTTTCCACCATAATGTTACTTTGGTAGTTGTTATACCCCATCAGGTCATAGGTTTTAGCTATTTGTGGTTGTTTAATCCTTGCAAATACAGGATAGAGGATATGCATCATGACTTGTTATTTGTAGTTGTGGTGTAGCTATTTTTCTTTTTGCTACTATTCTAAAGAGCTGCTTTGTTCTTACTGTTTAATGAAATTCACTGTTTAACTTAAAATTTGAGAAGATTTTTGAAGAAATTGTTGCAGGTAATTATTGATTCTCAACCTCTGACTGTGGCTGTTCTAGCGTCCTTACTCTTTGGGGAGTCAATAGGGTACATCGGAGCTGCTGGACTTGTACTTGGTGTCGTAGGACTTTTACTCCTTGAGGTAGTACAGTTGAAAGTTTGGGTTCTGGATTTTCTTTTTCTTTCTGTACTCAATTGTTCTTTCAGATCTAGCCCTACTGAATTTATGGAGTTTATCATTGAGGTTGGATTAACTTTTTGTTATTTACGGCTTCAATAATATCTGGCTGGATTTTGTTGTTCCACTGGTTAACATTAATTTCTTATTATGCACAAGAAAAGTTTCCTGTCATGTATGCGCAAGAAATTCAACCAATGACTCTCTCTTGACAACAGAAGCTGTTCAACCTTTTGCTTATGAATCAAATCTGGATGTCCATCAACTCTCTTGACCTTATCTGCTGCAACCAGAATAAAGTTGTATTGTTGATGTCTTAATTTACTGTACTATTCACATAGGCATTTCCTGTTGTTAATATCTCAATTTATTATACATCTTCACGTAAGCATTCCCTATGACCTATTGGTGAGTCATCAGGAAAAATTATGTAGTCCCACTCTCAGGTCTCTGTGCATGACATGTTAACAATTTTTGCATGCACAAAAGTGAACTCCTGGAGTCCTATCACCTAAACTCCATTTTCTTCCTTTTCTAAAATGCTGTAAAATCACAATTGAAGGTTGTCTAATCTATAACTATTACCTCTAACCCTGCAGGTACCTGCTCTTTCTTTTGACAATAATAACTTTTCTTTGTGGGGAAGTGGAGAGTGGTGGATGCTTCTTGCTGCCCAAAGTATGGCCATTGGTACTATCATGGTGCGGTGGGTCTCCAAATACTCCGACCCTGTTATGGCTACTGGATGGGTAAGACACTATTTTATATTAGTAGCAACACCAAATTTTCTCATTGATCAGATCTCAAATAGATTTGTCATTGTACCTTTGGTTACTTATTACTCTTCAGATGTCTATAAGCCATTGTTGCTGTACATAAATAACAAGAAAGTAATACGAAGTCCCTAGCTGGTACCTTTACTGTGAGTAAGATATATGAGAGCACCCCTTCCAATCCTATTGCTATTGTGGATGAAACATCATGTCAGGAGAATTCGAGGGGATCAAAGTGGTCTGTTACAGGGTTCAACTTATATGGGATTCTCTTAGTTTTACGAGTCTGCATCAATATCATGTGGAAGTAGCATGTTGCAGAAGAAAATTATAGGACACAAGATTGTAGTGTGCCTACCCGAAACTGGTAACTAGTGTTAGCAGAGACTATATGTAAAAAAAGGGGAAGAAAAAATTCATTTTCCATTCCTAGTCTTGAGAAATTTCAGGAAAATAACACTATTGTCATCGCCTCCTATCTTCCCTATCATCAGGAGAGTCCACCTTGTTTGTTTGATGGTTCTGATGAAGTACAGTCTTGTTTAAACAGAGAGAAAGCATGTGTCATGCCCAACAGCATCAAATCTCATTCTCACATTCTCATGGAATACTAGTATGAAGCTATGTCTTCCCCTGTTGGGTAATAGTAGCAGGGACATATTCTTGGCTCTGTAATTGATCCGAATGCTATTACTTGGGACAAAGGACCACTTGGGGCCTTATTCCATGCTCATGTGGAGGTGTTCTTGGTTCTCGGAGAACAAAATATTTCAATTAATCTGTACTGTATTGAACCCAAAAAAGTGTATTTTGTTCAACAAATTAGCCAGTTTACTGTGTCAATTTTCATAATTATTTTCCTTTTTACTATTTTCCGCATCCTGAAAATATCATAACAAGCCAACTATGGTTATGAACAGTCAATGTAAAACCCTCATATTGACCCAGATGTAATAAGTAAATCATTTAGTGGTTTTCCTTTGTTGACTTGGCCATTGACTGAGTTGCTCAATCAGATCTTCAACGTTTTTCTTTTGGTGGTTTTATAAGTTTACCTGTATTATTCTATTTACCTTCATTATTTTTCTTTCCACATTTGCCTAGTTGCTTGACTATTGCTAAGGTTTACAAATAGTTTCTAATAAGAAAAATAGAAGGGAGAACTATTCTAATTGTTGCAGTTAAATTGGCCTGCTATTCAACTTCAATGGATTTGAGTACTAGCGACAATAAGTGCACACCAAGGTCATATCTTTCTTTGTAACAAAATTGTAAATCATATCTTCCTTGTAACAAATTTGAACTATAGTAATTACATAGTACTGATAAAACCGTAGTTTCAATGGTGAATTAGTATAAAATCAAAGATTTCATACTATAAATTATAATTCTGGGACTGCAATTTTGGGAGGGAGTAAATTATAACTGGTTATGCAAACTAAAGAGAGGAAAAGCAAGAGTAGAGAAGAGAAGAATGTACAAGCATGGAGAGACCATTGGTGAGAAGGGAGCATGCTCTGTTAATTGTATGTCGGATATTAACTGTTAGTGGTAGCAGTTGCTGACCGTCACGTGACCTTTGCTCATGTTTGCGGTCAGTTTAGACTCATATGACCATCCTGGAGGGCACACTTTGGTGTTGGAATTCTCTATATCCTCATATAGGTTCTGAACCTGAAAATGGGAGTTAATAAGATTCTTGTGATTTATCGGATTGTAGAATACTTAAAACTAGATGTGTGAGACTGTCCTAGTGTTGATGTTATGCATTGATATGAATGAATCAGATGAGTTAAGCTAAAGTAAATCTCATTGCAGCACATGGTTATTGGTGGTCTTCCTCTTATGGCAATCTCCATTCTTAACCATGATCCTGCTCTCTCGAGCTTTGATGAGCTTTCAACAAGTGATGTTTTGGCTCTTCTCTATACCTCTATTTTTGGGAGTGCCATCAGCTATGGTGTCTACTTCTATAATGCTACAAGAGGTAAGCTTTGGATTTTTCTTATTTTGGTTTTTATGCTTAAAAATTGTTCATATCATGTAATATGCTGTGATGCACGACCCTGACTTGACTAGGCTGTTGTTACCTGCTAATACATTTTAGGTAGCTTGACAAAACTCAGCTCCCTGACCTTTCTGACTCCAATGTTTGCATCTGTTCTTGGGTAAGAAATCTATCCAGAACCATAAAATTTTGTTTCTATTAGATATTGTGTTTAAGTTTGGTATGCAAAGCAAGTTCTGACAGTATCTTTTGTTGAATATATTTTCTGAATTTGTGGTGTATTTGAATCTTGAAATTAATAGTCTCTTTCAATCTCCCTCTCTCAGCTTAATATGTATGTATGTGTAGTTGTAAATGTGTTCTAGGCTTAAAGTTAATTTGGCCCTTAGCTAATTGGTGGAAGCTGTTTCAACTGCAGTTTCATCTATCTTGGTGAAACCTTCACCCCATTGCAGCTGGTTGGAGCACTCGTAACTGTTGCAGCAATATATATGGTCAACTACAAAAATGAGGCTGAATGAAAGGCTATTCACCTGTGGTTCTTGTAAGTTGCCAAACTACCTGATGTTGGCTGGAGCCTGGGGGCCACTTTTACTTGTGGTTGGATTGGTTATCTGCCATGTTCCACTGCAGTCAATCCTATAGGGAGATATACTTGAAAAATGAGGTTTCATATACTAAGCATGAAAGTTGAGGTCCATTTTCCATTTTTAGAAAGCTTAAGTATCAGTTCAGAAGAAAACTCAAATGAAATTTGTACAAGCATGTCAATTATTAGGCCACGGTGCTAGCATAAGTTATAGTTTAAAGCAGAGGTCAGTACTAATGAAGCTCGTTGTAGGAAAATAGTCGAGGGAATCCAACTTTATTAGCATTCCCCGGTCTGTTGAATTGCACAGAATGCAGAAATGTAAGATGTGTGTAGTTTTAATATGAATTCGTAAGATCTGTGTTGCTGCTTTATTTGGTTCCTACATTATTTCTGTACCAAAATTTATTCATTAAGCAAGCCAATACTGAGCTATTTGCTTTGAAAACTTATTAAGTGGTTACAACGTGAAAAGACATTAAAACTATTGTGTAAAGTTTAAATGATAGGACGGCAGTAAGGATTGCCAGTTAGCAATTTCTACAATATGAAAATACCATCTGTTTAATTGCTGGTGTTTTCCAGTTAACAAGAAATGAACTGGGGAAAGAAACAATTGTATGAAAGCAGAGGTTGCAAGTTTGCAACCACAACACAACCATTGACTGAAAGCAAACTTGGAAATATAACACAGCTAGGTTGAAGCTGCAACTGCAGCAGGTGCTATGTGAGGACCTCGGCTTCCAATTCTGCCCCGCCCAATTCCATTTCCATTCTGTTGATGATGATGATGATGATCAGCAGCAGCATCCCTCTTCTTGACACTTGGTCTTTTTCCACTTTCATCAACAACTCGCCCTGATTCAGATACTGCTGCCTGTCTTTGGATACCCACTGAGCTAAAATCATTCTGTCTGCTAACTGACCTTGAAGAAGATGTCCAATGGTCGGTTGATTCTGCTGAGTTAGGCTCCCAGCTAGAAGATGATACCCACTGTTGATGACTGCCACCAAAACTGTTGCTGCCTGAGGATTCTTGCTCTTCCAAGTCATCCCCTCCCGTTGTACCCCTCCTCACCGTCACATACTTATGAAAGCTTGGCTCCATCAAATCATCATTCGCTACTACCTCAGATTCCAAAATGGGGTCCCTCATCTCTGATTTTATCAGCTTCACGACAGGATTGGCCACCGGTGAGGGCTTGGTGTCATTATTAGTCTTATTAATTTGCTCAGTGATGATGGGATTTCTTTGTCGATCCTCAGAGAAAGTAGTGGACAGGTTGGAACCGGTGCTGGAGTTGAGGTCAGCAACTGCTTCAAGGATAGAGCATGCTTTAGTCACACATGGTGGGAGAGAAAAGGCAGCAGGATTGGTGGTGTTCTTTTGGTGGAAATTTTGAATGTCTTCTAGCAGTAGAGCAGTATAGGCTGATGCATTAGGATTTGATAGAGTTTCGGGATTGATATCTAGATCTCGGGAGAGCCGAGAGGATCTGCTTCTAGTAACTGCAGCATGTGGTTTCAGGCTTTCAGGATCCGAAGAGATCACATTCAATGCAACATGACCTGCAATTCCATGTGGTCCACCCTTGGTCTCTTCTGCCATTGGGTGTCGTTGTTCAGGGTTCTTGCAATTCAAATTTGTCTGGTTGCTGTTGTTAGTTCTGTTCTCAGCCCCTTGAACTACTTTGTGCTCGGCATTCGGCTTCTGTACGGGAACCTGCCACATGCCAAAGCAATCTTAACTTAGTGATGAATAACACAAAACTAAACCATTTTTATGAATTGGAACTCATTTTATTATCGAAGTATAAGAAAGAAAAGAGAAGAGTTGCAGAATCTGTGCAACTCATCTGCCCGGCAACACTTATTTGTTTCATATTCTTCTTATTCCTCAGCACCAAAATATCGTAGTGGAAAGCACATTTACATGCTTTACTAATGCTAAAGTAACCCCTACTGCAGATCTGAAGGCTACACAGCTCTAACAGGCATTGATTTAAAGAGTTTGCAGGTCTAATTCAACAGTGCAAAGATTGTGATATGCAAACTTCATGAATGTTTATAAGTTTTATAAAGAAAGAAAATTCCACCATAACAAGATTCAAATAGATAAAAATAGGTGGGACCAAGAATGTACACACCTGTGAGATAATATTGTTATCAATCTCACTAAGAGGGTTTCTTCTGTAGGGAGAATGCTCAGCCTTTCTAGAATTGCTTCGACTGAGGGACACAGGCTGCTGTGGATTTTGGCTGGAGTTTTCATTGGAAGCCCTCAGCCGAGCAGGCGACCTAGCCCGAGGAGATGCAGCAGTTCTTGCACCCACACCGACAGCCCCATCTCCACCCACATTTCGCTTCACTTGGATCCTTTTAACAGCCACTGGCACAGAATTAGGCTCACCACTGCCGCTGCCATTAGTACTCTTATCCATTGCCAGGGAAGATACGGTGGGCGGCACAGAGACCATTTTCCCTGGCCTGGAATTAGCATTGGCAGCAGCAAACGAATTAGAATTAGCCCCAGTGGAAGTAGTAATTGGAGATTCAGATCTTCTACCAGGAGATCTGCTCACCCGCCTTCCACCACCGCCGGAATTTGCTCTTTCTCTACTCCCAGAACGCTGCTGCCCCGAATGCTCTCTTTCCCTTTCCCTACTCGGAGTCCTCCGCCGCCCCTGAGACTGGCGCCGCTCCCTGCGGCGGTTCTCCCTCTCCTTGGCCACCGCATCGTCGTCTCCATCAGCAACGTTCCCATTTTCATTATCAAAATCGTAACTCCTCTTTGAACCCGAGTACTTTCTTCCGCCATTTTCGGAAGAAAGTGCGGCCTTTCCGGTGGAAGAACTCCGGCTAAGCCTACCACATTGTATCAAAATCGCGTCCACCTCTTCTTTCGTACAGCTGGAAGTCCTCACCGGCGCTCCACTTCCTCCTATAATGCCATTACCATTTCCAAGACCACCATTCAAACCATTACCACCACTCACATTTTTACCCTTTTCGACAACTTCTTCGGCCTCTTTAGCTTCGCCCTTTTCCTCATCGGACCTCTGCCGCTCGATTTCGTGGCTTTTCCGATGTTTGATGATGAAAATCTCTTTCTTGACTACACTCTCTTCTTCTGCCTTCTTTTTCTCCAACTGGGCATCAGATTTGAATTTTTCTGGTGGTGGGTTTGGAACTGAAACGGGAGAAGACGCAGCAGAAGCACTCTTCTTGCTTAAACAGCTCCCCATTTTTACTCTGATTGATGGCAGAAAATTGACAATAAGTACAGTGGAAAAAGTGAAAAAAAAAAAAGTTGAGGGAAAATTCAAAAACAAGAGGAGTTTGTTGAGGAAGAAAAAGGATAAGGGGCAAAAGGAAAAAGGTGATACACAGTGTTCAAGAAAGCAACTCAAATTAATATAAATGGTAACTTTTTATGTGGGGATGCAGAGTGAGAAAGAAGGAGACAGCAATTTCAAATTTTGACGAAGCGGGCAATCAACATAGCCGTTACGGTAAAAGGTTCCTTTTTTTTTTTTTCTTTGAGATAAAAAAGGAAAAAGGAAAAAACATTGATGTCAGAGTACCTACTCCCGTTTGCGACCATAAAAACATTGTCCCTCCAATTTTACATATATGAAAAAGCGAGGAATAAAAAAGGAATCTTGATCCATATTTGAATGTGGAACAACGGTCAGATTATTAGCAATTTTCAAAATTTAAGGTTAATTCAGATTTCTTTTCTTGTTGGACATAGAAATTAGAGATTCAAAGCAGGCTTTTTTTTTTTTGATAAGTTGATTCAAAGCTGATTTGAGGATTATTTTGACTACTGTTTAATTATTAGTAATTCAACCTCAATATTTTTAGAAATACTTTTAGGGCCTGTTTACTAGTTTAGGTAGTGAGATGGGATGTAGAGTAATAAGATAAAACATGGGATGTAGTGTAGAATAAGGATAATTTTGTAACTTTTAAATTATATTTATTTTATAAGATGATATGAATGATAAAAGTGAATAATTATATTAATTATTTATTTTGATGGATGATAGTATTAAAATAAATTTCAAAAAATTAAAATGCCCTCAATTAAAAAATTTATTTATTATTTTATTTAATATAAATAAATTATTTTTCTCTATTTTAGCACAACATCCAACTATTTGTTTGTCTTCTCAGAGTTTCTAGTCAAGTATATTACTTCTCAACCTTTCTTGGAAGACAAAAATAAATAAATATATAAATGTAATTTCTAGTTCCAATTTCTGCTTGGAAGAAAAATAAAATGAAGGAAATATGTTTAATCATTTCTGTCACAATTTATAGAGGGCATACATGACATATATATATATATATATAAGGACTTGTTTACTTTATAAGATGAGGATGGATTAAACACAATATCCCTTATCATCCCTTGTTTACTTTTGAAGATGATAGTTTGAAAGAAAAATTTTGGACCCACACTATTCATGGATGTTGTGAAATGAGAGATCCCACAAGCTTATGACAATTAAACCCCACAAATTGGGCTCCTTGGGATGAGAGTTTGTTTTACTATTTTGTCCTCATTTTCACTCACACATAATTAATAATTCTATATGCATGATCTCACAGTGTCAAATATCCAATATACTATTATATAAAACTGACTAAATGGCGTTGCAACATTAACGAACTTCTTGTCGCGGCGCCAATAGTAAAAAAACTTGATGAAACACTACATAGAAATGCATATGTTGTGTATGAAAGTATAAACTTATCCCACTTATAGAAGCAAGAAAAACAAGTATATTTATATAAATTGCAAATCAACAACTCGTGGGTAGGAGAAGACTAAGGTTTGGCCCACAAAAAAAGTAAAAATCCGAAAGTTGACATGTCTTATTTAAATTTATAAGAAAAGGGTATAAATGTCAATACAGTATTTATCCATAGTTTATTATCCATTTAAGTAAATAAATAATAAATTTATCCACCATCATCTTGTATTTTATCTCACAAAATAAATGTACTTCTTCAGATATTAAATTAACGTAATCCTACTTTTCATCCCTCGTTTCATCCTATCATCCCATATTTCATATTTAAAAGTAAACGGGCCCTAATTGTAAAAGCAAAGTGAGGGCATTTTGAGAAATTTGTGCTATCATCCATAAAGGATGAAAAAGTCCCACCAAAGTGGCCGGATGGCAAATCCAACAATTTGTCTCTACAATAACGGATTTGGAGTTGGTTATCGAGCTAACATCATAAATTGTAAACATGTGATGGTATGGGATGTGGGCTTTCAACCCACATTATCCCACGAAGGAAACTGACCCTAAGAATAAAGTTGCATTAAAGATTATCCCGATTCTTGTTCCAAAATGCAAGCACTCTTTGTGTGAGTTGTTTTGGGAAGAATATATATGCCATACAAAATGTGTTCACTTCTGCTTTTAAATGAAGACAAATTTGTTGGCCGAGTGAATCAATGTGGTGTGATGATATATTGATGTCAAGTCATGAATTTTGTTTATGTATACAGTATACAATTTTAAAATAATTACATGAATAATAGTGTAAAAAGACTGTATACTTTGTGTTGTATTTTCTTTGAATTTAATAGAATGAGAAATAAAATGTGGTTGGAGAAAGGAGTGATTATGAAGCATATAAAAGAGTGAGACCAAAGGGGTCGATTTATTTGAAAATTATAACATTTCAAAAATGAATATGGATTTTGGAAGAGTGTATTTATTTAAAAGAGTTGCAAAACTACCTTTCTTTTTCTTTCTTTCTTTCTTTCTTTCTTTTTTCTATCGTTTGAATAAGGATTTATCAGTTGGAGTCAATATAGTTCTGGGACAATGCATTTTAAAATGTATGAGGAATAAAAATGTATTTTGTTTTGTTTCAAAGTGCTCGATATGATGTAATTTTAAAGAAGAATATGTTTGATCTTATTTTTCAAGAGAATATCTTTTATTGTATAATATCGAGTTTTTTTAAAATTTTGTTTTAAATGTGTCGTGTTAAAATTTAACAGTATTATGTTAATTATAAAAATAATATATATTTATGCTAAAATAATAATGTAAAATAACTATTGTAACATGGGTAATGGTACGTATAAAAACACATAGCAATATAAATATATCTATATTTTTATTTATATGCATGTGTAATCATGATTAGGACTTTTTCCAAATATTTTGGGCCAAGGGAGGGGGTGGGGCTGCTCTGGGACGGATTCAGAAGTGAAAGTGTAGGGGGACAAAAGTTATAAAGTTTAAAAGTTAAGTATAATTTTTATTTTGTAAATTCAAAATACACACTTTGAGTGTGATGCTCCTTTATATTAAAAAGTTTGGATATAATAAGAAAAGCTCAAGATTTATATAAAACCTGACTCTTAATCCTATATTCAATTGATTGTTAATTACATCATATGGGGTGAGATTGTATAATCCAAATTAGCGGTAGAAATAAGAAATTAGACTTATGACAATTTTGCCTATGCAAATTCATAAAATTGGACATTAATACCCTTAAAACTACACAAAATTTGGGGTTTCAATTTATCTTATTATAATGGGTATTTTAGTAAATTTATTAGCTCAATTATTTAATTCTTGTATCCAAACAAGGGATTAATAAAATAAATACATATCCAAAATATGTAATTCTAGTCACCAAATATAATATTATATTATCTTCAATAGTATAATTCCATCATATCATTATAATTTCATCAATCCTATCTATATATTCAAATGTACCTAAGGGCATAAAATTCTATTTATTGTTTTCCATATGAGTACAAGAGGATTACTACAAGTGGTTGAGTTTGGTGGCGCGGTGTCAATTGCTCCATCAATATCAAATTATCAATTTACTTATTCATTGGACCCATTTGGTTTCATTTTCATTTTCATTTTCAATACCTGTTCTCCAATAACTTATATATTTTCTTTCAATAACTTATATATCTTCTCTCTACATTCCATTATTTCTATCTCTCACTACCTACAATTTATTAAAATCAACATAATCATTACTTTTTCAACAATTCATCTAAATACAAACTTATTTTCAATGCATTTCCACTAACTAACTTTCAAACTTTAGAAATAATGGAAATGAAAATAAAACCAAACAGGCCCTAACATTAAAGCTTTCTTTAGTTTAAAAGTTTTGAAGGAGAAAAAAATGTTAAAGAAAAAAAAGAAATTCATGAAATAAAAAATTTCAAGTTTATTTGATTGCTAAAAAGAAATAATAAAGAAAGAAAGTGGGAGAGTAATATGATGAATGTGATGAAAAAAGAGAGAGAGCCAAAAAAAAAAAAAAAAAATCTCATTTCTCTCCACTTTAAGAGGAAAATGAATATTTTCCAATTATATCACTTTTCCTCAATTTTTTTATCTGTATTTTTCTCACCAATTAAATAATTAAAATTATTTTCCAAATAAATTCCGAATAATAGTGAGAATCCCTAAAGGGGTTTGGGTTAAAATGATAAATGAAATTCTTTAATTAAATTGAATGAAATGACAAATGTAACGCCTTGTCTAGGACGTGTTTGTTTTAGATCGAGGTGCTACTTTGATCGAATTTCTAAAAATATTCAAAAATAAGATATACACCTCCGAAATTTTCAATTTAAACACTTCCATATCAACCCAAATGATAACTAGGATCGGGATCCACTGCTTGAAATATCTCATTAACTAGTTATGTTGAAAACAAAAAACTAAACTTGAGTTCCCATAAAAAATCACAATTGCCAAAGGCTCATGATTTAATCCATACTCCATCATTTGTCAAGAACTCTAATCTATTACAATTTAAGGTAGAAAAAGACATTAATCGGATGACAAATGCCTTATTTACATTACAAATATGAAATATCACATCCTTATTGATTTAGATACCTTGATAACACGATTTACACTATGAACAATGTAGCCCAAGCTCTAGGTTTCCTCTATTTCTTCAATTTGGAGCAAAGAACAAAAAGAATAATACGAAAAGGGTGAGTCTAAATGACTTAGTGAGGTAAACATCAACATGCATTATAAGATTTGAGTGGTTGTATCATAGTATACACATGTATATATATATATATATAACGGACATTTATTTCAAATATGAATGATTGAAAGAACATATGGGGATTAGATGATTAAACAAAACCTCAATAGTAGTCTATGCCACAATCGTGACATGGATTGAAATAAAACTAAAACTACTTGCGAGCTAGTAAGAGCAGCCTCTACAATTAACATAAATTATTTATAGGCCGATAGAGACGGCCTCCACAATCATCATGGGCCAATAGGGATGTCCTCCATCATCAAAGTATTCTAGGTCGGTATGGGATAGTTGAACGGCCTCCACAACCAAAATACAATGGGCTGGTAGAACGGCCTCCATAACCAAAATACAATGGGCTAGTAAAACGGTCTTCACAACCAATATAAACCAGTAACAACTAGATACTAGTGACAGATTTAATATAAACTAAGAATAACTAGTTATATATCAAGCTTATAGTTAACTTCATAAAATTTAGCAATGGTCTTGAAGACACGTCAATCAAATCATATCATAATAGTTCGAGGTATTAAACAAATTTATCAAGTTAAGAGAAGGAGTCACAGATAAGTGCATTAGAAATGAAATGGTATGGTTAATATATTGAATTCAAGCATATAAAAAGAAAGAAAAAGCAATATCATATCACTAGACATAGATTTTTTTCCCAGCAAAGAAGTCTTATAATATATATGTCGGGTATAAATCTCACCTGGAGTCTCAATGCCCACACTAGTAGTCCTCTACAAATCAAAGAAGTTCAAGTCCTTACTACCTATTTTCAATAAATGCAAAACGTATTGATACTGAAGTATAACATTACTTAATTGTACTTTTGGTTAAAGTGAGAATATTTTGGGTCAAATGGGTAAATTTAGGGCACTCACTAAGTTGGGGCTTGATTGGAAGACAACTAAGAATTTGAAGGACTTAATTGAAAGTTAAGAGCAAAACTTCCAAGGTCAAATTGTAATTGCTGGAAAGTCCCCTTTAAATATCAAACCAACCCTCTCATTTCTTCTAATTTCCCCCATGCAGCCCCATTTTCCTCCACTTGTGATTCCCCTCTGTTGCCGACAAAACTCGCGGCGATGATACCATCATTTCCATCTCAGCTCCATGAACACACTAGTACTAAGAACTACCACAAACAGTTGGCGAATTGATCAAAAATTGGAAAAAGAGCTTGAGGTAGCAAACAACGGTAGTCGTGGCTTCTTCGACATCTATTGAACAAGACCTAGGTGTAGGTTTTAATAGGCTCAATGAGTAAAAGCTATTAGTAGCTTCAATTTGAAGCTTTGGGCAACGACAATGGAGTAATTTGAAAGTGGGCACGGTGGGGGTTAGCGGCGGAGTTTGTGGTTTTTTGTGAAATTGGGCAGCAATTTGGTGGAGAAAGTTGGAATTGGTTTAGGGGTTTGATAGACCATAAAAAGGTGCACCTTTTGATGGCAATGACACCTAATTCCGATGGCGGCACATGGCAGCGCTCTAGTGGCCAGTGACGGTGCTCCAATGAAGCTTCCCTAGTTTCACCGGCTCAATGATTTGAGCACATGCAAAATACTCTTGTGTAGGGATTTGGCATTGAACTTGGTCGAATTGGGTAAAACTTTGATTAATTAATTAATTAATTCTTGATTTAATCAGATTAGATTGTAAAGTTGATTTTAATTATAAATTTAAGTTGACTAGACTAAGAATTACAACTATAGACTAAAATGATCGGATAGGAATTTGATTGCAAGCGTATGTGGATTCGGATTGTGAATTACAAGCTAACTATCATTAAAATGGGCTAATTATTGTAATTAAGAAATCTACATTGTGGGTTGTTACGAAAAATATTTATTACTACGAACATATAAATTTGTAAGGATAATATAAATTTAGATTTATGGGCTTAGAAAATCATATATGGGATTTTAGGAAAAATTCTATTCAAATGACTAAAAGTCACTTGACTCAATTCGGTTAAAATGTTAAGCTGGGCCCTGATGTTAGTATAAGTTAATTGCATTGAATTATGGTTATGAATCAAGAATGATGCATGCATGGACATATATATGTATATATGTATGGAGGCATAATGTACTGGATTTGTATTATTATATGATGATTTTGGTTAATTAAGTTAATAAAGCGAGTAAAACCTAAGTAGCAATAATCGGGTTAATTAAGATAATTAGGCTGTTATTTTGATTTGGGATAATGTTATGAGAATAAGTATGTAATAAGGACCTGATTATGCCCTTTTCGTTAGTACTAATATAAACCCATAAATATTCCCATATTAACAGCATAATTAATCGTACCATAACGATAGTACTGATCGAACACTAAAATTGCCATATTAGATAAATAGTTGTCAATTTTAGATTATTGATATTATAATTGTAATTAATAGAGTTGAATGAGGATATTGACAGTAGACCAATTCGTTTGGATTAGGTGATGAAGAAGTGGGCCCCATAGACCAATAGGCGATGATAGCATATGTGAAGCTATTAAGGTGACTATCTAACCTCTTGGGTATTTGTTTTGTATGCCTGTGAAGGTCTGCCAATCTGACAACTTCTTATACTTATGTATTATCATGATAAACCCCTGTGATTAAACTTGTTCCCATTCCATAACTGCATCTTGATTGCTGAAATCTATGAATTGTTTGAGATCTTGTTTGTTGTCTATTGCTTGTTTCGTAAACCCCTGTGAGGGTTCATTTTATTAGTTCTTACTTCTAATATTGTTCGGTACAATCGATGGCCTTGCTGGCACTCTTGTTATTTGTTGTAGTTTTAATTAGCCATGTTAGCTTATCGAAATTGTTGATTGATATTTATGGCCTTGTAGGCATACTTGATTATTGAATTTATATATAGATACTTATACAAATCTATTTGGACCAAGTGTCAATCCCAATGGAATGCTTGGATTACTATACCAGATTTATACTATTGAACTGGTGATAAAAATAGTGTTATTAGCTAACTTAGTTTGCAATCTTAAGTTTGGGCGATTGGGGGTTGACTATTGCCTAAAGTTTGATCAATGAGGATCGATCCTACTGATTCATGTGGTTGCAATCTTGTCTTCATGGGAGGCTTGGTCAGTTTTACCAATTCGTGCTACAGTGGTTTGGCAAGTTGGCCACTCATTGAGGCGATATAAGAGAGCATGCCATTTTATGGTCGTATCGAGGCAATATAAGGGGTTAAGCCATTTTACGGTCATATAGTTAATATAGAGTTAAGGTGATATAAGAGGGTCAGCCATTTTATGGTTATATCATTAATATAGAGTTGAGGCAATATAAGGGGGTAGGTTGTTTTACGATCGTATTATTTATACAGAACCGGGAGACAAAAGAGGGGAAGGCCATTACACGTTCGTACATGTGAAATATGCTTATATCACTGATTTTATAAAATATTCTTGTCTAGCCTATTTTATAAAACTAATCAAAATCCTGAATTTTGAAACTTGAGTTTTTCATGGAATAACTTGTTCATTGGGTTTCTTGAAACTAATCATATCTTCAAGTTTTGAAATCTTCTATTAAATGTATTAAATGTGAAATGACTCTTTATTGTTTTGGGATGGCATTGAGTCAGCTAACAAAATTTTGTACAAGAAACACTAGTTTTTAGTTTTGGTTTGTAGATTCCGTAAACTATTTCAAATATCCAATATCTAGGTATTGTAACTTTTATTTTAGTTATATGAATTTAGAATGAATGTTCTTCTTACACTTGTGTATTGTGTTCCATTTCATTTTAATCCCTCCTACACATGTAAATGCTTACCTCACTAAGTCATTCAGACTTAATCTCTTCGTGTTGTTTCTTCTTTTCTTTGGCCAGATTGAAGAATAAAAGGCACTCTGAGCTTGGGCTACCTTTTAGCATAGTGTAAAAATTGTTATCTTGAACTCTATAATGGTAAGGATGCGAGATGTTAAAGTTGAAATGTAATAGGGGGCATAGGTTAAGTTAGTATCTTTCTACTATGAAGTGTGACATATTAGAGTTCTTGATGAATGATGTTAATATATATAAGTTAAATTATGGGGTCCCTGAGTAATTGTGGCTTGCCATGACAACTTGGGTTTTGCTTGTCATTTTCAGCATGGCTAGATTGAATTTTAAATTATGAAATTTCTTAGGTTGAGAATTTTTTTGGAGGTATGTAAACGGCTTTGGAAAAAAAATTTGATTGGAGTAGCATATCCATCTGAAGCAAGGACCTCTCGGATGGGGCGCTACAGGGACACTCCTATTGTCCTAGTTTTTATATTGACGTGTTCAATTATAAACATCTAATTCCTCAATCATCTAAGCCATTTTACTAAAATCATCATACATTCGGCTTATTTAAGCGATTGAGTGTTTTCTTCCAGAATCAAATGACAATTTGACTTTCTAAACATGCTACCATGGTTAAATTATAAATTAAATAGTTTTTCAATTTCGGGTCAATATTTACTTCTCTCATCAACAATATTTAATTTAGTATTCTAAGCTCATGATTAATAAACTTAGGCCACCCATATGAATTTCACATGCTTTCTTATTAACAATCAATGTCCATAGTGCTAAACAATTTAAGCTTTCTAATTACACTAATTAACATAGTTAATAGCATTTAAGCTTTCACTAACGGTCCAGGTTCATTCATCACTTACAATCAGATATTTATATTCATTCATTTGGTTCGTAACTATGATTTTGGACCAAGTAATTCATATTTATGTCAAAATTAGCCTAATAATTTAATTAGATTAAATAAAAAATCATTTAATTGATCAATTGTAGTTTTACCAAATTGATTGACCTCGAGGTCAATTCACCGCATGGAACCAACTCGCATGCATCTAGATTGGCCTAAAGAGATTGACTATCAGCTATTGGAGACCAACACCATTAGAGGAACCAAGTGGTGATACTACCAACCTACATATCTCCTTGCACTTGAAAAGAACCCTCAACCGTCAAAGCCTGCTATTTAATCACAAGTTTCAACTGTTGAAACAGCAATAACTGCCACTTTCGTTGCTTACCTTCATTAGGCCTTAATTTCTCAATATTCCACCAGGTGGTTTAGGGAGTTTTTGGTGCTGTTGAGTTCATTATAAAGTGAGGAAGATAATGATTGGCCTAACTATCTATTTTTTTATCATCAAGAAGGTATGGTTCGAGAAGGGGAGGCTGGGTATGCATGAGGAAATTAGGGAAAGTGCAAGGCCCTCCTTTTATATTTTTGAGTTCTAAATAATCACAATTTGACCTTAGCATTTTTCTCAATTCGCAAGTCTAACCTTAATTTTGCAAGTGCCTTACATTGTAACGCCTTGGCCAGGAGGTGCTTGCTTCTGATCCAGTTGCTACCTACCTTATACCACCATTCTTATCATGACAAAAAATACATTCCTAAAAAATTTCAAAATAGTTAGCCTCTACAACAACATTTAGTGCATATTGAGTTTTGAATCAACTATCCTGAATAGCAATTAGCACTTCTATTACCCTCATTACCTCATGTGTTGCCTAAGTCAGTTTATCTTCATTGCTTGATTCTATCTGGGGTAAAAAATGAACAAAACAACAAAATAACACAAGTCCAAATGACTTAGTGAGATAATTTAGTCATAACAAGAAAGTGACAATTTCACAAATGGTAGAGGTAAGTATGAGCATAAATATTCTCAGAAATTGTGAGAGAATGTTTTATTCAAAATTTAAGGATGATCCATCCTATCACTATCCTATACCAGTGATGAGACTTCACAAAATTCACTATCTCATTGAGGTTTTAAAACATAAGCATTGAGCTGAGAAATTAAATAGAGGATATTGACAAGGAACAAAAGACAAGGTTAAATAACATTAAAGATGAAATCCATAATACCTTTATGAAACATGTTGTTGGTAGTTCTCCTACCTTGTCTCTCTACTTTCAAAAATAAGCCCTTATTCCTCCAGCTCGAGTGATCAGCTCAGATATTCATAAATATATAGCATGGACAGCTACATACCTTATCCCGCTCAAAGATAGTTGCCTCCAACTGGCTCAGAAATAGGATAACCGTAATAGGGTATCGACTAGAGACCAGCCACCATCGATCTATACCACTTGGTCATCTTCTAGTGCTGATCCCAAGGCCCATGCCCAAGGGTATCAGTAATCAGTTCAATATCAGTGACCAGTAATCAGTGCTCAACAGCATTTCACAACACAATTCAAGTCACCATGTTACAATAAAACTAACTCAGCACCAGGCTAATTTCCAAGACGTCATGGCGATAAAACATATATATTTTGAAATTATTTTTAGCTTTCCCAACACAATTGCCAATTTAAGATAAAGCGATATCAATCAAAGACAACAGAAGCACTTAATATGGAAGGGCAATGTGGAGTACTATTTTTAACACACAGATTGAAAGAAAGCAAATGAACAGGATATAGTAACAAGCATATATATTCTTTTCCCAGTAAAGAAGTTCATACTGTTGAGTATAAACTCGCCTGATAAATGCAAAGGAATTCCTACTCGTGGTCACTCAAGTTATGGCTTCCTAGTCAGCTCAAGAACTATCATAAGATAACTTTGAGTTATCATTCTATCAATCGTCTGATCCTCAACTATAAATATAACAAATATTTTTATCAACTTAAAGGTATTCTAATATAGTTTTGATAATTCTTATATGTTTAAACAGTTCATAACCTTGCTTCCCAATTAATTTAAAGTTCGAAGTAAATAATCTAAACCCAACACTGATTACGGTGTCTGAATCATAATTCTTAATACACTTAAATATTCCCCTCAAGTTCCTCAATTACTCTAATTGTTCAATCATAATTCTCAAATTTCATATCGCACAGAAATCCAAGACAATTACCTATCATATTCCTTAACTCAACATGTTGGCAAATCGGTTGCTAAAATCTTACAGAAGGTTTCAATGATAATCTGATAATTTATTTTCATCCCAACATTCACATAATTTAAAACTCAAATTTGGATATAATCCTATTTAGTTTATAACATCTAATGTTTCTAAGCCCACAAATACAAATATAAAGCCATCCATCTTAATTTACCAAGTTTGAATCTTACAATTAATTCCTAATGCAACACTTATAAAATTAAATCATCGATGTGAGTTAAACTATAATCTAATAATTTTGATTTAATAAGATTAATCCATAACTTGGGCTAAACTATAGTTTAATGGTCTCAGTTCACGTCATAACTAGACTTTAATCCAAAAATTCAGTTACATTTAACAAATGAGTCAAATTAAAATTTGATTATTGAAAATTACCCAAACTAGGTTGAATTAAAATTCAGTCATTGGCTGAGAATAGCCCAGACAAGTCCAAAATTTAATTCTAAGCAAATTGCCTAGAGATAGCTGCCACACGCCACCGTCGGAGATGGAGACTACCACCACCATGGGGTGCACCTTGACGCCAAAGGTAAAATACCCTAACTAATTTTTGATTTGGACGATGATAGGTTGGTCAATTGGCCATTCAAAGCTACAGCTAACCCTAGCCTCTACCGTCCCCCGCCACCGTCAATTCTATTACCACCACTCGTCGAAATCTAAAATTAAAGCCACCATCAAACTATCCATAAGATTCCAAAAAAGACCCACACCAGCCTACTTGGAACCCATCTTTGGAAAGCTCAAACCACCACACCCGCTGCTCGTCACCGTCGGCCTCCTTATTTTGACCATTTCACCGGTTGTTTTTGGTCAAAGTTGATATAGTTGTGCTTCTCTTAGCTAAAAGAAGCCAACCATGGTTTTAGTTTCAAGTTTCATGGTCATTTTTTGATGATTCGTTGGTGGGGAAGCTCTCGAGCCATTTTTGAGAATTTGAGAAAATTCTGTCCTCAATCTTATATATAAACACATTTTTCAATCCTTTCAATTCAACCTCAAATTTTCTGACCATCTCACTTTTCACCCCAAAACTTTTAACTGCTTTAAAATTTGGTCCTTGGCTTTCAATTAAGTCCTCCAACTTTCAACTCTTACACATTAGCCCCCAAGATTTCTGTTTCTGAGTAATTGGGTCCAACTAGTTTGTTTTACGGTCCTTAACTTTGGATTTATTCACATTAACCCCTTAACTTTATAATTTCGGACAATCAAGTCCTTCTTTTATTTGCGATCTAAACCCTCAATTATAAATATTTAATTTTAAGCAATAATTAAATCAACCCAAAATTAATCGAGCTAAATTTATCGCTTTCACATTTTGTAATATTTTATAATTTTAAAATTGGGAGTGTTACACTCTTCCCCCTAAAAAAATCAAGTCCCCATATTCTTATCTGAAATATGAAAGGTCTCATAGTGTTATCATATATCATTTGGCTATTCTCAAGGAAAATATTTGTTGAGGATGCCTACTCCTTCCAGCTTAATTAGTTTCGTATACTCTCCCTCCTATTTTGAGTATTTCTTATTTTCCATGAAGATATGAATCCTTCTTGGTGGAAACACTACTGTGAGCTTCTCTATTGCTCATATTCACTTGAATATTCATACTTTACCAAGTGTTTCAAGGTATTTCCCATGTCCCATGTCTAGCAAGACCCTTTGCTTTATATCTCAAAATCATTTACTCCCGTATGATCCCATATTCACCTAAACCACAAGTATATTTGATATTTCCTTAGGGTTCCCAAGGAAGGGTAAAACTACGACCAGGATTAATTCATCCCTTTTAATCCTCAAAATTTTTCATACATCGCTGAGTATTCAAAGACTAGCTTATTTCTCAATTATTTTGATCGATAGATCCACAATCTTACAAGATCATATTGGATATATATTGTCAGAGCCTAAGAAACATGTACTTATGACATATCCTTCGATCTTTTTTAGTTCACCGTGCCCTCAAATTTGGTATGATCAAGGCTCCATCTTCTCCAAAGGAATCATATGTTTTGTATTTTATAATGTAAGGATTAGCTTATCCTAAAACTCATGACATAGATTCCTTACAATCGTTCTATTTCTTCTCGTCCTTTAGGTTCAAATGGGGGGCTTTAACTTGGTAGGCCATGACCATATTTTCTAAGAAATTTCATCATTAATACGAATAACCCTAATGTAATGAGACAACCCAAGATAGCGAATTCTATATCTCAAATGAAACAATCCTGTTTCCACACTCTAATCCCTTATGATATGTGCAATCATCTCTTCATAACTATCTCTTCGGTTGGCATGGATATATGAAACTATCATGCACATTCTATAGGAAGAATGATAACTAACATAAATTAATCTTGGTCCTTAGTTCACAAAATTATCTTATATCCTTATTCGTCCTTTAAGACCACTAGTTCTCTTAACTAGATTAATCAATGAACTTATTATCATAAGAACCCCAAGTACACTCTTAGTGTTAATTTGATAGGGCCCTAAAGCTCTATACTTCTGATATAATTGCATCTTAGCTCTTCCTGATCGACTATAACATTGACCTCAGTAAGATTATCTTGATGATCCTTTGTGGTGTCACATACCTTTAAATGTCTCTTTTTCCCCCAATCGATAGTCGATTAACTTAATGTATAATTGATATTTTTGTGAATATCTATAACACCAAGTGTGAGTGGTATGGCTTTTTCCTAAATTCCAAATCTACTAACTATCTTGAATATATTTACTAGAGCCCAATCTGATAAATCAAACAACCTATCTCTCATATCTGCAATTATAGTGGGAGTCTAACCACCCTCAAAGAACATTATATCAATCCCTAGTACGGACATTACCAATGAGAGGTAATTACCAAAATGCTTTCTTCATTGACTTATAATTAAGAATAGTTCAACTGAGTTCAATCTTAAGATAAACTATACACCCTTGTCTTGGGCAAAGTAATGTACATAGAGCTAAATATCATGATCCCATATTCAATGAGGCTTATCTAATTCGTATTCTTGTACTACAAGTTTTGGTATTCTAATTGCTAACCCTTTCATAAACCTCTGTATAAGAAGCCCAAGAATTTACCTAAAGTCCTTTCTATGAAGTCTTTTATGATACTTTCAAAATTACGGGGTTAGTTGTGTTTATCACTATTCCACAAAAGTAGTGTTTGTTGTTAACCTATAGAGATATGGTTTCACCAGAGTCGGATTCCCACCCCATGTCTCCTTAAATCCTATCCAAATCTCACTAACCTAGTTGAAGTTATCAATAGACTATAAAAGTATCATGTCATTTCATTAAATTCCATGTCTAGCTTGTTTACTTCATAATCTTTTCCTAAAATTAACATAAGGGGGTTGTTGCTAGCGTCTACCTATTTATAGTGATCCAAGTGATTGCATTTGCATCTGACTAATACTTTTAATCAGTGTGAGTTTCTGGCATATCAAAATTTTGGTTCGAAGGGATGGCTTAAACCAATTTAACTTGCACTATTTAACCTAAAATATTTATAAACAATGGGGAGGTTACTATGTGACTATTTAAAGATATTCAATAGTTGCAATTGCGTGCATATAATCATTAATACCACAGTTTTCCACTCATATGATACGTACATCAAAAGTGACTAGATTCAAGCTTAACATCCTTAAAATAGTATGACAATTCATACACTTAGATATCACAATCCACCTACTCACCCAAGTTGTATTAACTTAAATGACATTACTGATCCAGAATTTATGATGTCATCAGTATCAAGGTCTTAATAGCCTAGGTAGATACAAACTAAAAAGTTCAACAGAATTACATATCCCCATTTACCCCCTTTGACTTCTCCTACTTGCACATTGACCCCATTCCCTTTTAAATTTCGGCAATTGGATCCATTTTGATTAGTTCTCTAGCCCCTTAACTTTTAATGTTCAATTCAGACCCTAAGAACTTTTAAAATGCAATACTTTTAAATCCTCTATCAATTTTTATTATTATTGCTGTTATATTTTTATACATTATTATTATTATTATTATTATTATTATTATTATTAATATTATTATTATTATTTTCTATTAAATTCTACTCAATTTATGAATTTCAGATGTTTAGGATTTTTTTTTTAATTTAAAATCTAGGGGTTTTACGACATATCATTAAAAACTTACAACAACTAGAATGATATGATTATCTATAACATCTTTTTTAGAAAAAAATAAAAGTAACAAGTAGAAGAACTTTATTATGATACTGAAAGCCATAATAATTGGACAGAGAGACATTTTGAAATTTTGACTGAAATCTAAATGAAGTATATGGCGATAATGTAGAACGAAAGGCAAATAACTTGAACAGTCCTCATTACAATACTAGATCAATATCATTGGTAATTGATTCATTCATTATTTGTTAATTGGCCATCATATTCATGCCATACTAATAAATTGTAATCTGTGATTGCCCATTTGCCCTCCAGATATGATTGTGTGGTTGTACAGGAGTAAGACGACAGTCCTACAACAGAGCATGATACATATGTAATGGAAAAGGTTGGTGGCTGGTGGAGTATGATCAATTGTCATTAGCTATTGTTATTTGCTAATAATGACTTTAATCGAACTTGGACAAGTTTAATTTATGGCTAAACTTGGCAGACATGGAGGGGCCAGATCCTACTTGAGCGTTAGCATTTCCTCATTGTCCGACCAACTAATATCAATATATGTAATATATAGTACGTAATTGATTGAATGTGAGAGTTGATTGGTACAGGACATACCTCATCTCCACGGCCTTCGAAAAAAAAACCTCTTGTTTTTGGGTTAGAACAGTAGTTGTGCTGGTGGTGATGTTAGGATCATTGGCCATTAATGGTAGTTTCTCACAATTCATTTCTCTTGATTGAATGGTTGTGGATGGTTGAAATCCCTCTCTTTTCAAGTGATCGATTTTCATGGTATTGGTACGGCATGCAATATCTGCAAGTGAGGTCAAGAATACAATTGCAACTTCTGGGGAGCAACTCCTCAGGACTAAACTCAGAGGTAAAGGCCTGTTTGGTTTTATTTTCATATTTATTTTTTATTTTTATCATTATCAAAATTTGAAAAAAATATTTTGGGTGAAAATGAATAAAAGCTGGTGATTTTCAATTTTCAAATAATAATAAAAACAGGAAATAATTTTTAGAAATGAAAACAAACACTCCTAAGGACCAAGGCTGAAGGCACCCAGCTGCATAAAAGGTTTCTTGTACCCACAGTGTCCGGCAGTTAAGCGTTGAAAAAATCGAGCAAGTGCCCGAAAATCATCATGGACGTATTCCCATTCATCCGCCGCTGTAAGTTTATATCCAAGGACTACAACACTTACAATTGGCACACATATCCACTACAAACTGTGTTATTGATATATAAGTGGAGGGTACTGGGAGAACCCCAAGCCTCACTCCTCCCTAACGTAAGAGGAAATTTGACAAAGGCATAAACAACACAAACTCCACTACATTACCACAACAACTCAACAACAAATTGTTTTCTACGCAATAAGCATATGCACTCCACAAGAAATTGTGCAAATTATAAGCCCCAGCATGGCCAGGAAACCATATTTCCTGCATCAGAAAAAGTTTAGACTGTGTTAAACACACTTGCAATATGCAATAACTATAAACTTAATGGTGCAAACCAAAGCTATGTCATAAGTCTTAAATCAAGCTGTCCAAAGACAAACTTTGAAAATAAGTTGTGCAAGACAACACTCATTATTTCTTAGAAAAGAAAATGAGTCTTAAGATTCATCTAAGTTATGAAGTTGATTCAATATTGACATTGACATAAACAAGCAGAACTCCAAAGAGGTGTTGCTTTATTGCGTGTGGAACCAACAAGCATTGATACCTTCGTTGGGGGAGAGAGAGAGAGAGAGGGGAAAAAATAAAATGCCAAAAACGACATGCAAACTCTAAAAGATGGTAACTTTAAGTCCCATTGCTGTCCAGACTCAACTTCATTTTGCTGTCTTACGACAATCGAGTCAGCTAGTTTTGTGCATCTATTGGCACTACCACCACTGCACAAACCCTATGGGGCATATTAAGAAACTATGTCAATTGAAGAAAGCTAAAGTTAGCTCTCCTCTCTATGTAATCATCCGCATTATTGTATCAACAAATCATATACACTAGAAAAGATCCATTACTTCAAAAAGCTGCTTGTTGCTCTTTAAAAAATATCAAGGTGTTTCTTTATGTTCTTTTGTAATTTAAGATTCAAAAAACTAAGAGAAGGTCTCACCCCTCTTTATTTATTGATATCCCTTCTTACTAGTCCACCACTCTTACAACAAAGACATACTCATTCTTAGAGCAATTACGAAATTTCCTTTAGTTTCTGCTCTGAGAGAATCATATTACAATAACCTGATCAAATTGAGCTCCCTTTATTAGAGAACTCCTTTTTGTCATTAAAACAAAACAACACACCACTCTTTCTTATTTATCAATCATCTTGCACATATTTTCTTTCAATCAAAAACAATTATCTAAAAGAAAATTTTACTAAATAATTTACCAAGGGATTAAAAATACATAAATTGGGCAGATGCAAATTCCAGAATAGGAAGCCAAAGATAAAGGAGACATGAGCTGTGCTTTCATTTCCTACACTTAACCATTATCAAGAAACCATTAATCTAACAATGGAAGACAGGCACTCACCCAATTGTAAGACGTTTTTGAGGATCACCGGTGGAGTAGCCTTTGAAATAGAAAAGACGTGAGACTGTGTAAAGAGCTCCCAGTGATGCAGATATCACAGGATGCCTAATTCCTCCCAATATCATCAACATGAAAAACATGGGCATCATTTCTAGTGAATTCTGGTGCCCCCTCTGCAACCACAAAATTTCAATTCATTTTCCTTTTTACTACTCAGCCAAAAAAACAGCAGAATGCAGCACCACCACTTACATTGAGCAAAAGAAAACATCGGACCTCAAATTAAATTATGCAATCAATTACAAAGATCAATAACATTACTCAAATTAGAGCAAAAATAAAATATGCATCTTTTCAATAAATTCCAAGACATGGAATTAAAATATGCAATTAATAGGAAGAGAATAATAGGAATCAAAATAGAAAATAGAAAAAACCAAAAAAAGAAAAAAGAAAAAAGAAAAAGGCATACGTACCTGGACACAGTTAAAGAGCTTGGCATCTTTGCTTTCAGCTTCAGTGGCATACATTGTTGGATAAAACACCTTATACCTGCATTCAAATTCACACAAAAATTAGCCAAACATCCTAAATTTAGAACCAAAAAAAAGAAAAAAAGAAAAAGTTTCTTATTATTAAAAAAAAGAAAGAGGATAAAAAAATAAGAAAGATCGAAAACTCAGAAAATCGAAAAGAAAAATTACTTCTTCCGGGCTCTGCCGACTTGCGCAGCCATCCAGAAATTTAGAAAACAGTAGCAAACAAGAACAAGAACCACGTATCCGTACTGTTTCGGCAGTAATTCTACTCCAGCCATTTCTGTTTTCTGATCGATGAGATCTAGCTCTGTTTCTGGGACGAGAAATGAAATGCTGATGGTGGCAATTTTCCTAATAAACAAAGTGCTTTTGATGGGTTTAGCGGCGATAACGGCAATTGGTTTCGAGCTTTATGGCGGAGTTTCCAAGCAGCTTCCCTTGGTTTTAGGTTTTTCCCCAAGGGCCCCCAAGGTAGGATTGTAGATGGGATTTGACTTGGTTAATTTGTGTGGCTTGCTCTGTATTTTAATATATTTATCCGTCATTGCAAAGGCGTTCGATGCCACCTGCTTGGGTGGACGCCCAACTCCAGAAAAAGTTGGCACATGACACTTTACTTCTTTCTATTATTTTTTCAATTATGCTCTGCAGCTCATTTTTTCTCATATTATTTTGATTTCTCGATTTCAGGTGATCTTCTTCCCCTTCTTCTCCCTGCTTTGCTATTTTCTTTTCTTAGTTTCTCGATTTTCTTTCATTTCTAAATACACACACACACACACATCAAAATTTGACCGAAGGAAAATCCAATTAAATAAAATTAAAAAAAAAAGAAGAAGAAGAAGAAGAGAGATTCACGTAAAAAAGGATTAAGCCAATCATGAATGCAAAAATCAGTGGTCTAATGAGTTGGAAAGTGATTAAAGTAGTTCAAAACCCATATCTAATTCAGAGTTTGAATCAGAAAATTTTTGGCAGTTTACGTGCTGTTTTTCAAGTCCAATTTCAAATGCCAAGCGTGGGAGAACAAACAGAAACATATTGAAGATGATAGGTTCAAAACAAAAAAAATGGAACCAAAACACAAAATTTACCGCAAAATAGAGTTGAAACACTCTCTCTGTCACTGTCAGTCCCTCCATATGGTCAGAGAAATTATTACTTCTTCCAGATTGGGTTGGGGAGGAGAAGAAATTCCGTTTCTGTAGCGCCATATTCGAAATGATAGCAGCTACACGATTTGATGAACGTATGATGATCAGAATTAAACATGGGCTTTCACCGCATTATGACGGGTACCTGTAAGAAGAAAGGAAATACATTTTTTTCCTTTTGGAAGTCTGGTTCTAGTTGAAAAACAAAAAATTACTTACATCCATGGAACTGTATTGGGGTGGGAAGACAGAGCGAATAAATTTTTATCCTTTTCAATTTCAATATTCTTTTGTATTATTGAGCAGTAGTGTTTTCCTTTTTAAAATCTTTTATGTAGACTAAACAAACAAACAAACAAACACAGAAGAAGAAGAAGAAGAAGAAGAAGAAGAAAAATTGTTTATATGTTGGTCTATTGAAGTTTTAAAAATATAAATAATACTTAGTTATGTTAGTTAAAATTCAGGCATAAAATATAAATAAAACTTATATGGATATAGAGTCTAAAAATAAACCAACCTACTTTCATCAAATGTTAATTACATAATAAAAACTATTTTATATTAACTTAATATATAATATAAATATAACTATTTTATATTATATAAAGAATGATAAACGAGATAATTTGTTAGACTTATGGGCTTTTAAAAATGCCTAAGTTCAACTTATTTAATTAAAAAGACCATTTTCTAAGTTTATTATTATCCCTATAAATAATATACAAAATTCAAACTAATGTGGAACTCAGATCTCAAAATGACATCGCAATGCCCAATCTCAGATTCATAATAAACTCCATGTTTTATATGATGATGACATTACAAAATTAATAAATTTTGAAACCACTGTGAGAGGGTGTTTGGGCGAACTTATAAGCTCCTCAAAACATTTTATAAGATGTTTGAGAGTTTATAAGATGGTAAAAAATATTTAGTAATTTTTTTTTAAAAAACATTTATAAACTTCTAAAATAAGATGTTAGGTACTTATAATTTTTTTTAAAAAAAAAGTAAGGAGTTCCTAACTTTTGTTGAATATCTTAACAAGGTAGATTAATTTTGATCATATTAATTACAAAATTGATGTTGCTAACATCTTATAAGCTTTAAAATTTTATTTTATCGAAACACTTTAACAACTTATTTTAAAAATAAGATCTAACATCTTATAAACTCCAAAAATATTTTATAAGATATAGAAGCTTATAAGATGTTTTAAATAAGTTTAGCCAAACACCCTCTAAATCAAAGCCATCAATTAAATAAAGCTTTATGTATTTACATTATAAATAGTTGTGTCACATTCAAAAATTAAAATCAACCATTAAAAAGTTGAACTTCCAATATAATATATTGTAACATTATTCTCTAAAAAAAATAGATAATGTTACTAGAAAATGCACTTTTCGAAACCAAAATGATTGTAACAAAATTGAAAAAAGTTACAAAAATAAATTTATAATAACCAAAATTTGATATCCTTTTAAAGATCATCTCTTAAATAACAAATTAAAAGTGTTGTTACAGATAATGCGTATCTTCAATAACTACATTACAACATTTATCATCTAAAATATAAATTTGTTACCTTTAAGATCTCATTTTACTCAGCATTACTATTTTGAAACAAATCTTTTATACACTGTGTACCATTACAAAAATTAAATAGTCGAAAATTTGGTCATATAATAGATTTCTTTTCTTACAATGTTTCATTTCCAATTTGCCTCCGAAACTTAATCCCTGCAATTTTCCTTCAAAATTTTCACCTCTGGTTTCCATCAAATTTAGCTTTACAATATATTTCTTTATTTTTTTTAAAACAAATTAGATACTTATATAATTTTCTTTTACCTACTCCTTGATTTCTATCTTTCTATATATTACAATATTCAATAACTATATGATTCTTTTTATTTTTGCGGGCATTAAATCAAAAACAATTAACAATGTAAGTTAATAAGAAAAAATAAATAAAAAAGCCCCATTTAAATATGATATAAAAGATACAGATGAAAAAAAAGTATGAAGAAAACTAAAATATATATGAAAATGTACAACAAAAATATAAAATTCAAGGGAATAGTTATGTAAACTAAACAAATAAATCTCAATTTGTGATTATTATGTTTTTCCTATCTTGTTAAAATTGTTGGAAAATAAAATATTTGGGATCCATCAAGAAATGCAAACTAAAATGCATTATTTTTTTAGCAAATTAAAATATTCAAAAATCAAATCTGATCATAAATATCTCTAATGTGAAATAAGTGAATGGGATATGTAGTTAAGCAACTCGAGCTTTTAAAGGCTTGATTTTAAACTTTAATATTTTTTATTAAATTGAATACTTATACATGACATTAAATAAAGATTTTTAAATAACATAAATATATTATATTAGCCTAATACTAAAAAAATATAATAATGTATAATATTTTATCTATGAACTAATATAATTTGAAATAATAATTTACTATCAAAATATTTAACTTTTGGCCAATACATGATAAAAATTTATCAAAAACTCAAAGCTGAAGCTAATTACTTTGTAAATACAATATTTTTTATATAATCCAACACGAAAAAAGAAAGAAAAAAATATTAAATTAGATTTGATTTTTTCATCAAATTTCGGATATTCATTGATTCAAATGTTGTGCTGATCGATATAAATTCTATAAGATATTGGATAGGATTTGAATATAAATTTTAATACTCAAATTTGGATTGAAATAGCAATGATTTGATTCGAACCCAATATGTTGACAACATTAGAGAAATCTATAATTTTTTAAAAGCTAGGAAAAAAATTATCTAATAGAGCAATATTTTTTTATATTTCAATTTATATTTTCTACTTTCATCATATATTAACATAAAGAATTTGCAAAACATACCCAAATTTAGAACTGTAAATGGATATTCTAAAATTTATTTATAATTCATGTTTGTATCAATTTACACAAAATTTATCTGTATCCATTTAAAACAAATATTATTCATATTCGATTAGTAAATATCCGATTATAGGCAGATATAGATATGATAAATACATATTCGATCCTTTTAGTATCTACTTCGAATATATATTTATTAAATAATATATTATTTATATTTTTTTAATAAAAATTTCATAATCCATATATGTATATATAAATTATAATTGAAGAATTAGGAAGAAAAAAGAATAAATTTAAAAAATTATTGTAATATAGAGAAAAATTGAAGAATAGAGTTAATCAACATAATTACTATTGGCTGTGTAACACCCCTAGAATTTTATTGATTTTATTTATAATATATTATTTTGTCATTAGTTGAAAATTTTATGAATTTCATATTATTAATTATTTTAAAATGTTTGTGGGTTAAATTATAATTTTTGTAGACTTAATTGTGTAAACTTTTGAATAATTTGGGGTTAATCACAATTTTCTTAAAAACTTGAGGTAAAATTGCATAACTTAAAATTTTGGGAGATTAAATTAAATAATATATATATGAAACATGGGATTTCACAAAACTGACAACTCCTCTCTTTTTCTCCCTATTTCTTTCTTTTCTTTTTCCCTTCCTTTTCTTTCCTTCTTTCTTTTCTTCTTCACGGCTGAGACACCATCACCTCCGGCCAAGCCCTCTCGGCAACCATCTTAGCCCCCTAAACCAAACAACTTGTTCTCCACACCATCACCTCCATTCCCACTCACAGTGGCGGAGCAGCAGCGGCGAAGACGACCGAGAGAGGAAGCTCAGAGTGGCAGCTAAGTTTATCTTTTTTTAGTGATCATCGACGGTTATAAGGGGTGCATTAGGCAGTACTCGATGAGGGGAACACGATGGAGGTATTGCATGGCAACTTCGACAACAGTGGAGCCATGATCGAAACACGGCAAAGAGAGAGAGAGAAACTGCGACTATTTTTAGCCCGTTCTAGCATCTATGTTGCTTGGATTTCAAAACTGAAGGTAGCATTGGAATTCTTTTGTTGAGAGGAACATTTTTGTGGTGGCGTTGAATTTTTTAACGGTGGCAGAGAGACAGCTTGTTTGTCTCGATGCAGTGATCGTCTCTGTGTTATCGGTTTGTGATTTTAAGCCCTCGATAGTCAAGTTTGAATTTTAATTGGTTGTTGCATGTTATATATATATATATATATATATACATGCAAATATTGGATTTTTTCTAGAACAAGCCTTTGAATCAATATATGTACCTCTATGATTGTTTACCTATACGAGGAATAGGGAGTTGGGAGATACGAACTTCGAACGCAAATTATGGTTGATACTAAGTTGAACTTTAATTTTGATATCGGGAACTATTACGAGTTAAATGGTGTTAAAATGGGAATTTGACTAGAGATTTATGTGTAAATATTGTTTAAGATTGTAATACTTCGATTTGTTATTGTGAAAATTGTGTTATTCTGAATTTAACCTAGACCGTCATAGATAATTTGGAAATATTGATTCTAGAGAATTTTGTAAAGAAGGATTTTAATCTGTATCATCATGATGATAGATAAGGCATTAGAATGCTTGATACATTTCTAGAAGGTTACCAGGATTGAACAAGAATTTTGTTTCTTGAAATATTTTCCTGATTGGGTGATAACGAGTTGGGCACTAGCGAGCAGTAGATTTCAATTTTGACTGTTGTTGATTGAAACTAAAAGAGATGAGAGCCTCCCACTTTGGGTTATTGCTTTGTTTAAGCTTACTCATACTTGCTGAAAACCACTATGAGGGTCTGCCAATTTGGCACTTCTTTTTCTTATCTGTGGTTGTAACAAGCCCATGTGTGGGTTTTATTGTTTCTAAACCATACTATAAACTGTGATTGAATCTATCTGTTATTTGTTATCTGTTATCTGATTTGAATACCCCTGTAAGGGTTATCTCTGATGTTGATTCTATTTTCTGTCCATTCTAGTGCCCAGAACTTCTGTCTATTGTCTGTTAATCTAATAACTATTTGTCTCGTATCTCTACTATCCATACTATATTTGTGCCTTGTCAGCATATCTGCTATCAGTTTTATATTCATCAACCATGTTGGCTTATCTATGTTATATTACTGCTTTCTATTGCCTTGGCAACATTTTTGTTATATTCTGTTCTGAAATGATGATTCAAAACTAACGATGTGCAAGTGATTTCCCCCTACGCATTTGTATAAGCAGTTATTTTTGTTATTTGTACAGTAATTATTTGGGACAAGGGCCATACTGGACAATCTGTTCGATTATGAAGGGGCACACTAGGGATATTCCCCTAGGTGTCACCGGTATGCTAGGGATTTCCCCCTGGGCGCCAACCTTACGCTAGGGATTTCTCCCTGGGTACGAGTGATATGCTAGTAATTTTTTCCTAGGTATCAGCGGTGTGCTATACAGTTTTGTATAGGTATTTGCCATGTTTCAATCTATTATATTTAGGTGAAATATCTGTCTGTCTGGTACAAGGTGAATTTGCAATGCATGTCCATGTCTTATAGCTATTTCTTAGAATGCATATGCTTTAGGTTTGAATTACCCAAATGATTTCTGTTTGCCTGTAATATGTTCTTGGAGCAATAAGATAAGAGAGTTTTCTATTTGCTTTTCTGTATTGCCTGTTTTCTTGGGTTTGTTATATTCAGCATATTTAAATTATGTATTATCAAGTTGAGTTCCTCCTCGATAAACCCTACTATTACTTTTACTCATCCCTCACTAAGTCTTTGGACTTATCCCCCTGTATTTCATGATCTCTCAGACAGGGATGGCTCTGATGGATGCCAAGTTTGGAATAAAGTGCGTGGTTGTTTTGTAATAGAGCTAATGCCATAGTTAAGTATGTAACTTGTGATTATTTCATTTACCTTAGAGATGTTGTAATGTGTAAAGCTTATTTTGAAGGTTATAGTATTGTACGGCATGGATGGCATGATCTGTCAAGGGTTGTAACTTAACAAGTTCCCTAAATCTCTTATGATACATTTGTCTTGCAGTTTTATTTAGTTTTGTTGAGATGAATTGGTGTTTAACTTTGAGACGTTTGAATTTTATGAGCCTTCCGTTGAATCGTAACTCTGAGAATTAAATTTGAATCAGAGTAAGGCCTCAACTTAGGTGTTTTTCCAAGGTAGGGTGCTACAAGTTCACTTTATAATTAATATAGTTAAATGCCATTACTAATATTAATTAGTACTAATAATTAATTATAAATTCAATTACTAATTAGAAATTATACTATTTGTTGGACTGCTTTTTTTTTTTTTAATGAAATTATGCCGTTCCTTCTATGAATTAAAAATACACATTTGCTATAGATTTATGGATTCACATATTTAGATATTTGTAAATAAATATCTAAATAATTATTATTGAATATGAAATTAAAAAAATAATTCAAATACGGATAAATTTAATCAAATATGGATGCATTTGAATAATTATAATCGAATACGGATATATCTAAATTTGATCGATATTCGATAAATACGAATTTAGATATCATTTTTAAATATTCGTTAAATTCATATTCATATCTAAATATTTAAAAAGTTAAATGAATACGAATATGAAAATAGTACATCCAATGTGTTTAATATTCATTTACACCCCTACCTAAATTACATGTTGCATCATAAATTAAAAATTTTTAAACAAAGAAAAAACGAAAGATCCATCATAAAATTTTTTGAAAGCGGGAAGAAAGTGTAAAGCTTTTACTATATAAATGCCAATCTTATATATAAAAATTTATTTGGTATTGCATAATATAAAAAATATACACATATATATTAAAAACAGTACTTAAGTATGAAATATATATTAAACAAAATCAATAATAAACATATCTAATTCATAAACAAAATCATATAAATATTAATGTATATACAAGTAATCCTTCCTCTTGATAATTTGTTAAAAAAAATTTCAACTTCAATTGCCTCTTCAAGTTCGGGTTTTCATGGAAGAATTCTCTTTCCATTATTTTTTCCTCACTTTTTCATTATACAAATGGATTATCTTCTAATTTAGTCAAGTTAAAGTGTCAAATCTACGTTCTTTCTTTTTAAACAATTTTCTACGTCTGGAGTCAATTTCGTCTTTTCCCCTTTTTTTAAAACACACACCCATATGCATGTTTTTTAATTTACGAAAGTAAGGTGAGTTGTCGCCTTGTCATTGGACACCATGGTCCCACAAATACGAGCACCGATGGACAGTAGACAAGCCCCAATAAGCTATGCATTCCAATTTCAAAATATTGTTTGTTTTATTTGTGCATGCACCTGCATCAAAATTTGTTAAAGTTTAAAATTCAAACCTCAATATAGGAAAATATGCCTTTTCCTACAATACTTTTTACTTCACTAAAAATAATGTAGTAAAAAAAAATTATTTGTGATAATTTTCTATTGTAGTATAAAATTTTAAATGTATAGTAAAACTCATATCAAATACTACACTTCTTCTTATCGTAGTAAAAGATATATTTATTTACTACAATTTTAATGTGTGGTGAATAATATATTACATTTACTATAATTTTACATAAACTATGATAAAAAGATGATAATATACCACACTTCTTCATTAGTGAAGTAAAAATAACAAAATTATGAAAGTTTGATAGCAAAGATTAAGATCTTAAATACAATTTTTTCACTAAAAAAAAAAGAATTGAAAATATATTGAAAGCTATGTTTAATCAATAATAGTTAAGGTAAAAAAAAATCGCTTCCAATTTTTATTATTAAAAATTATTTATTTAAATTAATTGAATTCTAAATTAACAAATAATACCCTTCAAAAAATTCTTAATTTCTCATTGTTTTAATTTATACCATTAGAGGTAAAATAAAAATTTTACTACAATTATTATTAAAAAAATACTTGATTAATTAATTAAATACTTAATTTAGTTAGTTAGAAAAGTTTTTTAAAATAGTAGGAAAACCTAGGTTTGCAAGTAAAATAAAATTTTGCTTCCAATAATTTTTATTGTAAAAAAATTAATCAATTAATCAAATATATTTAAATTAGCAAATTAGCAACAAAGTGGCCATTGGCCTAGTGATGTCATCTTCAAATACATAAGTATAATGTCAAGGGTTTGGAGTCTTAATGAACTCATGAAGCATGCGCATAAACAAAAAAGGTAGTTTTTTAGTAAAATTCCTCAACAGCCCCTAAAATGATTTTATTTTTAGTACATTTAATTGTAGTTAGAATTTATTTAAATATTTACTACATTTTTTGAAGTGCGGTGATTAACTACTATATACTATACCTTTTTAATTGTCATGAAAGATAGTGTTGTATTTGATAGCTTGTCTACCACATATTAAATTTGTAGTAATTGAACAAAATTTTGTAGCTAAAGATAATTGCAAGGGTAAAAAAAGTGTAGCCAAGTTGTACCTCACTTACAATGGCTATAGCTAGAAAAGTTTAGCACAAGCATAGTTATTAACTTTTTACTATACTTAATTGCTATTTACTATACATATTTAATTGTAGTAAAAAGCATATATTTTGTAGTGCCTCAATCGTGGAACGTATAGGTGTTAAAAATGATATTATTAGATCAACTAATCATTCAATAAATTACGAAATACCATCTTACTTTATTCTGTTGTGTAACATTTAGAGAGTAATGCTCTCATTACATGGAAATGGCATGAGGTCCTTTTCAGGAGACAATAGTATAGAACAATAGTATATCGGTTCATTTTCTTTGAAATGCATATAGTGGATCTCTGCTCTTGAAAGTTTTTTAAAGTTCGCAATTCTTTTATGAATAATTTTTTGTGCCCAAATTCTTTTTTAAGACTTCATATTTATAGTTTTTTCTTGATGGGCTTAAATATATTAGGGTTATTCTGCCCTTCTTAATGGGCTTAAATTGTCTTTAAGCTCTCTGGCCCTTTAACTTAATTAGTCAATTTAATTTATTGGGCTATCTTTAGTTAATTTATTAATTTGCCCTCATAGTCAAAATTTGTCCATATTATTACGCTCTCTTATTTTCAAGAGGAAAATTTTAATTTTATTTGAAAATATATTTGAGTCTAGTTTGATTTTAATATTAACCCTACTTTAGTTCATTAAAATAAGATTATCAATTTAATCGATTTTCACCAACTAAATCAAGTTAAGTGCATACTTGTATTCATTTTACAGACTTGAAAAGATTTTTGTTGCCTTCCTCTATGGACTTACATGAATTTCATGCCTTGTATGTCTAAAGATTTAGGAAAGTTTCATGTCATAGACATCTAAGGACTTAGACAAATTTCAAGTGTCTCATGGTAAGAAGTAAGATTTTTGGGAGTTAGGACCTAATTCAGATAAGATCAAAGTTGAATCACACTTCGTGTGCCCACTAGAGAGAGAGGGAGGGTGGTGACAGTGTTGCTAATGTTGATGCTTTTAAGTGGGAGCCTGCGTGACATTTGTGAAGGCAAGTGCTCACCTTGGGTGCGTAGTGCAGCCATGTTTGGTGCTTGGCTCTTTTTTTTGTGCTCGATTTGGGTGAATAATAGTGTTGTCTAATTTTTTTTGGAGTTTAGGGTTCTATCAAATGTTTTCATATGCTTGTTCCTTCAGCTAGTGCGTCTTCTTTTCCCTGAATGAGTCAACTGAGTGTCATATAATGAAGAAAATAACATCATTCCATGTGGGGATTTAGACAAATTTTTCTAGATGAAGATAGGTGCTTCGAAAGCTACTGGGGGTGTCCATTAGAAGTTTGAACTCTACAAAGTACTTAAAATGTTTCTTGAAATGTTTTGTGCTTGTGTGGATGTTGTCAAATTTCAAGTTTTGGTTGGTATGCTATAATATATTTTTTGGGGGTAGGGTTTATTCAGAAGACTTGGAGCTACTTCGATCTTTGATTCATGTAAGAAAAAGGACTAAAAATATTGTAGCGACCAAGTGTAGATCGAACGTAAGCACATGGACTTACGTGCTACAGTTAGGTCAAAGTATGTCCTGCTTCACATTCCGCATAGGACTTAGATCATTTCATGGAGTTTTCATCTTGAAAATCCTTTAGGGTTACTTGCGGGCCTTTTATATTCTACAGAATACTTAAATATTTTTTAGGACTTGTTAGATTGTCTTCAGTGCTGATATATATTTTTAAGATAACTTGTTATCTTTTTGGCTTTGAGAACCTGCAAGGTAGGTGTCTCCGTAATGAGTGATGCTACTTAATTAGCTTTATTTAGATTCATAGGGGTTAATGTTATGTCACTTTTCACCTTCATGAGTCTGTATTCATTGTTGAAGCTTTTGCATCAAGTGCTCACTCCAGGAAGAGTTAGACCTTTTTGAGATGTTAGGTCATTCTTTTTGGTGAGTTAGTCTCCAACTAAGTCAAGGTTGTCCTTTGTAGGTTCAATGTGAGGATAGTGTATGCTAGGTTCAAGAAAATAATAACTAGATACGTAGGAAGATGTTTAGGTAATAGACGTCTTGCTTGGGTGCTTAGTAGGCACGAGAGGAGGTGTTCAATCATAATTGAGAATTTCTCACATAACTTCACATTCTCGAGGCCTCGTATGACATTTTGCCAGCTTTTGTGCTCTGTGAAAGACTTAGAAATTTTACTGGTAGGATTTTATACTCTAAATATCTTTTAGGTTTCCTCGTAAAGTTAAGTTAGTTTAGGAGCCTTTTGTAGTACCTTGCAAAGGTATTATTTAGATGCTCCTTTAGTTGCAACTTTTGGATATTTTGTTAGGAAAATGACCCTTTGCATTCTGAAGATATTTCCTCTTCATGCAACTACTATTTCTTTCTTAAGAGTGTCCCTTAGTGAGTTTTATCTATAAGGTTCACATTGGGGTTTTCATGAGCTCTTTTGTCTTTCTTTAGATAATTGAGTATCACCTAAATATAGAGTGAATTTTGCATTCGTAGCAATGCCAACTCTCATTACTTCTTGTGAGAGTTAAGAATTTTGTTTTACTTTTTCCAGCATTGAGTTAGGTAGGTGCCTTATTGTTCATGAATTTCCTTATTGTAGTAGCGTCATTTGCACATTGTTATGTTTTTATATTTATGTAGTGTTGGCTGCTTATTTGGGGTAGTCATGATTATGTTTATGAATGGACAAAGTCAGCTCATTGCTAGGTTGCTGGGTGGCTATTGAGTGCTTGATTGTGTTGTTGTGAGCTAATTGCTCATCGGGCATTTAGCCATGCAAGGCTCCACACACCTATAGGGGGTGCCCAATCACTTTGATGGGCGCCTGTCATCGATGGCCAACAACCATCCTAGGCACCTGTCATGGGTTGTAGGCACCTTAACTACCTTGGGTGCTTGATTATACTATCTTT
Organism: Jacaranda copaia; assembly: GCA_014898725.1. Taxonomy (NCBI): domain Eukaryota; kingdom Viridiplantae; phylum Streptophyta; class Magnoliopsida; order Lamiales; family Bignoniaceae; genus Jacaranda; species Jacaranda copaia. The sequence goes on along the minus strand of JACGDI010003568.1, from coordinate 875,341 downwards.
ATTGGGTTACTTGGGTTTCATCAAATATCATTGGTGTTCGGTCTTTTGGTAGATAAATCTGTTCAAGGAGCATTTTAGACTTTTTCCACAACTTGGTGCTTAGGAAATATCTTAGAAAAATGTATTTGACTTCACGTCAGGGAATTGACTAGCATGTACAGTGTGAGTTCACATTTTTGCGAATAACTTAAACAATCCCTTTATTTAGGATTACTTCGCATTCTTCTCTTAGACAAGAAGTCCTTAGCTCATTTTTTTTTTTGTTTCTCATTCATATAATCAACCAAATGAATGATTTTTAAGTGCTATCAAGTTGTCAATGCAAATTTAATGCGCGCTGAGGGCACATAAACTAAGTGCTAAGCCTTTCTTAATATTGAGGTTTTACACAAATCTCTTTTAAAGGATTTTCTCAAGTTAATGTAGAGTTGTGTATGATGGTGGATGTGATCCTCATGAGGGAGGTCCCATTATGGTATTTATTTGTCAAAATTAGATTTGAGGAATGCCTCACTAGTGAGATCTTATCACAATACTTAGTTGATAGATTTAAATTCAATTCAATGTTTTGTGAATAGAGTTTTGTCATAGTACTTAGTCATCTATTACAGACATAGTTGGGCGCCTCTATGGAAAGGGCTTGTAATAGTTAAATATCATGATGATATTTTGAAGAGGATCTTATTCATAGGATCTCATCTTTATTAATAGTCATAGTAGTGAAGTCTGATATAGACTTTATTCAGGAGGTCTTCGTTGTTAGCGCTAAGTGTTGAGATGATATGCCCTCGAAGGGGTTAGATGATCAAGTTTGAAGGTGCAACCATTTGCCTTTTGGGAGGCCTCACAGTTAGCTTACATATGGTAGATCAAATAGTTTCATATCTTAAAAATTTTATAAGTGCCGAGATGTTGCCCCCTTCCCTTAGAGAGAGTTTGAGGTAGAATGTTTTGCTCAATTACCATGTATCTCTTGGAGGGATATATAGTAGGTTTATATTGAAAAGCTACCTTCGATATGGAGGAATTATAGTGAGTTTTATAGAATAGCAACCACATGCTTCTTGGATGGCCATAGAAATTACAGTATTTTTTTTAGAGTGGTTACCATGTGCTTCTAGGAGGTCCATATAGTAGATTTATGTTGAAGATTTGCCACCAACCAAAAGGAATTACAATGGACTTTTTTCAAAATTACTTCCGTATGCCTCTTGAATGAACGTATAGTGAGTTTATGCTATCAACTATGTGTCTGTGGGGGGGAGGTATAATAGGATTACACTTGGTAGCAATTGGCAACCACATACTTCATGAGGAGCTTTATAATAGATTATACTGAAGAATCTTCCAAAGTGTTTCGAAGAGCCGTGTGTAAGTGCCATAAATTATTTAATGGACATTTACTATTATGAAAAATCTCAAATGATCTTTTTGGTTTTCCACAATAGAAAATTAAAAATCAAACCTGTTGATTAATAATTAATTTTAATTGACTTGGTTTTAATTCTTTTTCATACCCTTATGTGGAGATAAAGGAGAGTGGCGCTCTTCAGCACATTAAGTGACCACCTTAGCTGTAGTTTGCACTGTGATGTTATCCAACAAGATACTTAATACCTCTTAGATCAAAGCCAAGATAGAATCTCCAAAGGTTGGTGTTTGCTGTGTGGGCATCTCTTCCAGCATAAGTTATGCGTTTGGAGCTGCCTTAGGCACTGGGTGCAATGGTACTTTAAGGTGGTGACTCTCCTTGTTGTCTAGTATCTAAACCACTTAGTTGCTAGAATCGCAAGCTTTTAACCACATTTGCATCCTTAAAATTCTTTCTTCATAATTTAGATATTTACTCAAATGGTGCTAAAATGTTCAACGTGGTGACTCTCCTTGTTATCTAGCATTTGAACCACCTGGTTGCTAGAATTGTGAGCTCTTGACCTCATTTACATCCTTAATGTTTTTTCTTCACAATTTAGATAATCCCACATATGGCGCTAAAATGTTGCTGTATGAAAATGGAGTAAGGTTTTTTCTGTTAGATAGGAGTATGTCAATACATCTTTTGGGAATGTGCACAACAAGATCTCTACTCTTGAAAGTTCTTCAAGTTCATTATTCTTTGCAAATGATTTCTTATGCCTAATTTATTCCTAGGGCTTCATATTTATAGTTTTCTGTTGATGAGCTTATACCTACCAGGATTTTTCAGTCATTCTTTGTGGGCTTTCTTGAGCTCTGTGGATCTTTTACTTAAGTAATCAATTTAATTTATTGGGCTATCTTTATTTCATTTACCGAACATCCCTTATATATATTCAAAATTTGTCCAAATCAAATGGTTTTGAAAAATGAATAAAATATGGATGGTTTCAATCAAATTTAATTCTTAAACAAAAAATTGATTTTTGACTTATTTCATAATATGAGTTTTATCATTTTCGTTCTTACACATCACTTCTGTGTTGAATTTAATAACAGAAAAATCAAGAAAATTAATTTAAATTGTATGGAATTACTTATCTTTATGAAATGATAGAATATGCAAATATAAAATGGATTACGATTTTTCCTTACAATAAGAAAGTGCTCTTAGTTTAGCTTTGGCAAGGTTCAAATCTCCAAAATATGATGTTGTAAGTTCAAATCCTTGAAGTGTGATTGCTTTAGATTGAATTATATGTAAATCGATTGATTAGTAGTCACTTCTTTAAACTTTTCTTAAATTTTGGTTGACAAAATCAAATGTGAACGGTAAAATATATATTGCATCTGTTTCACATTATCTTATTATTCCTTCAAATTTTGGAGGGAAGTCTAAGTATGTGAGAGGCCTAAGCTTCACTTTTGCTCTAAAATCTTAATAACCACTCATTTCTCTAAAATATGAAAACTGAACCTAAATATATTAACATTATGTAATAACTATAAAATAGTAACAACTTGTATTCAAATTTAATTAATTCAACGTGATATTAAATATTTGAGCTAGTGAATACTAATCATGGATTATGGTTATTATTTTGTAAATTACAAAGGCGAATATGGAGAGGTGGCATTTTAATTCAAAAATATGAAATGGTAGCTTTTTAGTTCAAGCATGTAAATAAATGACAATTTAATTCAAGATGTGGAGCAGTGTTTTAAATTATGTGTGTAGTGCAAATTAATTTATGAGTTATAAATTTAGCTATATATGTTTTAAAAAATGTATTACACATGCTTTTGTTTAGTATATTTTAAAGGGTGTGCTTTAAGTTAAAAAGAAATTCTATGTTTCTCAAAGAGTATTGTGAGGTGAGTAATTTATTTATGTTTAAAGATCATGATAGTCTATAAAAATCAATAAATAATGCTTGGTGTATGTACAATAACATAATTTTTAGTAATACAATAATATTTAGTATATGATTTATGTTTAGTGATATGGGATAGTCCAATAGGCCCAACCTAACAATTATCGACTCCAGAGAATGCTTCTAGACCCAGTTGGATCAAGTCACTCAACCACAACCGCTAGGTCAAGCTGATAATTCTCGACCTTACCCGATGGGAGGTTTCAAACTGCTTAGTGCATTTAGCTATCTCTTTGATTGACCACTTTATCTAGTCAATCACCGTAGATCAGAGTGCTCACTCTGACATTGAAGTGTATTCCTGCCACATTAAATACCCTTATAGTCAACGTACCTTTGCATTAATGCCGCGTGCTATCCTAATGTTACCTCTGCCACCAACTTTGTTAGGAGGCGCACCTCCAAAGTACTATTCTCCCAAGAAAAGCAAGAAATAATGTCACTTGAAATAGTACAGGGTTAGGAAATGACCTATAACTCCTAGGTAAGGACAAAAGTCCTCTACACTTGATAGGAATATCTTAGAGATATCACCCACCCGAATAAGGGTATAAATATCCTATTGCTAGCTACCCTCTAGGTATGACACTTTTACTATATGCTCTTACTCTATTGCTTGATTCTCTTACTCAATTAGTACTAACTTGAGTGTCAGAGTGTCTTAGTTGGGGGCACCTCGGCTTGTCGATGTTTGGCAGTGGTTGCAAATCTTAGTCTAAAAAAGATATTACTATTAGATCATTTGATCTCCCTGGTCGAATCAGCCCAAACATAATGTAATCCAGTAAAACAGTTTTCAACCTTATCATTTTGGCGCCATCTTTGGGAAACTTGATATTGCAATTGAAAAAATGGTAAACACCAAGATAATTGTATCTGAGAGAGAGAGAAATAGAAAGATAGTGTCTTCTCCTCCCTCTCAACCTCAACAAGAATCACATGCTCCAGGCCCCAACGCCCTACAGGAGCAAGTTGTAACCATGATCATGCCTCAGCTAATGCAACTGATAAGTGAACAAATTTCTGCCTAGATCTTTGTTCAACTTTTTATAGCACTTAACAGGCACACAACCGTGCTTGCCTCAACTATAGTGCAACTACGCAACTATCACTACCAAAAAAGAGAACCCCTTAAGACAGTCGTAGTCGCTCAAAGTCTAAGCACCTACCAATGAGATGAAAAGCAATCCCTAGGTGCCTCCATAGAGAAAGAGGGCAACTAGAGCTAAGGGAAGAAATTGCTGATTCTATAAACCATTTTGTTCAACCTATTCAAGCCCCGCAGCGTAATAGGGTCAAACGTTTAAGATTGGACTAATGCAAGGAAATGGGCAAATAAGTGGATCACGCAGCTCGGCCCATTATAAGGCTGAGAGCGTGAGGCCTCAGCTTGACTACAACATAACCTAAGAGGATCAGGATGAGTGGGAAGAAGTTTCTCACCAAGTGCAGTAGTTGAATAAATGCCTCGACGAGATCTTGAGGAGAAACACTAAAAGGGTGCCCAATCCAGAGGGCCCCTAAAGGTCTCACTGCGAGAGAGGTTTACTATTTATTTAGGAAATTATCGATAACTGCATTGCCGTTGATGCTGAGGTCCCAACTAGACTCCTACAGTATGATGGCTCAACTGATCCCAATGAGCACCTGATACAGTTCAAGCATATGATGCAACTACATTAACATAATGACTGGTTTGTCAAACTTAAACCTTCATCGATATACTTCTACGACTAGCTTTGTGATAAGTTCCTGCACTAATTCGCCAATCGACAAAAGATAAAGCTTCTTGACACCAATCTCCACACTGTTAAGTAAAACAAGGGGGAGTCCTTTTGTGATGTTTTTACTAAGTTCAATAGGACATGCTGAAGATCGATAACCCCAGGATCAAGTTTCTATTGATGTATTATTCTTGGGATTCGACATGAAGAATACACCAATGCTTTAGTGCGAGAATACCCACGATTGATGGAAGAGTTGCTCAACCTAGCAGATAGATACATGACCCAGGAGGAGATGAATAAGTTAAAATTTGGCAACCTTAAGGTCGAGAAAAAAAATAAAGAGAAAGATGACTAGAAGTAGAGGGATGGTCGTTAATCTCCAATATAACGCTTCCATAACTACACTTCACTTAACATCCCGAGGAGAGAGGTCTTATTTTCAATCCAGCATGACAACCTGCTCAAGAAATTGAGGAAGCTGACGAAGACTAAAGTAATGAAAAAATTGAAAAAATATTGCCACTTTCACAAATAAAGAGGCCATGATACAGATAATTACTTCAATCTCTAGGATGAAATTGAGAGGCTTATTAGGTAGGGCCATCTCAAAAAATACATGGCCAGTGATGCATACATTGAATGGGGCAAAATTGATTAGATTCCCCGTAAAGAAAGATTGGTTAGCCAAAGAAGAAAGAATAAAGGAAAACAAAACCCGTCCAAAATGATCGCCTATCCATTCGAGGCGTAATTGATGTGATTGTTGGGGGGTCTCACTTGGGGGGACTTAAAGTTGTGAGGAGATAGACATAGAAGAGGTTAGAGTTGACCAAAGCCTCCTACGTTAAAATAATGTTCCATTTATCCACCAGTGCAAAGCCTATCTCCTTTACTGTCAACGACTTAGCCAACCTCGAAGGGAAAAACATTGACCATAAAATTGATTATCCCATGGTAATCTCCATTGAGATTTTCAACTTTGAAGTGAGGAAGGTTCTGGTTGATAATGGTAGTTCTGCCAACATCATCTTTTTCTCAACACTAAAAAGGATGAACTTAGGCTAGCTAAAATTCAAACTTGTGTGTACCCTTTTGGTCAAATTTAGGGGGTAAAAAGTCATTACAAAAGGTTCCATCAACCTTTTTACATTATTTGGGAAGGCACCTCACAAAAGGAGATTGATAATAAACTATCTGGTGGTTGATGCCCCATTTGCTTATAATGTCATAATTGGTCAGCCAGCTCTTAATAATTTTCGTGCTATTATATCAATTTATCACATGAAAATCAAATTCCCAACTCTGACAGGCACGGGTGAGCTGTTGTGCAACATTAAGGAAGACTAAAGGTGTCACACCATTTGTTAAGTCGAGCGAATAGAAGATTTGACCACAACCAAAGAGCTTGGGGGATGCCTCTATAGCAAAATCTGAGAAGGGTCAAGCCAACAAGAAAAGAAAGTTGGAAGACACCTGAGTGGAGCCTATTAGGGAGTTCAAAATAGTTGACTTGGAGCCTAGGAACCCAAAGAAGACCACCAGGATCGAAACAAATATGGGCTCCCATATGGAATATCTCATGGTTGATTTTTTGTGGAGAAATATCAACATCTTTGCCTGAAAGGCATTCAACATCTAAGTAATTGACTATAGTGTGATCATTCACTGCCTTAATGTCTACCATTTGTATAAGTCAATCAAGTAGAAGATGAGAGCCTTCAATGCTAAGAGGAGCCAGATTATCGAAGAGGAAGTTAGGAAACTCTTAGATGCAAGCTATATTATAGAAATTTAATATCCATCTTTGACTTTGTAATGTTGTACTCATCCCCAAGAATGAGGGACAATAGTGCATGTCTAATGATTTCATTGATTTGAATAAAGTTTGCCCTCAGGATCCTTACCCCCTGCCTCAAAATAGATTTACTAGTAGATTTCACAGCTAGTTATAAATTATTGAGTATGATGGATGCATTCCAAAGGTATCACCAGATATTCATGGCCCCCGAAGATAGGGACAAAACCTCTTTTATAGTCCTCAATGGAGTTTACTACTTTTTGGTAATGCCTTTCGGACTAAAAAATATAGCAACCTACCAAAGACTGGTTAGCTATATGTTCAAGAATAAGATCAGCAAGTCCATGGAGGTTTATGTTGGTGAAATGATTGTCAAAATAGAGAAGGTCTAAGTCCATTTACTTAACCTCAACCACACCTTTTCCATATTGCGAGCATTCGGTCTTAAGTTAAATCTAAAAAAGTGTACATCCGGGGTATGAGGAGGTAAATTCTTGAGTTATATGGTTAGTTAACAGGATATTGATACCAATCCATAGAAAATTCAGGTAGTATTAGACATTGCTCTACCTTAAACAATCAAAGATGTACAACAGCTAGTTGGAAGGATTATCGCCCTTGGAAGATTCGTTGTCCGATTAGCTAATAAGAGCATCCCCTTCTTCAAGATTCTCAAAAACACCAAGAAGTTGGGTTTCAGTGGAATGAACAGTATAATTAGGCTTTAGTCGAATTGAAGCAGTACTTGTCATTACCCCCCATGTTTACCAAGTCAGAGCTCGAAGAGGTGTTGCATATCTACTTGGCTATTTCAGAAGCATTGATCAGCTTAGTCTTAGTTTTGACTAGGGACGGGAACCATTGACCAGTTTACTATTACAATAAGACACTCCAAGGATTGAAACATCACTACTTGGAGATTGAGAAGTTAGCCCTGGCATTAGTCACTATAGCTTGGAAGTTACATCCATATTTCTAGTCCCTTGACATCATAGATTTGAGAAAATTTGAGATCACTTTTCAACCTAAAACAGCCATCGAAGCATAGGTCTTGGCCAACTTCATCATCGAGCGGGACGATCTCACCGAAAAGAGTAGCGAAACTCTTTTAGTTTGGACTTTACACATTGACAAATTATCAACCACATCAAAAGGAGGAGCAGAAGTGGCTCTTTGCTCTCCATTAGCAGAAAAATATGATTTTGCCATCAAACTTGATTATGCAGTCATTAGTAACGAGGCTAAGTATGAGGCATTTCTCGTTGGGATGAGGATGGCACTCGATCAAAGAGTCAAGCACCTGGCTGCTATCATGGACTCCAAGTTGGTAGTGGAACAAGTCGAAGAAAATTTTGAGGCTAAGGACTTGACAATGAGCCAATACCTGGCAGAGGTCAGAAAATTATAGTAGTTATTCAAAAAATTCACTTTTAGCTAGGTATCTTAATATGAGAATGAGCACGCAAATGCCCTGTCCAAATTTGCTAGCTTGACTAGAGGCACAAGAGATAGGACAATAACTTTTCTAGTTGCTAATAGACCATTAATAGGCACGCTCGAAGAGAATTTGGTGGGGAACATTGAGGAGACAATTCCCTCATGAAAAAATTCAATAAAGCTCTACTTAAGTCATAACACGATTTCTAAAGATAAAAATGAGGCACGTTGCCTTTGAGGATAAGTCACCAAGTTTGCACTCGACGAACATGGCTAGTTTTTATAAGAGGTTGATCTCTGGACTGCCCTTAAGGTGTCTAGATCCCAACTAGGTTCATGAGGTCTTACAAGATATCTACGCAGGCATGTGCAAGAACCATTTAGGAGGAAGATCTCTTGCTCATAAAATCATCAGGTATAGATACTTTTAGCCTACTCTACTGAAAAATGCTGTTGATTTTACTCAAAAGTGTTAATCATGCCAAGTCCACTCGAACCTTCTACATCAACCCATTACGCCCATGGTTAATGTTCAAATCACTTAGCTATTTGACCAATGGGGGATTGACATTTTAGGTTCATTGCCAAAGATAATGGGTCAGCAAAAGTTCATAATTATAGCAGTCGAGTATTTCATCAAGTGGGTTGAGGCCGAAGTTATCCTAAAACTAACTGATGTAGCCATCAAAAATTTCATTTGAAAAATATTATCTACTATTTTAGCCTACTTAAGATTCTCATTTCAGACAAAAGCACCCAGAGTTGGTGCGAGGCCTTGGGAATCACCCAACATTTTACCTCAATGGATAACCCTCAATTGAATAGCTAGATAGAGGTAACGAACAAAATAATCCTTGACTACTTCAAAGCCAGAATACAAGAGATAGGGTCGAGCTGGGTAGATGACCTCTCTAGAGTGTTATGGGCATACATGACCACTCCTTGTATAGCTATAGGTCACAGCCCTTATATTTTGGTATACGACTCTGAAGCAATCATCCTTTTGAACTCATACAACATACAACTCGAGTGATCCATTTCAACTCGATCAGAAACACCTTAGAAAGAAAACTTAACTTGGAGATAATTAATGAGCGTAGATAAAAAAACCTTTAATACCATGCAGTGCTATAGATCAAAGATGGTAGAAAACTACAATAAAAAGGTCAGGCTGTGGCATTTTAAGGTCGGAGACCTTGTTCTCAAGAAGGTGGAAGTATCTAAGAATGTTGGCAAACTTGACCTAAAATGAGAGGGAGCCTATACTATTGTGAAGGTATCAAAGCATAACGCCTATTGACTTACCAATGTCGATGGGGATGAGCTCCCTCGCCCATGGAATGCCATCAACTTGAAGAAATCCTATGTATAAGAACGCACGTAATCATCTTTGTATTCTGTGATACAAATAAAGTTTAGCAATACTACTATCATTCACTTATACTATTGCAGCCCCGAACACTCCCATTTGCCTTGTACAGCTCAAAGTTTCAAGTCGACCTAAAGTTGACCCAAGAAGCAGTTTCAATTTGAAGAACCAAGGCCTCTAAGCCAAAGTTTAAGGTTGACCTTGCAATTGACCTAAAGGCGGCTCTAAGCTACCAAATCAAGGCCTCAAACTCAAAGTTTTAAGTCAACCTTGTAGTCGACCCAAAAGCAGCTTCACACCACCAATTCAAAGCTTTTCAGCCCACACTATGTAGTCAACCCAACAAGCTGCTTCATGCTATCTAATCATGGCTTCTTAGCCACAATCGTGTAGTCGAACTTACAGCTAATCTGCAAATCAACTCCCCATTGCAAAATTAAGAAACCTCAGACTCGATCAGAGTAATAAAACTAAACTATAAAGTTGAAGAAATTTTAAAATAGAATGTTGAACATATTTCGACAAGATCGTGTGTATCTCTGCAATAGTAACCTCAATCAACAACAAAGTTGCTACGGGTTATCTCGTTAATTAGTTCAATTATCGATCACACATTTACGGCGAGACAATTGCATTCAACAAGAAAATTATAAAATTAATTGGATACACATTGAGTAGAATAACAACAATATTTCATAAATAAAATGTTTATTACAGTTGAAGGATGATCTTTATTGAAAAAAAAAAGAGGACTACAATGGTGCAACTCACCTAAAATTGGTGACCACAATCTTGGAAAATAGGAGTTTTAGCTTTGGCTTGACCCAGCTCCCTTCGCTCGACCTATCTAGGCACATTCTTGAGCATCCTAGTTGGGCTTGGGCATTATTGAAACAAAGGAAAGAACTGCTTGTGTTAGTTGCGAGGGCCCCGCCACTCGCCCAAAACGTTAGTTAAGCGCAACACGTACTGGATGACATTGACCTATCCATCCTTGATTTGGAAGGCAAAGTCATCAATGACGGCAAACCCCCTCACTAGATTAGCAAGCCTATTCTCAACCTGACCTTACTTCTGCTGAGCGGTGGTCATAGGCTTGATTGGAACATTTATCGCAGTGTTCCCTTTCGTTCCTTCCTCGATCGTAGTCTTCTCAAATTTAGGATAATACTATAGCTTATCGTCTAAAGTTAAGCTTATTCTATCTTTTTCCTCAACCCAAAAGGAAAAGCTCAAATGTTTGAGCTGCTTGACAGCCTTCTCAAATGTTGTGCGGGCATTATCAATCGAGAAGACCATGCTCATATCTTGGAAAGCCAAGCTGAGCATAAACTACTCTACTAACTCCCTTAGCATCAAAGGGAGCTATTGAAAGAATGCTGCTCAGACCTCCTCAAGCATAGCAATACAGTTAGTTGATCGGCTAGAAGCGTAGCTCACTTATATGTCTAGTTGAGCCTTTTTCAACACTGAATCCATTTGGCTCCTTTCTTTCATGGCCTCGACCAGCTATTGGTCTTTCACATCGAGTTGTTCCTTGAGGTTGGCCACCTCCTTAGTTAGCTGGTCAACCCAAACTTAGGAAAATTCGAGCTGAACCTTGAGAGTCTCTAGGACCCATCTTTCCTGTAGTTCTTTCCGATTAGCCAGTACTAACTCTAACATTTGATAGAAATGATACCGGTGCTGGCTCACTTGAAATAGAGTTTATTATCAAACAGTGTAATTAGCTGAAGGAAGCATTCGATAAGAAAATAATCAACCTTACACTTTGCAAATTGCAGTGGTAGGCTAAAGCCCTAAGCGCGCTGATCTGGCTTAGGTCCATGAACTTTCACTAGTTGGAGGCAAAGAGCTTAACCACCACGTATTTAAGTGTATTGGCACCTATTGTCCCCGATGATATGATCAAGCTCGATTTGTTATCTCCATGGTCAAATCAATCCTGAATCATGACGATGGTAACTTGGGTATTTGAAATAAGACCCCATCATTGCGTCTGCTGAACAGGTCATAACCCAAGGTTGTCTTCTATTTGCCTTTATCGCCAGCTATTCTCTTGGGCGTAGAGCCTCGCTACTCAACTATTTGTCTCTTGTCTTGACATGTGTTGCTACCACGAACCTCCTCCATTTGTCGAGCAAGTTGTGTAGCTTGTTCGATCTGTGGGACAGTTAATGCTATGATCAAAGATGTTGCCTTCATTATAGAAGCTTCATCTCGTTGAGCGGCAGCCCGATGGTGCTCATCATTTCTTTGTGCCTTGGCTAATGCTTTTTGCCTACTATGAGCCATGATCTCTTCTTAATCTACCTACAAAAAATAATCCAAAGAATAATTAAAATTGAGTAGAAAGACATGAAAATACATAACCTAGTTGGTTGGCCGTGGGCAAGTTCAGCTTAGCTAGCGACAAGCTAGCCAGTACCAAACATCTCTCTTTAGTCAGTACTGAGGCCTTAATCTGGCCAAACTCAACCAGGTCCCGAATGAAATACTGGGCAAGCTCAGAATTTAGTTTCTTGGTATCTTGACATGCCCTTTCCACCACCTCCTTGAAATATTAAATTCATCGGGCCCTTAAACATACAAATAATATTTTTTTCACTCTTAGCTATATGACTAAGAATTTTTGACATGGGCGTATCATTAGGTAGTAAAACTTGAACTCTTCAGTGCTATCTGACTTTCGGGATATGGAAAAGTGGAGTAGGTTTGAAAAATTTGCGAAGGAAGATAGCTGGCCAAACAAGTGCATCAATACAATGAAACTATATACAGTAGCAAAATTGGGCAGGAGCTATGTTATGTAAACTTCTAGGACCCCTAAGAGGTTGACTATAGCAGGTTCTAGTGGAAACCTAAGTCTACCTCTAAATCCCTCCTCAAACATCATAATACATCCTCTTACAAGTTGATGCATCCTACTCCACAACCCAGGCACCAGAAGTTCAAACTCCTCAGGAATATGGTAAAGTTCTCTAATATGAATTAAGTCAGCAGGAGTAATTTTGGAAATTATCTTGCTATAATGGTTAGGTGTAAACAATTGACCATGCGATGCTAATACTTCACTCAGGCCAACCTCACTCCCAAACACAGCCCTCTCATTACTCAAGCTGCTGGAGGTCGAGCTATCGCTCAATGAGCTATCAGATATGTCCTCATCCCTAACCTCTCCGTGGAATTGTGCACCATGGGACCTAGTGTCCTCATTGTCTGATGTGCTTGACATTGTTAAAACATAAATGAAGGAAAACATAAACTAGGAAAAGAACTTCCAGGTTTTCATAGAAAATGCTCTATAATGCAGAAAGGAATTAAGGGCTCTAAATGCGAGAATCGATTAGATCAAATACAATAAATGTGTAAAATGAATATTTTTACCACACATATTTATAGGCATTCAGACACAGGAACCTAAACGACAGTAATAATTGTACAACTGTCTTTTAACACTATGTATACCTCAACGTAATAGATGCATTAAATACACCAAACCTTGGTTGAGTGTTCAAAAATCCTGGTCAAGAATTCAGAAACCTGATTGACAGTTCAAAAACCCCGATAAAGGTGCATAATCGTCAATTAGCTATCTACTCCGTTGGATATAAATTTAGATATCATTGCATAAATGTTTGTTAGATACCTATTCATATTCGAATATTCAAGAAGTTAATTAAATATAAATATAAAAATAGTGTATTCGATCCATATGTTCATACCTTAGCTTGCTTGCTAGGCCTCCAAACTCACCCCTTAATTGATTTTTCTAAATAGACGAGAATTGCAATGTCAAAGGTACTAAGAAACTATTATTTAGTTATTGAAGATTTTTATTACTTTTGATTTGTATATAAAGAATCATTTTATTTTCTTGAGCAAGTTTTATAAGTTTAGAATACATTTGATAATTTAGGTTACAAATCGCTTGTGTGACTCCACCCCTCGAGCTGGGGTGTGACACATTATTTCTCAAATTTCTCCCATTTGTACTTGCTTTTCTTTTAAAAATGACGTTTGTAAAGTGTAATAGATTTTTGGTCATACTTTTGGTGGGAATTTTGAATTGATTTGCATGGATATTTTTGTATTTATGAGAATATCTTATGTTTAGAAGGATCTAATACTTCAAGTTTTAAAATATAATCACAATAATTCATATAGCATTCATATTAGACGTGCAATAGTGGATATCTCAATCTGATGCAAAAGTTTATGCCCCATTGAGCTAAAGGAATGAAGAACTGAATAAACCAAATAATAGAGCTTGAAAATACGACATAACATGCATGACTGCTCATGATTAATGAACACACACACACACACATATATATATATATAAGAGTAAATGTTTCTATTGTAATTTCATTTATTATGAGCTGCAGTTTAAATAAAGCGAATTAATTATGACTTATGAGCAATATTGTTTTGCTTATAAACTCATCAATTACGAATTGAAATTGAAGAGGAGCTCATAAATATTATAATATTCAAGTACGTACCACATATATGCATGCCGTAAATTTAATTTATCATGCCAAAGAGATATATAGATAAATGAATTATTCCTCTCCATATTACGTACAAATTTTCAGCATATATTTAAGTACATAAGTTCACAATCAATCTTAATTAATGAGGTCTGTTAAAAAAGTGTATTATATTCTTTTCTTCTTAATTTTGACCCATACCAGATAGTGTTAAATTGATCGAACTCCCTTAAACTATACCATTATTGCACTTTGTTCCCTACAAACTACAAAACCTTCCACTAAGCTCCTATTCATAAAATTTTTGAAAGAAATAAAAGGTTTAACCCAAATACCTTGCAACTATTATTTTTGAAATACCATATTCCAAAATGTTCTCTTCTTTGGTTTCCTTTTAACAGAATGTTTTTGCATTTTTTAATATTTATACCTATTCTTTAACCAAACTCACCGCATTTGTTTTTGTTTTATCCTTTTCATTCATACCATAATCCAAAATGCCATTTTCAAAAACATTTCCAGATATAGTAATTTTATTTTATTGGAAGAAGAACGACAATACTAATATTTGATACGATACTTTACTAATTCAAAAATAACTTTAATTACCAAATTAGTATTTTTTTTAAGCTCATACAATTGATAAGACACAAAAATTAAGTAATGGCGAGCAATAATAAAATAATAATAAACTTTCTTCCAGCATAAAGAAAGTGATGATGTCATTCACAAGTTAACACTCTTATGTATATTGTAATTATCGCATCCCCTTTACTCTATTAAAAGAATTAAAACCAAATATACTTTAATAGTTTTATCTGTTTTTGGCATTAAAACACGTAAAACATTATATATGTATATATATATATATATATTTACACTTTATAATTTTATTTTCATACAAGGATCTATATAAACTATCTTCAGTTACAGAAAAATTTAAAAATGAAAATCTAAAACAAGAAATTCAGAGCAAATTGAACCTAATCAAAAGTAACTTATTCCAATTGTTCGTAACTTGTAATACCATCAATTTGAATTCAGGAACTTTTGCATGGGGGAGATACCCTGCCAAACGGTTGGAGTCAAAGTCAACCTAATAATTCATGAAGGTTTAGTGAAGTACTTTATTCCATGCCATTACACCAAAAAAAAAAATATTGTTGCACTTTCACAAATACAAAACTATACATTGAAATTGCTTATCTAATATTGTTAAGGATAAAAATTGCTTTACCAAATAAGTCAATAATTAGGGTAAAATGAGGGTGAATCTTCATAATTTTGCCTGGGTCTCCTTAGTTCCGAGTTCGAACTTAGGATCCTAAGATCACCAATTCAGTTACGAGTATTAGGACTTACCCCAACAATAGCCTTCCGGGTTCAAACTAGCAAGTGGGGTATGAAAGCATTATTGAGATATTGAAAGTGAAATGGATGTTTGATGCATTCCTCATAAATGGCAATCCTTTGGCTATTTATAGTAGTAGGTGTAACCCTCGGACTTTTAGAACAAAATTTAGAAAATATTGAGAATTAATTTAATTAGATTTTAAGTAATTCAAAAAAAAAAAAAAGAAGAAGAGGGGGAGAAAGGAAAAGAAAAGAAAAAGAAGAATTCAGAGTTTAATTAATTGAATTCTAATATTGGGATCTAATGGAAGAACGATAGAGTGAAATGGACCTTAGATAAAACTGCACTTAAAATTAATTAAGATCTTGGTGGGATATTAGAAAATTGGGAGGACTGAAAAGTTAATAAAACTAAACTCAATTGCAAAAATTAAAAAGTTGGACTGTAAGAAGCTGGATAAGCGAACTGGAAGATTGGGGACCAATGTCAGGCACTCAAAAAATTTGCGGGACCAAACTGAAAACTAAGGAAAAGTTTTAGGGCAGAAGTGAGATTTTGGAAAAAGGGAAAATATAAAATGCCCCCCCTTCATTTCACCTTGTTCTCACATGCGCACCCAACCCCCCACTCCCCCTCACCCACACCCACCTTGTTCTCATCTTCTATTCTTTAATGTTAACGTAGCCCAAAACACGAAATTAAACCTACCAAGATCTTCCTCACGGCAGGGGAAGCAAATTGATACCAATAGCTCCCTAAAACACCCAATAGAATGATGGGAATTAGTGGCTGAAGTTGGCGCTCGGCAGCGGTCATGATTTGCCGATTTCCAATGGCTAAAACTTGAAATAGAGAGGTGGGTTGTGATGGGTTCAGCATGAGAAACAGTTTTGTAGCTTCAATTTCATGATTTGAACACCAGATGAGGAGAATCGAAGGTGGTAATGAACGGCGTGTTGGGTGGTGCTCGGTGGTTTTGCTTGGAATTAACCGATGAGGTGGAGGAGGAAGCTGAAATTGATAGAGGGGTTTTCATTGGCAGGTTGAGGTGCACTTTTTGAATGGTTGAGCTCCTTCTCTAGGGGCAGTGCTCTGGCATTTCGGATTGGAAATTGCACTTCGGATTCACTCGGACTAAAATCGGGCTCTGAATTGGACTCGAACTCACTCCAATTTGATTTTTTTTTTTTTTGAGTTGTTAATTCGATTAATTTTTCAAATTGATTCGATTAGAAATCGATTAATAATTAAGACATAAATTGAATTTAAATGAATCACTGAGATCCTTTGGCATAATTGAAAGGTTACATAATTGAATTCTGATTAGAAAATTTAGAAAGGGATATTAAATAAAATAGGACTTGATACTTTGAGACATTTTAGAATATCCTCAGTAGTAAATTGAATTCTATGAAATTATATGGTATTGAACAATTATTATCAAGGACTTTTGACTTCGAATATAACTAAGTTAGATAACATACTAAACTAAAGTAAATAATGTCTAGATATCAAAGTATTCGATGAGATTATGAGTAAATTGCATTTTAGTATTTTAATGTTAGATTGAGATTTAAGAATGGAAAACAAATGAAATAAACTGGATACTAACCTCTAGAAGGATTGATATAATTTGTTAATAGATACATTAGACATTTGGTCAGGCTGTGAGGTCTAGTAGAATTATAAAGGATATTGGTGTGAAATCGAATATGCTCGAACTAATTGATTAGGCATCTTGATAGGAAATGAGATTAGGAAAATACGACAAGTTTAGAATACATTATACACTAAAGTATAATAAGGATACTAGGTATAGCTATGTTAATGATTTAAAGAATTAATATAATATTGATTCCAATAATCTTATGATAAATTCTAGGGTTGATTAGGAAATGAGAACGCTAGCCACCTAAATAACTTGGGGAGTCCCTTTGCATTTATCCAGTTAGTTTTATACTCACTAATACGAGAGTTTCTTGTTGGGGAAATAACATATATGTTGCATATATGACTTTTACATGATCCCTAATGCATGATTTCGTGATATTTTAATTATGATAAATATTTTCACACATATTTGGAATTTGACGGGATAAGGATTTCAATGTTTTCAAAAGTGGGGCGATAAGGTCGGGGACTCCAACTGTCATTTTGTGAAAATATTAATACGTTTTAATATTTATGTTTTAGAATGAGCATTTCATGAAATTTGGTGGATTGTTTGAAAACCATGCCAATCATTATGTCTTTCTTAAAGTTTAAAACTTCTTCAAGAAAGGTATTGAAAATTTTGAAGTCTCAATATTGGTTTGGGATAGTGTTGAAATGGAACATTTAAGATCTGAAAGAAATC
This sequence comes from Jacaranda copaia, assembly GCA_014898725.1. Lineage (NCBI taxonomy): Eukaryota > Viridiplantae > Streptophyta > Magnoliopsida > Lamiales > Bignoniaceae > Jacaranda > Jacaranda copaia. The sequence continues at coordinate 857,457 of JACGDI010003568.1, read as the reverse complement.
CCTTTTAATTGAAAAATAAATTATTTTTATTTTATCCTATGATCGACGTGAGAATACATTTAAAGCATTCATTAGCATACCAACTTATTACGTCATTTGGACTTACAGGTTTCTATATATATTTATATTTTCTATTCTTTTTACCTTAGATAGTAACACGTAGTTGTGGAAGCCAAGCGATATTTCATACAAGGTATATGGTTTTGCAAAGGTATATAAATGCATAGAATGCGATAGGCTACAACTATTATGTAATTAAAAAAGCTGACAGGTTTTGTAGTACTAAATATGGCTCATGATGTCTCGAGGATGAACATGATTTGTAGATGTTGATGTTTATGTAATGTAGTTTTATTATAATTGTTAAGTATTGATGTAGACAAGAATGGAGGTATTTTGGTAATGTTAAGTGCAATCTTTGATGTTTCGATTACAAGTTGATCGTTGATAAATGTTGGCTATTTAAATTAAATACTTTGAATTTTGAAAGGCTTATTTTATTCAAAAAAATTTATATATAGATTGAGTAGCACTTTGGTTGGGAACAAGCACGTCTTAGATGTGGGCACTACAGTAGACCGTATAAATAAATGATTTGTTGGCTTGATAATGAATAAAGCAATCAAATGGATAAGATCTTGTCCAGTTAAATGGGGTTGGCCTATATCGCTTGAAACCCAAATTGGAAATTAGGCTAATTAAAGTGTCATGCTTCAATTGAGAGGCCCAATAGAGTTATACTAATGAGGCCCACGTCAAATATATATTAACTAAACCAGACACATGGACCCTATATATTTACATAAATGCTATTATTTATTTATACCATTAATTGTATTGCACAAAGAACAATAAAAGAAATCGTGATTTAGACCTAAGATTGCCCATAACTTTCGAAAAAAGTTTTCAGGGCGTGAAGGAGTTGGTTACCTACCTAGAGCAATAGTACAAATAAATAACCCACTTTGATCAACAATTCACATTAAATCTAAATTAACTCATTCAAAGGAGATAATTTGTCAATCGATCGCGACGTTGATATATATATATATATATATATATATATTTACTAGATATGTAACGCTAATGCTGGGTGCTGTGGTGACTAATAATTTAGATCAAAATACAAATCCAAAGGCTAATTGAATTTTATTTTACCAAGTAATGTATAGTGTGCAATATATTTATTTTAAGACAAACAATTACAGTTGTCGGCAACTTTATCCAAAAAGGTTCATTTAGACAACACAGTTGAGAATTAATTAAAATCACATTCAATTAAAAGTTTTCTGAATCTACTCAATACACTTTAATTTTATTTCAACTTACGACGACTTCGTAACACAAAAATATTAAGAATTTCAAGAAGAAGAGTAAAGTTACATTTTGGTCTCACATTTCAACATTAAAGCTAGCGCTTCTGTTCCAAATTTTATATACAATTTTTAACATACATTTTGATATGTAAGCTTATCATTTTAGACTTAAAAAAAAAAAAAAGGGTTTCACCAAAATGTATATTATTAGTCTTTTCTGAAACTTTTGTGCCATATTGGAAAGTTTGGTAGTTTTATAAGGGCACGTTTTCTTGAGATGTTTTTATCCAACCTAATGCTATATGTTTGGGGAGGTGATTATTGTTATTTCTTCGCCTAAATATAAAAACTATTCATCTTAGGATGACATTTCACTTAAAATGTAGAATGTTCTCATTCGATCTTGTTTATTATTTACTAATAAAAGTAAAATGTGCAAATTATCCCCATAACCCTAACAAAAAATTATTGTATTGATAATAAAAAAATTAATTATGTTGTGGATTTTGAGGTAAATATAAAGTTGAATTAAACTAGTTAAATTTGTGGACAAATGACATTTATTTGAATAAATTCAATATTTTATTTTATTTTATTAATTTTTCTGGCCAAATATAAAGATTTTATCAATTGAAATAACTTAAATTTATTAATGACTCATATTTAGTAAATGGGGATGGGGTGAGATTGAACCTTTTACATTTAGTAATCCCACTTTGTCGAAGTTGGATTCTTACAATTAATGTTCTTCATTAAATCCTCTGAAACACACTAATGGCAGTGCTCAAATTGAGATTGAAAATTGGAACCTACTCATACAAACAAATTGATTTCTGCATAGCGTCATTTTACTGGCATGTTCTTTGGCATAGAGATCAATAATAATCTTGAAAAATAGATCCAGCTCTGCTTACATTGAACAAAGTACAAAATGTCGAGGAGGATCAAACACCGCATTTTCCTCAGCCACAATGCCCCTCTCAGGCATTTATTTTCATGTAAATGCAGAAATGAATTTTGAAATCTTTGACTGCGCCCTTTCCTTCTCTTCTGGCCCATCAAGATCTCCAATATTGTCACGATATTCCTGTGATTCACACACAACCAGGAAAAGGGTAAGAAATCAGAGACAGTGAAGAATGTAGATATCTTGATACCAATATTCTCAAGATACTCTGTCATTGACCAATATTGAAAAAATGTTTTAGACTTTATACCATCAAATTTGTTGTTAAATTATACACGAGTTTCAACATTTAATGCAGAACAGTCCTAGTATGATTTTGCATCAAGTGAATTCCCAACCGTTCCAAGAATGTAGATAATTTTTGTCAGTTCCCAAATGAGATACAAATGATCCATCTAAAGATGGATTCTATAAGTGACTTCTTGGTGCAGACAAGTACTCATCACTTTTGACATCTTCATTTGAATATGCCCAACAAACTTTGACTAGATCTGTCAAATATTTCCTTGTGACTATGAAGAGAAGAGTTGTAGCATGAATGTAATACAAACATATGAATGTCAGTTGACCAAGAACAGATGAAGTGATCTCATGCTGTACGACCATTGGTTGATACATTTATTGATGGACTCAGAAACATATCAGTGCTACTACTATAACCCATAGGCAACTCAAACCAGGTTCCACCGCTGCCAAGAGGGTTGGTCTTACAGATCTGGAAGCCCTCTTATATCTTTCTAGCAGCCTCTCATTGTTGATTGACATATTTCCATGTTCAATAGATTAACAACATATTCCTCTACCCACAACAAAAATGAGAGAGAAGAAGAGGAAGAAGAAGAAATAAAAACACACATATTCACACCAGAATGTAACCACCCCCTCCAAAGGACAAATTGGGGGCCTGGGAATGGGGATTTAGAATGTATGTGTTGCTTACTTTTGCTATTTGTCTTTGTTTTTGGTCCCTTTAGGGATTATCCAAAAGAATAGTTATACTAGGCAAACAGAAAATTGTCATTTTGAGTGCCATACTTCTAATTGTGAATTTAAGAATTCAAAACACTAATAGAAAAAAAGGGTTCATTTGATGTCCCCTTCAAGTTTTCAAATTTTTCAATATTGCCTTCTCCTCCTCTTGTTTCTGTCATTGCATAATCACCATAAACAGTTCATGAAGCACGTAAGTTACCGAAGACTCAGGTAGACAACAAATTAAAGGAAGCATCTACTGATACCCAGGGGTACCAATCATTTATTTAATTCCTATGTCAATATATAAAAGTTTTAATAGTCAGCTTTCTGAGAAACTTCAAAACCAGAAACAGGATTCTTGAAAAAGAACATAGAGGAACAGATCAAAGTCCAAGTCGCTGCTTTTATCAATAATAAGATCGAGAGGCTAATACCTGAAGTATATCCTTAACATCCTTCTTAGTTAACTTTTGCTGCTTCAATAAGAGTTCAATTCTTACTCTCATCCCAGTGTGCCTGGAAAGACAACACCACCAATTAGAGATCAAAGAACCAGAAAATGACAATTCCAGAAATCATGTCCACTCATTGATTGGCATATAAGATGGCCAGACTTACTCAGAGGTCCAAAGATGACCCAGAATAACAGCAATTAACTGTAGAAATAGAGAATGGTTAAACCATAGAAATCAAAACTAGAACGTCATATAGCTAATAACAAAAGAAAAAGAAAAAGAAAAAAGAAAAAAGAAAAAAAGGGAGGGAAGTGCCTGTAGAGTATAGAGTCCAGAGTCAAGTTTTCGATTATATTTCTCCTCTTCATCAATCTGCAACAGCAATTAAGATGAATAAATATTCAGAAGGCATATTGTATCTTTCTGAAGTTGTTGCAAAGACAGTAATGATTGGAAAGAAAAATCTAGACATTAATTAACCTCAAGATCATCAAGTTTAAGTTGATTAAGCCGCTCAGTCTCTGCTTTCACTCTATCTGAATATCTATAAATCATAGCAGAAATAAAAAAGGTCAGACAACATCAGCGTCAAGTTATCAAAAAATAGATAATCAAATATCCAAAGAAGAAGAAAGATGGGTGTTCTAAACAAATGAAGGCTGCTAACAATAATGAGACCTCATGTAGAGTTCCATGAGTCGATCTATCTTTTCATACTCATTCTCCACAAATTTACTCAACAATCTTTCCCTTCTAGAACCCCGCAAGATTCCACCTGGTACATGATACAAACTGGCATCAGTACAAGCACATGATAATGGGGGCAAACAAAATGCTAGTGTATCACATTTTAAGAAGAAACTGATATACGTTCAGCATTTTCAGGGGCTGAAGAATGCAAATTATCACATCACAGCTCTGAAACAAGCGAACAGAATCATTAAACCACAAGAAACATGAGCATCGACTCAAAATAAACAGCATTCAGTAATAAGGTTACCCAACAATGTACATGCAGGCCAAAAAAAATAGCAACATGATTTGACCACATATTAGCCTGATTTGAGGAGTAGAGACACAACAAGTTGATAAGTATACTTTTAATTTAATGTCCTAGGAAACTGACAGCCAGCCAAACAGAGTCACTGACTGAGTTTTGACCACATGATATAATTTCCATCCAAATTCAGATGGCAGGAATAAAATGGAAACCAAAATAAATTCCAAATGCTGTACATGCAGGTACTGACACCACCTAAAAAATACAGCTTCGTGATATCAATCTCAAGGACAAAGACAAAATAGTAATCCAAAAGGAACTTGCCTTACCAAATAGTGATGCAATTAGCGATATGAGACGTTCTTCCAATTCTTCTTTATAGCTCTTTTTCTTGTTCTTCTTGCTCAAAGGTATCTAACCAGAAAAACATAAAAAATTTAGACATAAGGGTTGACAAAAAATAACAGAAGCACAATAGTGCATTCAAAATCAACAATTATCTTATATCCAAAAACCTACATATTTCATTCTTGAAACTAATCAACAGAGCACAGATACCACATATACAGACAACGATTCTCATTGACTACATTCCCATCCCTGTGACCTGTGTAGTCAATTCTGTACCTAGTTCAAGACATCAACAGTGATTTTACTCACATAAAAAATTGTTTCTTTCATAGATATGACACATCAAAAAGGAGCATAAAAATAAAACCGAAGCAATCACAATTGGACCACGAAGGAAAAGCGTTCATGTGCTCAATGTACTTTACCAAATGCTACTTAGGAAAAGGGGACTGAACTTGCCTTACCCATAAAAGCAGGGAATGCTGTCTTTAACCCCATCACATCAATGAACCGCTCGCATGCAGGTGGATAATTCGTCGTGGCAAAATCCAGAGCCCTGATTGCAGACCCATAACAAAATTTTTTCTGATTCATAATAATGATCATCAATTCTACTCCTTCTGCCTTCACAAACCTCTCCTTATTCTCTAATGGCATTAACAAGCAACACAAACTATCAAACAAGTTTTCCACCATCTC
>JACGDI010003568.1:761315-842119 GCA_014898725.1 Jacaranda copaia | reverse complement strand
CTTCTTATCAAAATCACATATGCGCAAAACCTCATTAACAGACCTATAATCACCAAGATCTAATACCACATGTCATAGACTTGTCCCTTACAAGCTACCATGTGACACTTAGCTCCTCATTCGCCACTTGCGACACTAGCTAAGTTAGCCTCACCCTATTTGCAAATGCTCAAATACTATGTGTGCTAAGTGAATTAGCAAAATATTAAGCACAAAAGAGATTTAAGAGAACTCAAAGAGGTTTTGTATTACTTAGTTTGTATTTTACTTACAACTTCTACTTTTCTATTTTCCTATTTTTTGCTTGGTTATAATACAAATGAACTACTAACCTATTTATACTAGCTACCCCTCAAATGGACCATAGAGATCTATTTGATCCTATGGTCTAGACTACAAACTTAGAATTTTTCCTAAACTAGAATCTTCCAGAACCTACTCTAGAAATTTCTACACGAGTTCTACAAGTTTCCTACAAGTATGTACAAGTTTCCAGAGCCTGTTAGGTCCGTGTTAACCTCTTCTATCTTGTTTCCTTACACGTCTTCGGCCAGGGCATGACAACTAGCTCACTTTAAACCTCACTTCACTTCAAATCTCACTTCCATACTTCCAGAAAAGGCTCACTCATTTCAAATCGCACTAAAGATCCATTAATTCATCATGCTTTCATCTTCAATATCTTTTGCAATTCTAGCTAGAAATCATTCAAATTTATCATTGTCAAGTATGTTGTTGCTACATATTGTCATGTGAGTTTTTTCCATATAGTTCATCCAATTAAGAGTTTTTTGCTTAGTGCTCTATTAGGTTGTTGAGAAACTTGAAACAAGAAGGTATATTTTGCAAAGCTTTAGTCCTAAAATTGAACTTGAAAAATATGCTATTATGATTTTTCCTTACAACTGAGCAACCTGTGTTTGCTGATGATTGAGTTACAAGTCAAAATATTGTGGTTAAAGGTGGCGGAAAGTGAAATGTCTTAACTTATATGATTTATTAATTTAGCTTTGTTTACTTATTCATTGCTTGTTAATTTAGTTCACCAATGTACCTTTGCAATGCAAATGGAGCAATGTTAGGACTGAGAGCTTTTGACAGTGAAAAACATAGAACTTATGTGAATTTGATGGTAAGAGAAATTATATTCTTTGTTCATGCATATCTAACATAGGCTTCCTATATTTCCACACTATGTTCTTTTCAATTTGGTGTTGTTCTATTTCTTGCATTAGCTAATATACTTGTTCACTCTCTATCATCTTTTATCAAATACAGTAAACTCCAATTTATAAAATTGGATATATAGTTTATTTTACTATATTTGGTTAAGAGATATTAATAGTTGCTTACTTAGTTAGAATTTATTAATATCTTTTATTGTCATAATATATGTGTGAAGAAACTCTTAGAGCTTCAATTTGGCATGCTTTGCTTACGTCTTCAATCTTTAAACTTTTATTTCATTAATCATCCTACACCCACTATATATGCTATGCTTTTGCTTATTAGCTCAATTTAGATAGTGTGGAGGGATCCTTAAATTTACATCATTTATATCTTGTTGCTGCTTGGTCGAATTAATACACATGGGTTGCCACACAGTCTAATAAACCTACTTTGCTAGTTATGAATTTTTGGAGAGGTAGCTTTATAGTGGAACTATTGCTAACCCTACTTTACTGTTAAAATATCTACCTTTTGGAAATATGTGTATATTGAGAGCTAAGTTGTTTAAAATTCGTGGAGTGGGCTTTATAACCATGAGCTGCACGACATACTCAAATTGCAAAACATTTATTTAAGTTTGGGGCCCATCATATTGGGTTAAACCTATTAGTGCTTTGGCACTGATAGCTATTTCTCGCTAAAGATCTCATGGGCAAAAGGTGATTCTTATTCCTTTCACCTCTACTGTCCATGATTTGCCCCATATGAAAGCTAGTCAAACTATTAATAAGAAAGGTTCTCCAAGTGCATGTTGAGTTGTTGGACTTGGTTGGAGAATTCTTCCTACTTATCTTTATTAGTACTTGTAGGAAAAAACCTTTTATTATGCTAGTCCATTGGGCATTTCATTGTCTCACACATAGGGTACAATGGGGCCAATAGATCTCATGAACTAAGTGTACCCCCTTCTTCCTTGTGGAAAAAGAGTTATCAATTTGTTTCTATTTGCTTATGCAGAGAATTGAGGTCAAAAGAAGGTTGGTATGCCTCAGAATCTACCCACAACTCTTATCTCCTTTGCTAGCGAGCGACTACTTGAGATAGCTTTAGAGTAGTGTGAAAGACTAGGGGTGGAGGTTGTTCGTTTTGCTTCTTGTAAAGAGCTGTGAATATCTCTTCTCTAATATGCTAGCAGAGATAGCTAATGGACAAGGAAACGCCATGATTCTTTTCGATAGGCAGAGGTAATAGTGATGGATTTAGGTTATACCTTTTTGAGATTAAAGAAGCATGCTTTGTATTCACCCTTTTTAGGATATATATTTAAGTCATGCAAATGAGACCAACTGATGATGCACTATCTGGGATGGTAAGATTTAGGATAAATATGGTGCAAGGATGAGATATTTATGAAGAGAACGAAGGTTGAACTCGAATTGAAACGTGTTAGGCTAAACTTGTAACCAAAGTGAAACATGTTAGGCATGTCAAGATGGCTGCCAAGTAAAACCCCCTAATGCTTAAGTAAGATGGAGCAATGGAGTGAATGAGGTTGAATACAAAAGTTAAGAGTAAGAAAGTACAGGAGTACTTATATCATTCATAAGGTAGGTACTTTAAAAGTTTGAAGTGAAGGTCGAGATAACTAATTAATCTTGATGAAGTCATCCAGGCCCTATTAGAGATATAGAGGTATTTTATGTCATTTGCAAAGTGATGGTCACTAGGCAACATAGCCATCTAGTGGGTAAAGTGAATGCATAATTGCATTAATTTGGAATGGATGGTTAATGACATCATGGACACCCTTAGCATTTAATATGGTTGCAGATATCTGATAAATAGGATGTCTTCCCTAGCAAATCAAATGCCCTTAAGTCAAGCATGGCATACCAAATTGGAGGTTGTATACTACTACTCTAACTCATCCAACTTATGGGTTTGACTTAAAGGCAGTCAACCTTGGTAATTATTTCTCTCAGGTACCCAAGAGGCAAGTCTTATTGGAGATTCTTAATTTCAACTTAGTTGACCTGAAACTAATTGACCTAAGAGGTAACCTATGTAGAGAAGTGGGCTCGTGCTTATCGAATATCTTCTAATATCTCCCACATCAACTATAGACTTCAACATAATCAAGGAGCCATATATCACTAAGCCTACCTAACTTGTGCACATAGGTACTTTATTCTAAGAATATACATTAGTTAAAATCACAAGTCAAGGACAAATAGTATGCAACCCATACAATATTCTATCTTACTTTTTTCCATTGTGATTATGTATGTTAGAGCATGATGCATGTGAGCTCGCTGGTCTCATACTTGATGAAGGGTTAATAAATCCAAGCAATTCATTATGTTTTTCTTTTCTTTTCAAAGAGTACCATACAAATTGACAACCTGACTGGGATATGCACTTAACTTGTTGAGGAATAAGTATAATTCATAGAATTTTCATTGCCCTTTCATGCCTACAAATTTTGACCAAATTATTTAGAAAGAAGCTAATAAAGGTTCTTAGTTGTGTGTAATTCACATGTGGGACAACAAAAGTGTTATTAGGGGTTGGGCAGTTTAGTTTCTCTTATCATGTGAAATCTAAATAATTTTTATAAACAAGTCCATATGCCCTAGGGGCTAAATATTTTGCACAACTTAGTCTATTAAGGCTCTTTAAGCATGGAAGCTAAATGGGGGATTTCTATACCATGATAGCATAGTCTCAAATGTAGCCAAAAGCTATAACGACCTAGCCATTTGCAGCATAGTTTACTAGGAAAAATTAAAGAATAAACCTGATATTTATGCCCATAGTTTAGCTTCTTCAATTGGATGCTCGATTCTTTGTATGTGAATATAGTTTCAGACTTATTATTAATTAAGCCACTTAATGAATGATGGCAACAATGTTGGAGTGAGTGATAGTTTTTTCCATCTACGCAAGAAAAATTTGCTAGTCACTCAATTTCTCGATTATTAGTGTTAGGTACAAAACCTGAGCATGGCATAGATGTTTTCAAGCCATGAGTTAACACTATATAGCTCTTCCCTAAGTTTTAGTCTACCTGTAAACAAAAATAAATACAACAAAGTTAAGTCAGAGTTACTAATAGTTGATTTAATTTACTAAAAGACAATGTGAGTCTAATTTATAAGCCAAGCACACCATGGTTAATTTCCAAGCAATAAATTAAAAATAAGTTTGTAAAATATATATTTTTTGCAAATTATTTTGATGAATTGTCACACCAAATCTATCTTTTTAAATAATAAAAATATTTTCAAATTCAAAATAAATTCGATAATTGAATTATCTATTCTGAAATTATATTTCATAGATAAACTATATGGCATTAGGAAGCCATGTATCACATCCTACCATATTCTACACTATATTTCTTCATGCAAGAAAGACGCAAGTCATTCATACAACTATTGTTAATCAAGTAGGTTTTGAATCTTCAAATTATTTGTTTGGTATTACACATGCATGCTTTATGTTTTCATGTAAAATTTATTTGGATGTGATTTTTCATTAACAGGGTGACCAAATTCTATATTTAAATGTTATACTATTTGTTTTGATTTATTTATATGAGGAAAAAACTTGTTTAATTTTAATTATGATTTTTTTATTTGCAACAACTCTTCTTATTTCCTAGGACACATCATCATTATCATTTGTAATGAAAAACATTTGTTGATCAAGGGTAGTGATATTGAATATCATTAGTATAGGTTTTCATATTCAAAAAGTAAATAACTATGACTGATTTGCATCATAACTTTATGATTTTATATCACAATGAAATATTGATGAACATGTTAATCAATTTAAGTTTTGAAGTTATAGAGGGAATAATTTAAAACCCCGTACATTCTTTTGAAATACTAATTAGCCCAACTCCTATAATATATATAGATATGCACAATCAGTGCATTTTCATGTTTTAATGCATATAAAAGGCTGAGTGATGATATTTGTTTGTATAGGTTAATTTAATGAGAACTCCTATAATGAAGCATGTTTAGTTTGCCAAAGTGCCATGCGGCAAAAACTCTCCAATACTTAAGTTAGAATAGGCTTTGGGAGAGTATAAAAGTCCACTGTAAGCTATGAGAATTGTATAGAAAGTGCACTTATAACATTTTTGGACCAGGTATTTGTAGTAGTTAAGGATTTGAGGTCGAAATAACTACTTCAGCTATATCAGATCATGTAGCTACTAAATTGAAGATAAATGGGCCACGTAAGTCTTTTATAAAGTGGAAAAACATATGATTTTGGTTGCTTGGCTGGTACAAAAGTCATTTGGGTGTACTAAATACAGAAGAAACTGGTTGACGGTAATATTAAATGCAAATGGAATTGACTGACGATAGCATTTAATGTGCAAGAAGATAGATGTTAAAAAGCCTGCAGCACATTAAATGTGGCCGCTTAAGTTGGATAAGTTAGAGTTAACCTTACATAAACTGCTTTACCACTGAGACACTTGGCAAAGTTTGGTAGATGTTGAAGCATTAGTGATGAAAGGTCGACTTGAGAGTGGTTGACATTGAACTTACTAAAATTTATTGAAGACTGAATGCTCTTTATCTCCAAAGGGGATAGACTTATCTTTTGGATTTAAATAATTACTTGGTTCATGAAGCCAGCTCAATGTCTCCCATATTATTGAGTTCATCGATGAATTTATCATTAAGTGGCAACAAAATGATAAAAAGTAATACATATTACAAATAAAAGGTGACATAAAAAAGAAAACCAAAAAAATAAGGAAAAAAATGTCTAACAACAACCCATTTTACTTTTAGATTAGTTGGCATTATTAGTTAGTAATTATTCATGAGCTACCCACATGTCTTAAGCTAATTAATGATTAGAAGTGCTATGAAATAAAATTATAGCTTACTTCAACCACACTAGCCTCCAAGCACTAAATTTGTTAGTAACCCAAGGACTATAGTAATGACGAGGCAAAAACAAAGAGCCGCAAGCACTACACAACAATGCAAGTCTATAATTAGTTTTGAAAACTTGCAACGCTTTGGGTCGTAAAATGTGTATGTTGTTTGTTGATGATTCCATGTGTGAACTTTCATTGGTTGTGATTCATTTAGCTTGCAAAGCTTCAATGACCTCTATGTACTAATAGACATAGTTTAGATGTAAAATAATGCGGAGAAGATACCTACAGTGAAAACATTATCAACATATGAATGGTGTCGAAGGGGACTATTGCTACTTATACCACTAAATGAAGCAGCCACATGATTGTTGTCCTTCGGTCATTTATAAAATCCCTTGCTTAGTTTTTATTAGTCTAAGATTAGTGAAGGACCATTGGAACTTCATGACATGATCTCAACAACTGACAAACAAGACTAAATTAAAGCAAATAGTCTAAAAGCTATTAAATTATGTGTAGATCAACAAATCTTATGACATTGGTGGTGCAACTCCTAGACTATTAGATTATGTAAAGTATAAAGTTGACACCAATGTTCATACAACAAACAATTATTTGGGAATTTTTACAACAATGATTTATTCTATCAAAGAGAAGTGAATCATCAAAAACATATAAATATTGATGTTTAGGCCATCGCAATAAATATAAACATGACAAACCTTTAGCTACCATACAAGGTATTTAGGTTACTATATGAAATTTTCTTTCACATTATCATGTATTCCAAGTATAGTGATCGTGTATAGAACTTTTTGCAAGCTTATTTAAAGTATTGTAGTGCAGAGTATATAAAGCCCCATTGCAGGTTCCAAAATTCTATACTTGTAACATCAATTCTATTATTAATCTAATGGCCTATAATTAATTGCTCTATAATTGTGCATGATCAAGCATCGAGCTGTAAATTTCAAACTAGTGGTGTTTTAACAATTTATTTTTATTCAAACATTAAAATATAAAATATATACAAAGGAAAAGGACCTTCAAGCTTAAATTTCACAATTTGACCTGTTAACAAATAGAATAGGACGCTTTTACTAAATAACATAGTACAGAGAAGCTTATCTTTATTCTACACCACATAGATAGTGTGAATCTCTAGTACTCGTCCAACTATTTGTTTTGTTGCTAGTACTAAAAAGTGGTGGTGGAATAAATTAAGTGATGATAAGAAAGATCATAGCACTATTATGGTGGAAATCATATTTAAATCAAAGATAGTTTAAAGATGTTAGTAAATGAGAGCGGATGACTTTCCAAATCCAAGACACAATTTAGGAGAATCCATATTCAACTCTTCAAATGACCTTAATATTTGTGGGCTGTTGGACTAACATAGTATTGGGAACTACTACTTTAGCCAGTTTTACTAAGGAAGTGGTTGGATAAGAAGGAAGTTAGGAAAATTTATCCTAATCTTTTATCCCATAGCCCATATCACATATTGACAAGGATAAGAGATTATGTTGGATGACAAATATATTTCTCATATCTGTAACATCAAATGAAAGGCAATATATACAATCTTCCATTAATCTTCATAAGCTTTCAATAACCATTATTGATAATATATGATATCAAATGCGGTTAAAACATACAAAAGAAGACTATAAAAAAGTGAAATATATGGACTTTTACAAGATGCTAAATTAAAACCCATTAGAAATTGATTTAAACTCTACTATATTTGAAAATTTCATTTGAAGAGAAATATTAATATTTTTTATTGATTATTTTATAAATTATAACAATTAAAATTTTTGTTACTTATGCAAAATGTGGTACAAAAATTTAAACAAAAAAGAGGGTGAGTTATACTATTTTAACTTTTTTTGCCTAGTGGAATACTTTCAAAATTGATTCCTTCTTGATCCTATCAATTTAGTATTAGAAACACTCAAACAAATAGTTGAATAATAGTGATGAGTAAATAATGCATAAAATAAAAAATAAAGCAAGTGAAGAACATTAGGAGTTTGAGAGCTTCGAACCAAAAAATCCTATTGTTCTACCTAACATTTGCAACTTAGGATTTTGGAAAACATCACTACACTGCTTCTTTATAAGTTCAAATCTAACTTATTATATAGATTTTTATGGGAACAATCATAACCTAAATTTTTATGTGGGAGAAATTCTAACCTAGACTTTTACATGGGAGCAATTCTGACCCAGACTTTTACACAGAAGCACTCCTAACCCAAATTTTATGGGTACAGTCTTAACAAAATCCTTTAAGGTACAGAAGGACTAAACCTTAACAAGCTTAGCTAAGAAACTCGATTCTTTACAATACAGAATAACCTAACCTTGACTTTTATGGTCTCAACTAAAAATCCAACATTTTAAATAAGTAAAGTTGAACCTATGATGAGAGCTTTGCTAGAGAATGAATTCCCTTGACAGTGTTAACAACTTTTTATAGGATGAAGTCAAACCCAAATTTTATGCATAATATCTAGCCTTCAAAAAGTGTGTTCCAAGTAAACGAATTCCTTCAGCACTAGACTTTAAGGATCAGTCTTAACTCAGAATAATATAGCCTTGAGAAACAAAATTCCTTTGGCACTATGACTTTAAGATAAGTCTTAACCTAACAAGATAAATGCAAAAAAAGTAAAGGTTAAGCTTGTACAAAGCTATTAAATGATTTAAGCACAGCTCCCAATCTAGAGAATATAAGAAGAACAGATTTGAGCTTGCCAAACTTAAGAGATTTTGAGTGAAGCTTGAGAGATCTTGAATACAAGTGAATGCATAAGCTTGAAACTTCTACGTCTCTCATTTTCATTTGAATGCCATCTTGGAGTATTTATAGGCTAACTAGCCATTTGTAGGTGCTACTCATAAAAATTGATTCATTCTAAACTTTCCTTTTGGCGTAAGATAGTCTTTGCTTTTAGGTTTAACTTCCTACTACTTCTACACCTATGCAAGTAAGCCATCTTCAGAATTTGCCTTCTCTACAACCCTTTGTAGACTTCAAATTCAAATATGAAATTTAAACATTAAAACTTCTAAGTCATTTAGGCAAGGAAATTGAATTTTTTAGCTTTTGTCATCAATAGGCGCTAACTCCTTCTTGTCAACTAGAGTTCATTCCCTTTTTAGGCAGTTTTCTAAGAACTAGATAGATAAAAACTATTGCTTTGATCCTTTTATCCATCAATCATCACTTCAAGAAACCATTAGTATCAAAGATTAATTAATTATCACCAAAACATATGATTGGACCAAACACTCAATATAAAACATAAAAAAGGTCATTATAGCAATCATATTCACAAAATTTTCACAAAAATTACAAATTTAAATTAGTACCTCAAAGTTAATTGCATACCATTTATATTTTATGATCCTTGTGGGTTTTTTTATTTTTATATATGTAGTTAGAGAAATATCTTTGATGCTGCTCGAAAGTTGAGCGAGGTCCATTCCAAAAAACAGTAGAGCATCTATTTGTCTTCTCAAGAACACACGCAGAAAGATCTACTTTTTTTGAGAGTTTTTGCACTTTGAGAAAATTTACGAATGATTTCTTATTTCTTGTTTATCTCTGGAACTTGGTATCTATAAATTTTATTATAAATGGACTTAAGCCTATTAGAGTTTTTCTCCCTCTTTATGGGTTTGACTTGTTCTTTTAGGCTCTGGGGCCTATTTACTTAATTAATTTTAAGGTTTATTTGTTATTTTTAGTCAATTTACCATATTGTACTTAGGTCCAATTTTAATCATATCTGATATGGGATAGCTCAATAGGTCTAGTCCAATAACACTCAATTGGGACAAGAACTAATTTGCTGCTCCCCAAGTAGCCCAACTGCCCTTAAGCTCAACTTGCTTTAGGACAAAGCAGGCACTCGACCACCACTTGACCTTTGGATCCCCATCTGATATGGTGGATATTAGCATTTCTAATAGCCCAAGATATGGTTGGTAACTTGTCGATAGCCTCTGTTAACTGGCCTCAATCCTTCAGTTAAAATGATGTAGCTTTGACCAAAATGAGCTTGGTGACCAAGATCCTAGGAAGTATTCCTATTGAAGTGCCTTTCTTGACCATAGCAGTCGAAAAGTAACAAGAGCCATTTGACTGCATTAAATACCTTGACAGGCGCCATGCTGCCGCATTAATGGCGCCTGTTACCAATAGTACCACCTTTTACAGTCATGTCAAGTTAGGGAGCATCTTCAGTATACCACCTTATCCTAAAAAGCTAGAAGCAGCGCCACCTAGAATAGTACATACCCTAAGAAAGACTAGAAAGTTCTCAAGTAAGGATAATGGCCCTTCTCATGTGATAGAGGCATCAAAGACATATCATACACCATGAAGAGGTTACAAATACCCTATTTTAGCCCTCAACAAGGTATACGTAATTACTACCTTAAGCTTTCACTCCATTACTTCATTAACTAGTTGATTTACTGACTTGAATGTTAGAGTGCCTTGGCCAAGGGAACCTCGCTAGCTTGACCTTGTTATTAATTGTAGAACTCGACCTTAAGAATATCACAAACATATCTCTCAAACTGCCATTTGATCGATTTTGTTGGATTTTAGCCCATTAAACATTTGAACCAAATTTGTCCTCACATTTTGGCATTGTCTGTGGGAAACTTTAAGTTTGTAATCTAAAAATGATCAACACTAGGCAAGCCATTTTCAAGTGAGAGGAGAATAAAAGGTCCCTAACCCCTTTCCATAAATCTTCACAAAAGCCCGATGTACTAGAGTCTAGCACCCAACTAGATTAGATGGTCACTTTAACCATGCCCTAATTGAAATAGCTAATTGACAAGTAGATATCCACCCAAATTTCTGTCCAACTTTCTACTGCCTTGAATCGGCACACTACCTAGCTTGAATTGGCAACCAATGTTACGTTGCAACATGCATACCCCAAAAAGAGACCACCTAGAGATAACTATAGTCAACTAGAATCTAAATGGTCACTTTCAAGGCGTGAATCCAATCCTGAGCATTTCCCAAGAGAAAAAGCACGACCAACCCCCCGAAAGAGGTCGCAGACTCTATAGATCATTGCATTTAACCATTTGAGCCTAGTAATGCAATAGGGTTGAACGTTTGAGGCTTCAGTCAAATAGGAACTTATCCTAAGCCAATCAAGAAAAATGAGAGAAAATGTCCCACCAGGTCCAACAGTTGAATAGGCACTTAGAAAATATCTCGAGGAGGAATACTAAAAGAAACTCCTACTATGATGGAACATAGATATTTCATCATTAGTAGGAGTCCACATTCATTCAAGAGATCATCGACGAGCGCATCAACATTGATGCTAATGAACACCTCCTTCAATTCGAGCACATGATGTAATTGCATGGGCATAATGAGTATATCCACATGAAGATGTTGCTAACCACCTTTCAGGACATTGCGCTTGATTAATTCGTGAAGCTTGAGCTGATGTTGATCTATTCATATGATCAGTTGTGCGACAAGTTTTAGCATTAGTTCACCTATTGAAGAAAGGTGATGCTCTCTCTTACCCACTTGTACACAATGAAATAGAATGATTAAGAGTCCCTTTATAATTTTTTCACTAAATTCAACACTGAAGTACTGAAGACCGACAGCCCACAGATTGAATTTCTAGTTGATGTGCTTTTCTAGGCTTTTGGGCATAAGGAGTGCACCAACGCTCTGGTGCGTGAACAACCTTAATCAATAAAGGAGCTACTTGACTTAATTGAGCGGTACATAACTTAAGAGGACATGAAAAAGCTTAAATATGAAAACCCTGAGGTCAATAAAAAAAAAAAGCTACAGAGAAAGACAAATGATAGCACAAAAAAGGTTGTCTATCTCCGATCAAGCGATTCCATAACTATACTCCCCTCAATCTCTCAAGATATGAGGTATTGTTCACCATCCAACATGAAAACCTCCAATAAAAACTTAGGAAGCTCATCGAGATAGAAGCCCTAAGGAAATCCAAGAAATACTGTCATTTTCACAAGCAGAAAGACCATGACACCGAATATTATTTTCACCTGCATGTTGATATCGAGAGGCTGATTTGATAAGGCCATCTCAAAAAATTCATCAATGAGAATGCACGACAGAAAAGAGGTAAAATTGGCCAAACTCCCTCTAGAGAAAGGTCTGTTAGCCTAAGAAAGGAAGACAAAGGAAAGAAACCTACCCAGAATACCCACCTACCCATATGAGGAGTTATTGATATGATTGTAGGGGTCCAATTGGAGGGGATTCAAAGTCCGCCAAAAGATAAAACTAGTAAAGATTGGGATGACTATATCCACTCCGATCGAAATAGTTTTCCAGCTCTTAACTAGTGCAAAACCAATTTTCATCAGCGACATTGATCTCACCTACCTCAAGAGCAAAGGAGTCAACTATAAGTTAGCTGCCCCATCGTAGTATCTATTGAGATTGCCAATTCATGAGCTCTGCGAACATCATTTTTCTTTCAACTTTGAAGAGAATAAATATGGGCCAGTTGAAATTCAAGCCTATTTGTACACCTCTAGTCAGTTTTGGAGGCTAAAAAATCATCTTTGAATGATCCATCAATCTATCAACATCATTTGGAGAAGTTACTTGAAGCGGAACTCTAATGGTGAACTACTTAGTTGTGGACGTGCGTTTTGTATATAATGCCATCATTGGCCAACCAGCCTTGAATAACTTCCAAGCCGTTGTTTCCACCTATCATATGAAAGTTAAATTTTCAACTACCACCAGGATAGGCAAACTCCTATGCAACATACAATAAGCCTAGCATTGCTATATGATTCTAGTCGAAGCAAATGAGCAAAAAGATCGACCTAAACTGAAACCCTCGGGGGACACCTTAGTAGTAGAACTCAAGAATGGACAGGCAACTAAGAAGAAAAAGATGGAAGAGAATAGGGTCAAGCCTATCAGTGAGTTCAAAATAATCAAGTTGGAACCAAAGAACACCAACAAGACCACTTAGATCAGAAGCGACATAGGCTACCACATGGAATATTTTATGGTTAATTTCCTATGCAGGAATATCAACGTGTTTGCATGGAATGCCTCCAACCTCAAGGGAATCAACCCTAGCATCATTGTCCACCATTTGAATATGGACCCCTCATACAAGCCAGTGAAGCAGAAGACAAGAACCTTCAACATTGAAAGGTGCCAGATCATCAAGGAAGAGGTAAAAAAACTCTTAGAGACAGGATATATTATAGAAATTCAATACCCATCTTGGTTTTGTAACGTTGTACTTGTCCCTAAGGATGAGGAAAAATGATACATGTGATGATTTTAGTAATTTGAATAAAGATTGCCCTAAAGACCTTTACCCCTTACCTCGTATAGATTTGTTAGTTGATTCTACTGCTAGTTGTGAACTATTGAGTATGATGGATGTGTTCAAGGGTACTAACAAATATTCATAGCACTTGAGGATAGGGATAAAACATCTTTTGTCATCCCCAATGGGGTATATTGCTTCTTAGTCATGCCCTTTAGGGTAAAAAATGCATGAGCAACTTATCAAAGATTAGTAAACTTTATGTTTAAAAATACATAAAAAAATCCATAGATGCTTATGTCAACGACATGATTGTCAAGATAGAAAAAGCCAAGAATCATTTAGCCGACCTCAACATATGTTCTTAATACTGCAGGTGTTCGGTATGAACAAGTGTAACTTTGGGGTTTAAGTGGGCAAGTTCTTGGGTTACATGGCCAGTTAATGAGGCGTTGAAGCAAACCTACAAAAAATCCAGGTAGTCTTAGACATCACCCTGCCTCAAACAGTCAGAGACGTACAGTGCCTTGTCGGGAAATCATAGCCCTGGATAGGTTCATTGCTGGATTAGCCGACCAAAGTCTACTTTTCTTCAAGATTCTCAGAAATGTAAAGAAATTAGGTTTCTAATGGACAGAGCAATGTAACTAGGCCCTAGTCAAACTCAAATAACACCTCTCCTCACCGTCGATGCTCGCAAACCCAACCTTAGAGAAGTTTTAAAACTATACTTAGCTATGTCGATTACCTCAATTAACTCAGTCCTAATCTTAATTGGAGACAGAATCTATCAACCTGTTTATTATTGCAGCAAGGCCCCAAGCACAATTACCTTAAGATTGAGAAATTTTCCCTTGCCTTAGTCACAGCAGTCAAAAGGTTACGGCCATACTTTTAATCCCACGCAATCATTATGTTAACAAATCAACACTTAAAGTAGGTGTTGTTAAAGCCAAACATGTTAAGGAGATTGACCAAATAGACCATTAAACTGGGAGAATTTGACATCATATTCCAACCCTAAATAGCCATAAAAATACGATTCTTGGTTAATCTTATCGTTGAAAGACTCGATCTCCCTAATCAAAGTGACTACACCTCTCTTGCATGGACTTTATATGTTGACGGATCAACAACCACTTTAAGAAGTGGGATAGGTATTTCACTCCGCTCTTCACTCATGAAGGAATATGATTTTACAATCAAACTCGACTACTCGATAACCAATAATGAGGCTAAATACAAAACCTTCCTTATGGGCATGAGGTTGGCAGAAGATGATGGAGTCAAGATCCCTGACTCCCAACTAGTTGCCAAATAGGTTGAAAGGAACTTCAAGGCCAAAAAATCCATAATAAGCTAGTACATGGCCGAAGTGAAAAACCTGCAATAGTTGTTCAAGAAATCCAACCTTAACCAAGTACCCCGATTAGAGAATGAGAGAGTTAACACCTTATCCAAGTTTGCAAGCTTGACGAAGGGCACTAGAGATAAAATAATAACATTTGTGGTCGAGAACAAACCTATTATAAGTACTCTCGACTAGAACTTGGTGGGGAGTGTCGAAGAATCCACTTCTTTTTGGAAAGATAAAATAAAACTCTACTTGAGTCCCCCAAAGATAAGAATGAGGCACACAAACTTAGAGGTCAAGTAGCTAAATTTGCCCTCAATGAGCATGACCAACTTTATAGGAGGCTGATCTCTGGCCTACCCTTAAGGTACTTAACAACAGACTAGGCTCGTGAGGTCTTACAGAAAGTTCACGCAGGCATTTGTGGAAATCATTCTGGAAGATGATCTCTAGCCCATAAAATTATTAGATGTGGGTATTTCTGGCTTACACTGTTGAAAGACACCATCAACTTCACTAGAAGGTGACAGTCCTATTAAGTCCACTTGAACATACCACACCAACCTGCAGTATCAATGGTCAATGTCCAACTTATATAGCCATTTGACCAGTAGAAGATTGACATAGTTAGTTCCTTACCAAAGACATCAAGTTAGAGAAATTTCATTAGTATTGCAATTAAATACTTTACTCAGTGGGTCAAGGGGGAGGTGATTCCCAAAATAACTGACGCAGTTATTAAGTTTTATTTGGAAAAATATTATCTACCATTTTGGCCTCCCTAAGGTCCTGATCTCAAACAATGAAATCTAATTTTAGAGTAGGAGCACGAGGAATTGGTGTAATGCCTGAGGGATTCATCAACATTTTACTTCAGTTGGAAATTCATAAGCTAATAGCCAGATCAAAGTAACAAACAAAAATGTCCTCAACCACCTTAAAGCTCGATTAGAAAAAACTGGAGCATGTTGGGAAGATGACCTTCTTGGCGTGTTATGTGCATATAGAATAACCCCTCAAACAACCACAAGTTACTATCCCTATAGTTTGGTCTACGGTTCAGAAGCAATCATCCCATTTGAATTAATATAATACACAACTTGAGTGATCCATTTTAATTTGATCAGGAACACATTCGAAAGGGAACTTGACCTGGAAACTATTGATGAGTTACATCAAGAAGCTTACAACACAATATAACGATATCGATTGAAGATGACTAAACACTATAACAAGGGAGTCCGACCACGTAGCTTCAAAGTTAAAGATTTCATCCTAAAAAGAGTGAAAGTCACAAAAAATGTAAAGAAACTTAACCCAAAATGGGATGGGCCCTATTTCGTACTCAAAGTGTCAGAGCACAATGCTTATCAACTAGTAGACATGAATGACAACAAGCTCCCATGACCATGGAATGCTATGAATTTAAAGAAATTCTATGTATGAAAAGACTCCAAGTCTCCACTGTAATACCTCACATTAATAAAATAGCCTTTATTTCCACATCAAATGAATTAATCGTTCATGGTTGGCCCAAAAATTTACTTTTAATTGAGACGATCAGGCTTATTAGCCACAGTAAACAAATGAATTAATCATTTGTAGTTGCCCCCATAATGCATGAAAAATTGGTGTCTAGCCACCCACTTAGGCTCACTAGCTATTGTAAACAAATAAGCTAACTATTTGTGGTCGACCACATAGTTGCCAGAAAATTGACTTCTAGCCAATTCATTGAGGCTCTTTAGCCACAGTAAATAAATAAGTTAATTGTTCATGATTAACCCTAAAGTCGATCAAAAACTCATTTTGAAATAAAAACCACTCAACTCATACACCAAAAATATTAATTACATCTTATTGGCAATAGTTGTGATGGACTTGGAATGGGTCAGCCTATCACAAAAGCTTGGGATCAATTTCAACACGATTCAATCCACCTCGATGTCATTCTTTTCACCATAATGAGTACAACCTAAATTGACCTAAAAGTCACAACATATGATATCATACAACTAATTGCAAATGCCCTAACTTCATATAAACGTCTTGGATAAATTTCATTATTTTTGCATCAACTGATTTCTAAATCGACCATGAACTCATCTAATTCCTTTATTGGGGGATCGTGTTACCTGATTCGTTTCCCAAGGTTGAATTATTGATATCATTGTCTATTGACAATTAGTGTTTAACCATAAGAAAATCATTAAAATAAAGACCAAATAAGATACACACTGATGAATTAAAATGGAAATTTAATAACTTTTACAAAATCCATCCAAGAACATACTTGCTCAAAAGTGCAAAAATATACCTCGCAAGGTGACCAGAAACTTGAAAAATTACAAAAGTTCCAAAACACACCTCGTAGGGCAACCAGAGAATTCTCAACTTTCAACGTCAAAGGTTGCTCAATCGAGCCCCCTCAACTTGTTCATGGCTCCCTTTATCTTGTTTTAGGCGTTAAGAGGGCTCTACTTCATCGACAAAGAATGGGTGTGCACCAGGTAGAAAATAATTTGCCATTTTAACCTTGCCAACTCGGATGTCAAAAGCAAAATCATTAGCAAAGTTGAAATTTGTGGTTACTGCCTCGACCCTGACCTGATGAGTAGGGATAGCTATCAGAGTAGCAGGTGGCACCTCGGCTAAAGCAGCCTCATTGGGGTACGACCCCGCTATAGGAGCATCATCCAGAGGATGCATATGCAACTGTTTGTTGAGAGTTTAGCTCAAGCGCTCCTTGTCTTCTACTCAAAAAGTGTAGCCCAAAAATTCTAGCTATTTCACAGCTTTATTGAATGCATTATTAATGTCCTCTAGAGAGAAGACGACATTGGCATCTATGAAGGCAAAGGTCAACATGAATTGTTAGACAACTTCACGTTGAACATTGTGCAATGTCCTACTAAACTCTTATCAAGCAAATTGCAAAGCAGCCTCACACCTTCAGGCTCAACCATTATCGCAGTAAGATTACGCCACAACTTACATCTTCTTCAGAAGCTCCTCAACCGTGCTCCTTTCCCTCACCGCCATCACCAACTCAGCATTTTTAGCCTCGAGCAGGGCATTCCTTTTCTCTAGCTACTTTGTTAGCCACTCAATCTCCATCTTGGCAAATTCGAGCTTCGCCTTCGTCATTTCTATTTCTTTATGCTCCTCCTGTATCTAGTCCACCTGGTCTGTCCTCCGTAACAGTATAATTGAGATCAATATACATTTCCTTTCCTTTCAACAAAATTCAACCATTTGCCCAATGAATTAACTTTATTTTCACAATAAAACACTAATTCCAAAAAGAAAACAAAAATCTCTTAAAAATAATATCTAACTATTCAACTGAAAAACAATCGTATCAAGGTTTTATATCCGCACATACAAATTATTCCTAAAAATATCACGTGTTTGCTTGGTTCATTTATACGGCTATCATATTGCTTCCATAATTTAATGACAAATGCTACCCCACCCATAAAGAATATCAAAGCTAAACTGAAATGCGATGCGATGTGATGTGGTTTCACTCACTGTCACAGGTACATTATCGATATATCATACTCTTTTATTTTTCCATTAAAGATTCAACAATTAATGTTCAATATCAATAAATATAAAACAATCAACACTTGTATGGCATGAAACACAAATAAATTTAAAATAGTCAACAATCACATCATAACAACATTATGATTTTGAAGTTCAATAAATAAATAAATTTCCATTACGCCAAATGGTGCCAAGCAACATACAATTACCTTATCGCACATATATTTTTACTCATATGCTGTGACATAACATTCCATTCACATTTCCAGCAACGCAATTTGATGCCCACAACTCAACTTTAATCAAACACCTACCTCCCCTGACTCCTATAAACTAAATTTATGTATGTTCCATATTTAGCCAATGCAAAAACATATTATTTACTTGAAAGAATGTGGTAGTGATTTTTACTTTAAATATTTTTCAATTTTTAAATGATTGTTGCTGATTGTCAAATATTTATTATATTGTAATAGTTCTGACGAATTACCCAACTAAGTCAATATGAAATTGATACCGTGAAATTGAAATTAAACACATAAAAGCATTTTAATTTGAAAAGATAATGCATTTGAATCTTATTTAAAAGCGGGGCACAAAGTATTATTTTTTATTAAAGGTTTAACGTAAGAATTAATGATTTGGCACCTTAATTATGATAAAATAATATCAATTAATATTACGTTTAGGACTAAGATATTGCAGCCTTCTAAGGATTCGCATACCACAGGTAGAATTATAAATCTTAAAAGATTTTTCTTTTTAATTCTTCCAACAACATAAAATTGAAACTTTTTTTTTCAATACTAAAATCCACCCAATTACATATTTGCCCTTCCGCTTATGATTTTTCTATAAAATAAGTCATTTTCAAGATCATTTCTCACTGTCGAGCACAGCACCTTCTTTTTCACATCTGTTTCAGTGATTCTAAGCTGAGCAGAGGATCATCGTCAAGCGTCCGCCACACATACACACGAGCGCGAGCAAAACACGCAGAAAAGAAAAGGCGAAAAGAAAATCTTTATCTTCACTTCTAGAGGAACAGAAAATGGCAGCACAGAAAAGGGTCCTCTTGTTGTGCGGAGACTATGTAGAAGATTACGAGGTGACGATTGTTTTATTGGGTTTTTATTCTTTCAACTGTTTACAAATCTTTTTTATTTTGATTGAGGGGAAATAGGGGGCTAAGTAGATAGTGATTGCTTCTGCTTAGGTGATGGTTCCGTTTCAAGCATTGCTGGCATATGGGTTGTCCGTTGACGCTGTTTGCCCCGGGAAGAAAGCCGGTGACATTTGTCGCACTGCAATCCATGACTCTCTTGGCCACCAGGTTTATAAAACCACGATTTCTGTTTGAAATAAATTAAAGTTTCTGGTAGTGAGACTCTTTAGAAGTTGAAGTATTACAGCTATTATCTGATTTGCTTGCATTTCCTATACTACTAGGCTAAGTTTTTTGTTCAAGATGTTGCTGTGTTCCCTTTGCTGTTATCATTGGGAAAGACAGTGGAAGTGTCCTGTTTGTACTGAAGTTTTTTGAATTGAAGAATTATATTGAAAGGAAAATGAAAGAATGAGTATGGGGACATAAGGGAATAAATATAATATGATTGTTTAATGTTATCGCTTTTGTGTAAATTGAGCAAATAGTTCATCAGTTGGGGAAAAAAAAGATGAACATCTTTGTCTTGTTGCTGGGGGAATTTTGGTTTATCAAATGTAGTTGGTACTTCGTATGTCCATGAATGTTTGATTTGTCTCCAGAGATCCACTTTTTTGGGGGAGGAATCCAATGACGTTGACTTTGAAATGCATTTTATTTATCTGTCCTATTTTTGAATGAAAATTTCAGACAGGTTTTACATTGATGGTTGCTGTGTTTTGATATGTTACTATGCGATTTATGCGATGGGAAAGTAAAATCATAGTAGTTTGATTCTTTTAAATAAAGCAGATCTTTTAAAGATTTCGAGAAAGCTAAAGTATAATGATAACAATTGGATAATGGAGCAATTTTATACTTCAAACATCATTTGAATTTTGTGATGATGTGATTAGTATTTTCAGTCACATTTGTGCTTGGTCATACACAATCTGTTCGCACAAAATGAAAAAAAATGAAATCTAAGAGTATTGCAAGGTAAGCACATGCTTGTCTGCTGCACTTGTTTTGGGTGCTTATACCTTCTTGAATGATACAAACATTAAAGAAAACTAATTTGATAAGCCAAAAGACTTGGATCCATTGATGTCTTCTATATACACTAAGTTGTTCTCAAATTTTGAGAATAGCTTTGCCATATTGTCTTTGCATTTGTGAAAGTCAGTTAAATGTCCTTTAGTTCACCTACAATCATGATCTGGAATGAGATGTAATTTAGACAGCTGAGCAGTGGCTTGATTTGCTAGGTTTTGTTTGGTGTTGAATTAACATCTGATGGTTTTGGCAAAAATGTTGTCAAGCAAAGCCCAAAAAATTGGATGGACTATGTTAACCTACGAGGCTAAGCATTGAATGGCAATAATTTCATCTTATGAATCTTTTCTTTTTTGTTTCCTTTTCCTGGTTTAAAATTTTTTCTACGGATTACTGTCACTGCCCGCTTTATTGACTTGCAAGTACGCTAAAGAAAAAGATGTTTCATTCCTTTAGACTGCATTCATGTTTCAATGATGTCAATACTGTAGGGTGGTTATATTACCTTGTGTTATGGTTTTTGGACATCATCTGTTCTTGCTTCACAAATGGATGCAGACGTATTCTGAGTCCAGGGGACATAATTTTGCCCTCAATGCAACTTTCAATGAAATCGATGCCACTGAATACAATGGGCTGGTCATACCAGGAGGACGTGCTCCTGAGTATCTCGCAATGAATGAATCTGTCATTGATTTGGTTAAGAAATTTGAAGACCTGCGAAAGCCAATTGCATCCATCTGCCATGGACAATTAATCTTGGCCGCAGCAGGTTTGGTTGAAGGCAGAAAGTGCACTGCTTATCCGGCTGTTAAACCTGCACTCATTGCTGCGGGTGCTCACTGGGTGGAACCAGAGACTATGGCCTTTTGTACCAGTGATGGGAACCTCGTAACTGGAGCTACATATGAGGGGCATCCTGAGTTCATTCAGCTTTTTATCAAGGCCCTGGGAGCCAAGATATCTGGCTCTGGCAAGCGAATTTTATTCCTTTGTGGGGTAAGTGCCAATGGCTTTATCTTCAAGTTCAAGGCTCTAAACTAGAAAAAGCTTATCTTGAAAGTGATTCACTTCTAGGGACTAATTACTTTCTTTTGGGAACCATGATTTGTTTGCAAATATGTTTCTATTGCCAATGTCATCCTTATTGAACTTAATTGACTTAACCCAAATCCTCTGATTGCAATAATTGTATTTATCACTTTGCCCTGTCCTGGGCACCACTTTTTCTCTTTTTTTATCTATTGACATGGCTAGGGTCTTGCCGAACTCCACACCATAGTTTCTGGTGATCCTCTTCTTTCAATTAATAATTAGCGGGGGAAATTAGGTGACATCAATTGTAAATGGACATAGTTTCAATGGAATAGTAACAAGGCCCCTGGTGAGGAGGCATGATAGGCGGTGTTTTACTCTACAGTGGTAGTTAGTAGTTTGAGTGTAGTATTTACAGCAAAAGTATTTGTGTATTGGTGGAAAAGTCAATGTACTTCTAATGCTTAATCAGGATCAAGAAAAGAAGATTATTTGATTTTTTCATATTTGGTGGTAGACCTATCCTTTTTCAGTTTCTGGAATTTAATAGGAAATAATTTGTGTATCGTGAAAGATGATCTTCTAATGTCAGATTGTGTGAAATTCTCACATTCAAATCCAAATATGGTGCATCTCTGTCCAAGATGTGAATGACATTTCCCTAAGGCTGTAGTTGAGTCCATTTTGATTCTCATTCATGGATCATTCTTTTTTTGTTCTGGGGCAGGATTACATGGAAGATTATGAGGTAATGGTTCCGTTTCAGTCTCTTCAGGCTCTTGAGTGTCATGTTGATGCTGTTTGCCCTGGGAAAAGAGCAGGTGATACATGTCCTACAGCTGTTCATGACTTCGAAGGTGACCAAACCTATAGTGAGAAGCCAGGGCACAATTTTACCCTGACGGCTGATTTTGAAAGTTTGGATGCCTCAAGCTATGATGGGCTGGTGATACCTGGGGGTCGTGCTCCAGAGTATTTGGCATTGAATGACAAGATTATTCAACTGGTAAAGGACTTTATGGAATCAGGGAAACCAGTGGCATCGATATGCCATGGACAACAGATTTTATCTGCTGCTGGTGTCTTGAAGGTAGCTTTTCCCAATCTGCCTGTTATTTTAGCATATTCCTTATTATATTTGTGCATCTCTTCATACATATGGCAACTTGTTTGGTACTGAGTGAGAGTTTACAATCAGATAAAAATGCGTTTTAACAATCTTTTAGTGGAAACTCATTTGTGATCTTTTATTACTGGTAGAATATTGTGTTTCTATGTCAAAGCAAAGCATTTCATTTATTATTTATTAATTTTCTTGGTCTTGAGATAGAAAGTGAACAATAATTTTTTGGCATTTCGCATCCTCTTGAACTATAGGTTTCTCATGAAAAAGTCGATGCATTTGTCACTTATCATAACAATATTCTGGTTATTTGCATAGTTATATTCACCTTTGTTGCCTACGGTGAGAGGCAATGAGGGCGAGGGAAAATTGTCTTTTCCCTTACCTAGGCGAAGCGGTTTAGAAAGGCGTTATAGAGGAGTGCCTTTGCTCGCCTTTTTCATAGGCAAGAGGCGAGCAAAGGTGCGCCCCTGTGAAGCAAGTTTTTTCACAACTTTTCAATAGTCAAATTTCAAAATAAAAAAAGCCCAAATTTATATATATATATATATATATACAGAGAATACACTTAAAAAAATCCTAGCAAGCGGACAATAACTTAGCAAAGGAAAATGGGGGCACCAAAATCACTTACCTATCTTATTTCTCTACCCTTCCCAAGTCTCAACAACTGGCTGCTGCAGCACCACTTCGTGGCGACTCCTTCCAAGCTACCACTTCGGTTTAAAATTATGGATATTAGATGATTTTAGTGTAATATCATGTTATATTTGTTGCATATCCTATAAATTCTCTACTCTACCTTCATTGAAACTTATTAGATACATGATATATTCTGTAAATTTTTATTTTAGCAACTTGCTTCAAAAGGAGAGCGCCTCTCACCTATCTTCCCACCTCGGGCACTAGAGGCCTTGCTGCCTTGCATTTAACAACTATGGTTAATCAACAGAAACCGCCAACTCTTATGCGTGCCTTTCGAAGATGGGGTTGGAAGTATGGTGTAAACTCTGTGATCCATGAATAAATACATACATTCACAATCTGAATGTTTATGTATATCTATGTATATTTTAGAACCTATCAGCCTCTAAATAAATGGGATTAGGAGTCTCTAGTTCTTCAATTAAACTATCAGATTTTGATGTCATAATCAAGTCGTGGTGATGGCAGGAAGTTTTCTAAATATTAGATAAGATAAATGTGAAAAAGAAAAACTTGTGAAAAAATGCAAGACAATATGAAATCAATAAACCAAGATTAAACACATTTTCATAGTTCTAATCCAGTTAAACAAGGTTTAAATTAAGCAGAGAGAGGAATTGTTCAACCATCGTGGTACAAGGTTTGATGTGCCAGTTAAACTTTTTCTTAATTTTGAGTCATTTGGTAAACTTAGTGTTTCAAGTCTAACTAAAGGCTAATATAGCTTGGGTCTCTAATTACTGATTTGTTTGTGTTGTTCCTGAATTCTCTGGTTAGCTCCTGAAAAGCATTACAAATTTCAGCATGCAGATGGCACTCAATGTTTTTAGATCTGAAATGTCTTTTGAGGAATGCTATCTGCCTTTTTTTAACACACAGCGTGGTATCAGTCCATAGTCATGTTGTTCATGATGCATTTAAGAACACCAGTGTGAATTCAGTTTAGTCGTTTAATAAGTGAAATTGGACAAATATAGTTGAGTTCTTTTAGAAGCCCAAGACCCGTTCTTTTGTATTCTCTATTTGAAACTTAAAATCTCAGTGTGCAGATGCCTTTTAATATTTATATTCTAGACGATAAATATCTTTGAGGATTATGCCTTATTTTACCTCACCTTTTCAATTCTTTGGTGGCCCGAGAAATGTAAGCTTGTTGTGTTTTAAGCAGTGACACTGTTGAATTTGTGATGCGCCATAGGTATTTCAGTCTCAGCCTACATATGTTGTTCCAGGGAATTTGGTTTTTATGCTTTATCAAATGAAGTTACTGTGAAGTAGAATTTACCTTTCTTGGTATTTCCTATTACTGTTTTTGTTTTTTTCTTTTCCCCGCTTTCTAACTGTTATATTAGCTCATAACAAGTTCAGCTGATGATGCTTCCATGTTGGTATGTTCTATTATGTCTGACAAAGAATCAATGCAGGGCAAGAAGTGTACTGCATACCCCGCCGTGAAACTTAATGTTGTTCTGTGTGGGGGTATATGGCTAGAGCCTGAACCAATTCATCGGTGCTTTACTGATGGAAATCTGGTTACTGGAGCAGCCTGGCCTGGTCATCCTGAATTTGTAGCTCAGTTTATGGCACTACTTGGCCTGAGTGTATCATTCTAATCGTCTTTCCTTGTTTCTGTGTTACATGGCAACGTTGTATGCGTGCTGTGCTGTTTGTGCCAACAACACCTTTTAGCAATATTGGCTTGTTATATATGTGTATATGGCACCTCGAGTGAGTGTGTACTTTACACATATCCTTACGCATCTCTGCCAGAATCATAAAATAAATTACACGTTATAAGTTATTGGCCAAGTGTTGAGTAGAATTGTTTTCTCACCAGTTTGTCATTTACTCCAATTTGGTTCATCAGGTTTGGACTTACGCAGGTTTAGCAGTGAAAATGCTAGCATAAAATTGATGCAACATCGCAGCACTTTAACAGCTAGGTGCCTATACGTTCAACAATGTATGTGACCAAATAATAGGAAGCAGCAAGCTCAATGGTCCAAGAGTATACGGAGTGTGGATCTGTGTGATTTTTACTTCTTATAAAATATAAGGGGAAAAAGAAAAACACTTCGACTGCAATATTCGTTAGTCCAAAGCATTTCTTGTGTCGGTTTAACATACAAGAGAAAAAGTTCCGTTATGGGGTGTCTGCTAACTCCACCGAAGTAACTACAGGTCCACCAAACATAAACTTATTAGGGTTATTTTGGTTGGATTTTTAAGTTATCTTATAATTATTTATCATGTGATAATTTGTATAATTTTTTATTATTTTAATATAGTTTGGTTAGAATGATTAATAAATTTATGGGGATGGCAAGTTAATTTATTATGGCCCCGTTTTAGTTCAATGATTAATAATCTAATGTAATCTTGGCCCATTGAAAATTAAGTGATATTATGATAATTTTAGGTAGTGTAATATTGTATTTAATATTGTAGATTATATTTAACACTATAATGTATTTAAATCTTGGCTTCATGTTTTATACTAGTTATTGACTATTATATCATTTTGTTTTTCCAATCACGCCCCCATATCTAACGATTTGTTTGATACATAAGATCCACAAATTGATTAGATACTATAGATAAATTTATGAAGTTATCTTGATCTTGTGCCTATTTCGTATTATGTGCAGAGCATAAAAAATATAAAAAATATGACTCGATAATAGCACATACAAAAAATATGTGAAGAAGATAACAATATTACGAAGAAGGTGTTGGATTACCTTTGTTTGAAGTGTTTGTGGACCTTGAATAGATTAGGGTTTTTAAATTCTAGCTCGACTGTGTTCAAAATGAAATGGGAAAATGAGTTTGCAACATGGGTGATATAATATTTGGGCAAAATGGTAATTGAACAATTCACTAGTAAGGAGATAATGGTGTAGACATATTAATTTTTGGTTGATTGAAAAGTGACGTGTAAAATAATATGCTAATTATTAATTCAAAAGTTTCTATTTATCTTGGAATTTATAAATTCAATTCTAGAAGATAAATATTTAATTTTAATTAATACTCTAATATTTATTTTATATCCAAATCAAATATTGATAAGTGTAAAAAGATCAATTACATTAAATATATTTGATATTACCAGTTAATATCTAGTATTACCTCTTGATGTTTGATTTTGATAATTTGATATTATCTCTTGATATTTAATATTATCTTATCAAAGAGATAATCATAAAAAAAGTTCAATCAATCTGAAAGTCTTCCATCAAACATTTATACAAAGAGAGTAATCAAAGCTTATTCAACACACAACATAAATTCCAACAAGTGAGAAGAGCTTTGAAGAGATTCAGCAATTCTCTCAATTAAATTCAAGAAGATTCACGACGTTTAAAGTGTTCTTTACGGAGTTTATATATTTTGGCATTTGATTTGAGATTAAGGTGCGAAGCCCTCGAATTGCCATTATTTTTCTTCAAATCGAATTTAAGGAGATCCATGACATTCAAGGTGCTTTTTTACAGAGCTTTTATATTTTGGCTTTTGATCCGAAATTAAGGTGTGATGTCCTTGGATTAATGTTATTTTTCTTCAAATAAAATTTAAGGAGATTCACGATGTTTAAAATGTTTTTCGTGGAGCTCATTAAATTAAAATCATATTTGGAAGGGAAGAATAAGATAATTAAATTAAAAATTGAATTTACAGTTGATTGATAAGTTTCAATTTCACTTTATTTGAATGAATTTTCTTATCTTGTAATTTTAATTTTGCAGACAAAGAAATTTGCACTTACACATTTTTGGCACCCCAAGTGAGATCATCTCTACCTCTCATCTCTTCCTTTCATCAAGATTGAAGCATCAAATGGCTACCAACAAGATTGCAACATTGAAAATTATTGCCTTAAATTCCTTAAATACTGGAGCCAACAGTGTTAGCGTCATCACAAGAAGTACGTCTATGAAGCTACAATCATCTTCAGAAGTTGCTCTTTCCCTTATTGTGGAAACGATGTTGCCGCATTTTATTAATATAAATGAAGATGGTGGAGACTCAAAGGAAGAATCTGCATCATCTATTTCTCACTTAACATCAAATTCCTCAAACACAGTGATAGTGATGGGGACAAGTGCTACAACTTTGGAGGAACAAATTGCAAATTTGATGAAGGTCATTGAAGGACTTACAAAGCATATCCAAAAGCAAGATTTTCAAATGTCCAATTTGATGAACAAAGCGGACAATCTTAATGCTAGTTGCATGATGGAGAAACAAATTAAGGCTTAGGATGAAGGTGAAACATCCACAATGAGACAATCAGCTAAAAATGAAGAGATTGCAACAAAAGAACTAAAAGTTTTCATTGGATTAATTCCCATCGACCCACTAAAGAAGTTTATCATGGAGACTATCAAAGACAAGTTTGATAGAAGTTTTAAGTTATCTATGACTTATTCCAAGCCATATATTCAAAGGATTGATAACTTGAAGATGCCGATTGGTTACCAACCCCTATAGATTCAACAATTTGATGGCAAAGGCAACCTAAAGCAGTATGTGGCTCATTCCTTGAGACTTGTTATAATGTTGGTACATATGGAGATCATTTAGTCAAGCAATTTGTTCAATCATTAACAGGGCAATGCTTTTGATTGGTCTGTTGACTTGGAGGAAGGTTCTATCAAAAGTCGGGGACAACTGGAACAAGAGTTCCTCAATTATTTCTACAGTACTACAAGGACAATTAGCATGATAGAACCCACCAACTCTTACCAATGGAAAGAAAAACCTATCATTGACTATCTCAATTGTTGGAGAAATTTGAGTCTTAACTGCAAATATAAATTTTTGAAGGCTTCAGCCATTGAGATGTGTATTCAAGGAATGCATTGGAGTCTTTGCTACATATTTCAAAGAATTAAACCAAAAACGTTTGAAGATTTGGCAACTTGTGCACATAATATTGAAATAAGAATAAATTTTAATGAACAATATAATTCAAGTAATGTTGTTGGTGATGAAGATGTTGGGGCCAATTAATTTTCATCTCCAAATTCCAAATGCTCCTCAATATGAGCCTAAACTATCAGTAATACTTCTAGATAAGAGTATAAATTATCTAAAATTCTCAAATCCACAAGTATCTGAATATGAATTTCCATGTTTCCATGTCTTCAAGTGAATGGATCAAGTCTTCATGTCTCCAAATCTATGATTCAACTCCCTAAGTTTTTCAAGTTTAAGACTCAAGTCTCCAAGTCTTTAAGTCAAATGCTCAAGTCTCTAAGTTTTCAAGTCTAAGGCTCAAATTTTTAAGTCTCTAAATCACATATTCAAATCTTCTAGTGTTCAAGTCCGAAGCTCAAGTATTCAAATTCCAAATGCTTCTTGATTAGAGTTTAAATTGTCAATAATGCTCCTAGATACGAGCACAAACTATCTATACTTTCAAGTTAAAGTCTTTTTATGTGCTCCTTGATAAGAGCTTAAACTTTTAATAAGGCTCCAAGATATGAGTATAAATTATCTAAATATTCAAAGTCATTCTATGTGCTCTTCAATATGAACTTAAACTTTCAATAAAGTTGCCAAATATGAGCATAAACTATCTAAATATTCAAAATCTCCCCATGTGCTCCTTGATATGAGCTTAAACTTTCAATAAAGCTTTTGGATACAAGCGTAAACTATTTAAATATTCAAAGTCTCCCCATGTGCTCCTTGATATGAGTTTAAACTTTCAATAAGGCTTCTATTTACGAGCATAAGCTATCTAAATATTCAAATTCTCCCCATGTACTCCTTGATAAGAGTGTAAACTGTCTATTAAGTCAAACTCAAGTAAACTCCTTGATGTTGTATAAATTATCAATCAAATTCTAGTGAACTCTTTGACATGAGTATAAAATATCTATTTAAGTTAAATATGCTCCTTGACGCATGATCCTAAACTATATGTTACTCTTGGCTTGCATGAGTGTAAACTGTGTATGGCACACTCATCAAAAGGATATTTACTTTGAATTGGTTATGACTTGACCCTTTGAATGGGCACCATAGCTCGAGCAATGCTTGGAGGATATTCTTCTCGCAAACATATGCAAAAAAGACTGAGAGAAAAGGAAAACTTCTCAAATACTTCAAGTCTTGCCTCTTTCATGGAAGATTGACACACCTTTCACCAAGTCTTGAAGTGGGAGCATTTATAGACATATCAATTTTGGGCCAATTGAGAAGTGACACTTGTAAAATAATATACTAATTATTAATTCAAAAATTTCTATTTATATTGGAATTTATTAAATTCAATTCCAAAAGATAAATAATTAATTTTAATTAATACTCTAATATTTATTTTATACTCAAATCAAATATTGATAAGTGTCAAAAGACCAATCAAATCAAATATATTTGATATTATCTGTTCATATATGATATTATTTCTTGAAATTTGGTATTATCTCTTGATATTTGATCTTGATAATTTAATATTATCTATTGATATTTGATATTATCTTATCAAAGAGACAATTATCAAAAAAGTTTAATCAATCTATAAGCCTCCTATCAAACATCTATATAAAGGGTGACCAAAGCTTATTCAATATACAACACAAATGCTAGCAAGTGAGAGGAGCTTTGAAGAGGTTCAACAATTCTCTCAATTATATTCAAAAAAATCTATAACATTTAAGGT
Source organism: Jacaranda copaia (assembly GCA_014898725.1). NCBI lineage: Eukaryota > Viridiplantae > Streptophyta > Magnoliopsida > Lamiales > Bignoniaceae > Jacaranda > Jacaranda copaia. The sequence goes on along the minus strand of JACGDI010003568.1, from coordinate 812,052 downwards.
GTTCTTTGAGGAGCTTATATATTTTGGCGTTTGATTGAAATTAAGGTGCGAAGCTCTCGAATTGTCGTTATTTTTCTTCAAATCAACTTAAAAGAGATCCACCATGTTCAAGGCATTTTTCGTGGAGTTCATTAAATTTAAGATGACATTTAGAAGGGAAGAATATTCTTATTGAATCCATAGTTGATTGATAGGTTTTAATTTTATTTTATTTGAATGAATTTTCTTGTCTTGTAATTTTAATTTTGTAGACAAAGAAATTTGTGATTACAAATGGTCTTATATTGTGTATGCTTTGAGTATAGTTACATTATGGATGTTCGCATAGGCGCGATATGAAAAATGGAATATGCACCAAAACCAATGTAGTATAGTCATTTCTTGCAAGCATATGCACCAATGTGTACAAGAGCCTCGCTTAGACATCAATATTTTAAATAGGCACCAAAGTTAGCAACCTTTCAATATTTAAATCTGAATTGATTCAAGGGTTTCATTGTAATTTGCTCGTAGAATTTGAAGGATATATTGGTCAATCAACATGTTAATCGGCTAGGAGAGATTATGAATCTCTTCTTCGACTTCAAAATTTGATTAGCCCCTAATCTTCACTACATTACGAGATTGGCGCAGGCTCTGAGATAATATGCTCTAGCTTGATCACCATAATCAAGCGTATCAAATAATAGGCTAGCTGCAACTAAAACAACTACTAGGGCCTATAAGTTGGAATCAAACGCAGCCCCTAGGAATTGCACACATAAACACTAACTTTTCATGTTTGTGTGGGCTTGAATGTTTATTGTCATTTTAACCAAATAAATGATAACATAAGATAAAAATATTGTATCTTACCTTATCATCCCTACCAAACTAGACCCTAGAGGATAACTTCTTTAAAAACTGAACACCTAACTTCTTTAACAATATGAAGAAAAAATATTTTCTAACAATCTCCCCTGGAAGTTGATTTTAGCTAAACTTTGGCACTTCGAGTGGCTTTGTGAATTAAGTCAGCTAGTCGATCTTTGCTCCTGTAGTACATAAGTTTAATAGTATCATTGAGAAAGTGACGCTTGGCATTATACGTTTCTGCCTTTCATGCGGGATGGGATTTATAAAAAGTTCAATTGCAAAATTGTCATAGAAATAAACGCATCTTTCTCGAGACAAAGTTCTTCAAGAATCCACCTTAATCAAAGAACTTGACTAGTACATAAAGTCAAGACGACAAACCCAGTGTCAATTGTGATAAAGTAACAATTTTTTCGTGGATGACCAAGAAACAGCCCCTGAACCAAGCATCAAAAAAAAAGTTGAAGTACTTCTTCCATCATTTTTGATCGACTGCATAATCATTTTGGAAAAATCAATCAAATCTGACTTCTCTTCCATCTTGTAAAACAATCCAAATTCTATGGTGCCTTAGAAAGTATAGAAAGCTCCCTTGGCAGCGAGAAGACGTATCTCTTCTGGGTTTTTCATGTACCTACTGACGAGACTCACGGCATACATAATACCAGGTGTTGTTGCAGTGAAATACATTAAGCTACAAATAATTTGCTTGTACAGATGCTGTTCACTTTTCTTTCTCCAGGGTCTCGATTTACTTCAGGTCAAACTTAGTTAATATGTTCACAAAGTTACATTTTTTCATTTGAAACCTAAGCAAAATTTCTCTTGCATATTTCTTTTGACAAATAAAAGTTGTAGCATCAGATTGAATTACTTTAGTTTGAAGTTCGATGAAAATAAATCATCTTTTCCAACTTAGACATATCTAATTCTGCCATCATTGACTTCTTGAATTTCTCAAACAAGGCACTACCATCCCAAATGAATAAAAGATCATCCACATAGAGGCATATAATGAGCAATTTTCTTCCATCTCCAATTTTTTAACAAGAAAGTTTATGTTCAGATGGATATTTTGAAGCCTTTCTTCAAAAGATAAGAGCCGTCAATCCAACTAAACTTTATGCTCATTTCCTACTTCTATATAAACAGGAAATTGATCAATAAACACATGCTCTTTCAAATCTTCACGAAAGAATGCTGATTCACATGGGCTTTCAGTTTTGTTCTGCCAAAGCAATCAGCAGTCCGATTATATGTATCCACCTTGCAACAGAATCAAAAACTTCTTTATAATCAACACCGCACTCTTACTTGTAGCCTTTAGCTGCCAAGTGTACTTTGTATTTTTAGACTTGACCATTTTCCTTCAATTTTGTCTTATAAATCTGCTTGACACAATTTGTCCTGTGCCACTTTGGGAGCTCAGTCAACTCCCAAGTATTGTTTCTTTCAATTACTGAAATTTCATCATCCATAGCTTTTTGCCATTTGGAGTTTTAAGTTGTAAGTGGATCTTGAGATTAGCCAGAAAATACCTTACAATCATTCATCCATACAGGTCTTTTTCTACTGCATCATGTCCACCGACTATCATCCACTACTGCTGCAAGTGAACGTTTGATACTCCATTGCCGGTTGTTGCTCTTCTTCGGTAGCCCGATGTATATTCTCATCATTACTGTCAAAATCTGTTGAGATGCATTGTCCTTGGCCATCATCTTTCTCATTCCAAGGCCAAATTTGTTCTTTGTTAAACACAACATCAGTACTAATGATGATCCTCATGGTGTTAGGATTACAAAATTTGTGTGAGGATTACAAAATTTGTTTGAGCTTTTGATTGATTTAACTCCAAGAAAAATACATTTTCCATTTATTGTAAAGCATTGTTTGATCTGGAACAGCAGCGTATGCTATGCAACCAACATTTTTAAAATAATGAATGGTTGGTTTGGTTCCACTCCTTGCTTCTTTAGGTGCCATCTTTTGGAAAAGTATGGACTTCTGCTCAAAATTTGACTGCTTCAGTTAATTGTTAAGCCTGTGATTGCTTGTAAGGTAAATTCTATTTCTTGGTCTCTAAAACAAGTTTTGGGAGCCAAGCTTTGCTTGGTTGTGGAATATAAAGGCTGTTTTTTAGGCATTCTACAGGGCTGTTTTAAAAACAAAATCTGAGTTTTACTGTGCGCATCCTCCCTACTTATCCAAATTCCTCTCACCCGCCGTTGTTCATGAGATCCGAGCGATAAGAGAGGGAAAGTACCTTAACCGCATGAAACTGCAACTTAAACACAAATTTGACCTTGTTCTTCTCGCCCCTCCACGGCACCGACAAGAGCATATTTTCTTTTTTCTCTCAATTCCACATTATTTTCTGATCTTATTCTTTCACGAAACCACCGGAGTTTTGCCCGGAAACTCAACGGAGCTCCATCGACCACCGCTAGAAAACCACCATCCAAACAAAACATCACCAGTGCAAGCGAAATTTCAAGTGCCCACTTCGAATTTCAAGCTAAAAAACACCAAAATAGAATGAAATGTTGACATATTGGGAAAATTCAAATAGGCAAACAATTGATCAGCGGACCAATGCAGAGTCAAAGTCAATGAATTTTGTACTTTATATGATGTTGTAAGAAATAACAATCAGTATGTTTTTTGATGGTCGAAAGGTCGATCAAATATGAGAGCTCGGGTGAATGTTTTGTAGATTAATAGGTCGAGTTTAATTGAATATATAGGTCGGTAGGTAGGTAGTTTTAGTGTATAGGTAAATGTTTGATTTCATTAATTGACTCTCTTAGCAATAAATGAGGGGTATTTATAGTGGAATATTTAGTTGTCTTGATATTATAGGATCTAGGTGTCCTGCCATTCAAATGTACAGGTGGCTGTCTTGGAGGGTTGAGATCTTCTGAGTCATAGATCTGGATTGGGTGGTCAGGTCAACCTATATGAAAAAGACGTGGATCCTTGGACTGTTTTGGTATATTGGTTAATATTAGGGTTTTTTAGTCCTTTGGTGATAATGCCTCATCATTTTTCTCCCAACTTCTTCACTTATGAATGTGGCATTCATTAATGAGGAAGTTGATCTGAGCCATTGATCATAATAGTTGTTTGTTTGGATCCATCAAATCTTTTCTGCGCATTCCGATGCCATAATCCTTATAAATAAGCACTGCAGGTATCATTTTCTTCCTTCATTTCTTTGCTTTCACCTCGTTTATTAAGATTGGATACTTCGACCTTTCCTAATAAGTGCCAACCAGCTGTGAGTAGAAGTTGAACTCTCGACCTTCTTACCAGGAAAAATTTAACTCCAACCAACACTAAGTTCATAGCAAATAGGTGTCGACCTTACGATCCTTTTTTTGTTTTCCATTTATTGTAATTTTGTGTCGCTATCTATTAATTTATTATTTTGTTTATTTAATTGCAATAGCTGATAGAAATGGCTAATAATTTGCCATCCCTTTCTCTGTCTCTTTCTCTTTCCCCATTATCGAGATCAATTGGGAACAACAACGGCTCCTTGTCATTGTCGTCCTCGAGCTCCAACCAATATGATCGTGATACTAGGTCATCTCGTCGTTTCTTTATAGATCCTAATAACGATAGCAACCCCTCAATACCCCTAGTAAAATTAGCACAAAGATTTTTGCCTCCCTTTGTAGTAAATTCTTTATTCCTAAGAGTTATGGGATCATAATACCTCGAGCTGGTCAGACGATGCACTAATCTCCCCCTAACTGCTTAGCTTTCCATATTCCTGTCATGGAAGCTGGTTTGAGGTTCCCCATATTTGAACCCTTAGCTAATATCATTGAGACCTTAGGGGTTTGCTCGACCCAATTTGTACTGAACTCTATTCGCAATAGCTTGGGCTTTATAATAATCATGTGTTATTTCGACATCGAGCCTTTCTTCATCAATTTTTGGCATCTTTTTCATATCAACCCTTCAACTACGTTAGGAGATCAGGGCTTTTACTACGTAACTGCTTGCCAGAGTTTTAAATTTCTGATCCATCTCCCAAGCTCTGCTGGTTGTTGGCGTCACAAGTAGGTTTACATCGAAGCCCTACCTCATAATCCATGAAACGTTCCTTGTGAATGGCGGGACGATAAGTCGACCTTCTTTTCGATGATAAACTTTCTTGGGATGAGAGTTTCATTGATGAGCGTTTGACTGCTCAGTAGTTTGACTTTTAGACCATTTTTAGTGAGAAGACCCTTAAACTCGTAAATCTCTTGCCTGCCAGGCTCCAACCTAGGAGGACGATTGGTAAATATATATATTTTTTCTTGTTATTCTTCATACCTCCTAACTTCAATATTACTTATTTCTCTTTTGTAGAGATGATGGCCCTTAAAGCAATGATTGCCAACCTCATGAAGTAGAAAAAAGCTAAGACCGCTACTGCTCGAAGGCGTAAAAAGAGAGATGGGACCTTTACCGCCATGCCGGATGAAGGTTTAGGGCCTATCAACCTTTCTGAAGATACACTTCTTACACCAACTAGTACGACTCCCCAACATAGGTCGGGGGCAATTCCTTTAGACCCCATACCCCTTTTTGTAGTTTCTCCGACCTCCGACGCATTGGCAGGTGCAGGTTTGGAAATAGGGGTCTACGGTGTTGAAGGTTCGACCTATGAGGTCGAGCAAGAAAGGGCCTAGATGGGCAAAGGTAAAGGAAAGGTTAGAGCTGACCCATCGTCGCCCAGCTTGGGGAGCCAATCTACTCAATTGGGGGGTCCGACCATTAGGACAAAGTGTCGTCACACCGGTGGGTCTTCTGGCCAATTGAACACCATTCACACGACCTTTGTCCCTCCACTGCCTATCCCTCTAGTGAGTACCAAGGCCTTGGAGGGAACACGATGGCTATCTCAAAGATTAGAAACATTGCACCTAGTCGCTTGCCAAAATGCAATCTTAAAGTAGGAGATTGCAAGAAATCAAGAAGAGGGAGCACTAGGGATCCACTCTGCAAAGGGGAGGCTCTCCCTTCGGTATTGAGATCTTTGAAGAGACAGTACCAGTGAGATTTAAAATACCAGAGCTCCCAAAGTATGAGGGAAACTCTGACCCGCAGGAACATTTGATAGCATTTGAGCATATTTTGCAGTTGTATGGATTATCAGATGCCATTAACTGTAGAGTGTTCATTATCACCATATACGGTCGAGCATAGGAGTGGTTTATCTCATTAGTACCAAGAATTGTAGTGACGTATGACCAGCTATGCAGAAAGTTTTTATATCACCTTGCTAGCAAGAAGAAATCCAAGAGATTAGCCACATACTTGTTCACCATAAGGCAAAAAGAAAAAGAAAATTTGAGGGCATTTATGAGCCAATTCAACAATGAGGGCTTGGAAGTTCTCGACCTCAACGTGGATATGATGGTGAGTATCTTGATTCATGGTCTCAAAAAGGGCCCATTGGCGTTGGCTTTGGCTAGGGAACCACCTCCCAATGTGGAGACCCTTATAGATATAGCAACAAGATATGTGCATGAGGAGGAGATGACTATCATGAGGACAAAGAATGGTCAAAGGTCACGATAGGAATGAAAATGCTAAAGAAAGAGGAAATGGGTTAACCTTAATCTAAAAAAGACCATCGAAGGTCCCCACCTCGACCAAGATTTAATTATTACACACCCTTGCGAACCATTAGAGCTGAAGCTATGTTTACTATTACCTCATAAGATATTATAAGATGGCCCGCTAAGCAACAGGATACGCCCAATAAGAAGAATTCAAACTAATATTATGCTTTTCATCGAGACAAAGGGCATGATACAAAGAATTGCTGACACCGAAGGAATGAGATAGAAAGATTGATAAGGTAGGGGTATTTGAAGAAATTTATGTAGCAATCACATATAGATACCCGGGGCAATAGCAACATAGAGGCCAGTCTTGAAGCCGATCACATAGCCCACACGGGAGGTATAAATGCGTGAGACACCATAAGGCAAAGGAAGGTTGTGAGCTAGCTGATGTAGACAACCTTCTGTAAAAATGGGTGATAAACATGATAGTTGGTGGACCCACAGGAGGAGATACATGCAACGTGCAAAAAAGGTATGCATGGGTAAACAGAGGAGCTCATTAGTTTACACCCAGAAGAAGAAGATAGAGCCCATAACCTTCGACCACAATGACCTGGAAGGAGTGATACGGCCCCATGATGATCCCATGGTAATAACAATAGATATTGCAAATTTTGTGGTACAAAAAATGTTGGTGGATAATGGTAGCTCAATGGATATCATGTTCATGAGCACCTTGAAGAAAATAGATTTGGATGTCATGACCATCTGACCAATAAGTACTCTGTTGGTAGGATTTGGTGGTACTGAAATTGTGCCTTTGGGAACTGTTGACCTCCCTACCTCTCTGAAGGCAAAACCAAAGCTAAAAATAATCATTTTAAAATATTTGGTGATAGATTGCTTGTTTGCTTATAATATGGTGTTGGGATGTCCTAGCCTTAACCATTTCAAGGCTGTGGTGTCTACCTATCATTTAAAAATGAAGTTTCCAACCAGTGTAGGGATTGGAGAGATACATTGTGACCAAAAGGTAGCACGGGTCTGTTATAATATTTCACTTACTAGGCCTAAGCTAGAATAGAAAAAGGAAAAAAGTATAAAGTTTGAAGGGGGTCAGCAGCTGGAGTTACCTCTAAGTGTGGAATAGAAAGATGGTAAGAAGAGGAGAATAGAGCCTTGTGATCATAAACAGATAAAGCTCCAATCGGGAGACCCAAGTTACACCACAAAAATAGGTACACACATGAATCCTCAATCTGAAATTTTAATGATAGAATTTTTAAGGGAAAATATAGATGTCTTTGTGTGGGGACTTGTGAATTTTAAGGGAATAGATTTGAAGGTCATAGTTCATAATTTGAATGCAGATTCTAACACCTAACTTGTTTAGCAAAAGAAGCGCAGTTTTGGGGCTAAAAAGAATAGGGTAATAGAAGAGGAGGTTAGAAAGTTATTGGCAAAAGGTTTTATTGTGGAAGTGCAGTATACCAAATGGTTGTCTAATGCAATGGTGGTCCCTAAAATAGATAGGAGATGGAAGATGTGTACAGATTACATTGATTTGAACAAATCTTGCCCCAAAGATTCTTATCCTCTACCTTGCATAGATGTTCTGGTTGATTCTATGGTGGGGTGCACTTTATTAAGTATGATGCATACATATCAAGGTTACCACCAAATACATATGGCTCATGCAAATATGAACAAAATAGCTTTCATGGTCGAGAGTGGGGTATACTGTTATCGAGTGATGCCTTTTGGTTTGAAAAATATTAGAGCAACGTATCAAAGGTTGGTAAACAAGATGTTCAGAAACCAAATAGGTCATACGATAGAGGTCTAAATGGATGAATGTTGGCTAAAAGTATGCGTAAGGAGGAGCATATAGATCACTTAAAAAAGGCCTTCGATATCATGGAACAGTATGGTCTAAAATTTAATTAGGTCAAGTGCACATTTAGAGTTAGAGGTGGAACGTTTATAAGATATATGGTTGCCGACAGGGGGATAGAGGCTAACCTAGAGAAGATAGAAGCTATTTTAAAAATGCCATCACTTAAGATGGCAAGGGAGGTGTCATAGTTGAATGGTCGTATGGTTGCATTGGGAAGATTCATAGCGATGTTGGCGCAATGAGGATTACCTTTCTTCAAAGCTTTGAGAAATTTGAGAGAATTTACATGGACAGAGGAATGTGAGTGAGCATTTAAAGATCTAAAAAAGTATCTTAGCTCCCCACCTCTCTTGGAGAAGCCATTGATGGGTGAAACGTTGTACTTGTATCTCTTTGTGGTGGCGGAGGTCGTCAGCTAGGTGTTATCGAAAGTTGTTGGTAAGCACCATAAAGTTGTTTATTACATTAGCAAAATGTTGTAAGGGGCAAGAAAAAGGTATAACCAGATCGAGAGGTTTGCATTGGCACTGGTCACAACAGTTAGAAAATTGATACCTTATTTTCAAGCTCATCATATCATAGTCTTGACCAATCAATCTCTGAGAGAGATACTGCATAAGCTAGACATGTCTGGAAGGTTAGTTAAATGGGCTATTGAATTGAGCGAATTCTTGATAGAATTTTAGAACAGACGACGTATACTAATGTAGAAAAAAAATGACAATTAGTATATTTTTTGATGGTCGGAAGGTCGACCAAAGTTGAGAGCTCAGGTGAATATTTTCTAGATTAATAGGTCGAGTTTAGTTAAATATGTAGGTCGGTAGGTAGGTAGTTTTAGTGTATAGGTAGGTGTTTGATCTCATTAATTGATCCTCTTAACAATAAATGAGGGAATATTTATAATGGAGTATTTAGTTGTCTTGATACTGTAGGATCCAAGTGTCCTGCTATTCGAACGTACAAGTGGTTGTCTTGGAGGGTTGAGATCTTCCAGTTCATAGGTCCAGGTCGGGTGGTTAGGTCAACCCATATGAAAAAAATGCGAATCTTTAGGCTGTTTTGGTATATTGGTTAATATTGGGGTTATTTTAGTCCTTTGGTGATAATGCCTCATCATTATCATCTTGAAACTGAAATGCAAAGAGAAATAGCAAAGCAAATCTGAATATGATTTTTCTTGTTTGCTCTCTTCTTTGTTTCCTGCGCTATATGGCTATAATGCCGGTTCTCTCTCTTTTGCTCTTTATATGTATGCTTATGATTTTCCAGTAGTCTTTTTGAATTATTTGTTAACTTATTTTCATTTTATTATGTTTATTAATTAATAATATTTTTTTAAGTATTTTAATTTATATTAACACATTAACATATAAAATTACTAATGAATACCGTTTATTAATTTTGGACAATACACATTTTTGATTTTTTGTTGTAATTAATAAATTTTGAATTAACTTGATCAATTGAGAACACACCCTAATTGATTGATTGAAAATATAATATTCATTTCTGGTAGAAATGTTATCAAATTAGCAAATGAATATGTATAATATATTTTAAAATTAAACAAAGTTCTATGTATTAAATTTATAATTTAATTAGACAAAAAATAATTTATAAATAATTTAACAAAAAAGGTGAAAAACAACATATTTAATGGCACTTACTTTGGATTAAATGCAATATTTTCATAATTTGTTCGTGATTGTAATTTTATGATTTATTTATTTTTATTAAGATTATTCATTTATAATTCTTTTATTAAAATTCCAAACAAAACCAAAACCAAAACTCACAAAACAATTACCATATCTTATACAAATCTCTTAAACATATAATAAAAATAATCTCACAACCAATGACAACCTCAAATCATATAAATCCATCACATCATTATAATCATCGCACTTAACCTTACAACTAATCACAACTTCTTCTCCCATTTTGGTATCTCTCAAACACCCAACTATTTCCAAAATTTCTACAATATAAAAACATAAAACCAATCTTACAAGCAATCACAATTAGTTAGTTGCAACCCCATTTCCTGAAATGAGAGCTCACCCCATATTCAAAATAGTGGAATTCTTTCTATCAAAAGCACCATTTTATTGTGGCGTGAAAGAAGTACTAAGCCATCTCTTAATTCCATGAACCTAAAAAAATCTCCAAATTCATGTGAGTTGCATTTTGCACCTTGATCAGTGAGAACTTTCATTGGATGGCTGACATCCTTTTCAACAAACACTATGGTAATGTTTGTTTATAAATTATGTGTTTAAGATTATATGTTTTGGAAAAATAACTTTTGGGACTGGGGTTGGGGAATGTGAAATTTTTACTGGGGAATATGATGGATGTTTGTTTATGATTTAGGAATAGTAAGAAAATTATTTGGAAAATTTGGTATGTTTGTTTATGTTTTGGAAGGAGATAAATTCTATTGTAACAATTAAATCAATATTTTTTTGTTGGGTTTTGAGAGTGTAAATGGATTTTAGTAGTATTTTTTATTATGATATAGTAATAAAATATTGTGATATGTAAATATATGTATATATGATTGGTAATGATTGTGATATAAAGAATATGCGATTTTTGGTCATTAAGCAGTTAAATTATAAGGATAATTTGGCCATTTTAGGAACCTATTTTGGGAGAATAGGAGGGCACATATTTGGTTATATTCACCTAAAAATATAACCAAACATAGCTTGTATAATTCTTAGACACCAAGGATGCTTCAGATTTATTTTTTGAAAAATAAGCCCATACTTTTTGATTATAATCGTTAATGAATGTAATGAAATATCTCGTTACCTACCATTAGAGATACATTTATTGGACAATATATGTCTTAATGAACGAGCTCCAAGGCCTTTTTTGCCCTTTGGTAATAAAATAAATAGTTTTTAGCCCAATACGTTTTGGTTAGGAGAAGGCCCAAAGAGCTTATCAAGGCTATATTGGGTGTTAACTAAGCTCAACTTGTAATTGATTTAATGAAGAAAGATTAATTTGGAATCAAGTGACCCCAAGGCTCATGAAAACTATCTAAGCTCATATATGGGAAAGATTGAAAACAACCTAACAGGGCTAAGATAAAGAGTTAGGGTCCTAATATAATTCTTAGAGTTGGATCATACCAAATCTGATAAGAATAAAGAGATAGACACCTATTCAGAGTCTATCTCCCAATTTACATATAGAAAGCCCAAAAATAAAAAGAAAGGCAACAACACAACTTTCTCACTAATTTCTTCTTGACTTATGCACATTACCGACCAAACTCTAATTTAAGTATCAAAGGGTTTTTGCTGGGTGATCCTTATTTTGCAAGGTATCCAGGAATGCAAAGTGTGTTGTACCAAGTTATAATAAGTTGAGAAGTACTTGATCTATTTCTTGATACAAATTTTTTTACATTAATTAGTGCCATCAATGAGTATGGCCTTCAAGTCATCAATGGAATAAAAAAAGAATGTTGTGAATAATATTAACAAATGAGATGAGGCGACCCCTATTAGTTCATTGTGTGTGACAAGAAGAGAGGGAAGTTAGACCCTATCATTAGTTGTTCTCCTACAAGTGGGCACAACCACATTGGTAGGTGTGATGGAGCAATTCACCTAGACAATAATGGAGGTGATGTTATAGAAGAGTGAAAGAAAATTGACTAACAATTCTCTCTTCCATAAGATATGGGAATTAGGAAACTAGGGCATAACGTAAAAGAGAGGATCCTTGTCAAGAGAATGAAACTATATATCTCTCTAGTTTGAGTAGAACTTGTAATTATATTTATGAAAAAGATTATAAGATCTCCATATGGAGATAAACGAAATACGATGCTAGGAGATGGGGAATAGTCAAAGTTAAAGGGGATTCCTTTTAGAGAAAAATCAATGGCAGACAACCTATAACCAAACTTTAAGTATTTGAATTTTGAATATGATTAGACACTTGACCTATGAGAACATTCATGTCATTTTGAAAACTTTGCATTATTGCATAGATATCTCGATAGATTAAACAACAGGATATGCTTAACTATAGTTACTAAAACTGTGTAACATTAGTTTAACTAGCTACTAGAAAATTTGACTCATTCTTTGAAGGAATTTACTTTAGCCTTTTTATATCAATTCACCAGCAACATGATGTATTAGAATACCCCCTTAAGTTGCTTAGTATGCACAAAAAAATGGTGAATCCCTAAGAAATTACATCTACCAATTCACCATTGCCATTTCAGAGGTATATTTTGCATCACATGCATGTTAGCTAACTCTTTTGCAGAATTTTACAATATAAAGAAATATTTGTGGCTTTAACTAAGGGACTACCTTAAAATTTGATGACCTATTATCTTGGGTGGAAAAGTATCAAAATATGGAAAAATAATAATAAATTATGTTTGAAAGAATAGAGGGACAAAAGGGTTGGGACTAGTATGCCCAAAAAACCAAGAATAGAAGGAAAGGGAAATAGTTTGTTGCCAACTAAGTTTGAGCAATACAAGCTACTGAATATTCCTAGATTGAAAGACCTAATGATGGTAGAAAGGAAGAACCTAGTGAAGTGGTCTAGAGAATCTAAGAAAGGTCCTATGACGCTTAAGTTAGATAGATACAACTGGTTGCACAATGACTATGGACATACAATCAATGATTGTTACCATACGAAAGATGAAGTAGAGAGACTTATTTGAGTAGGGCATCTAAAAGAGTTTTCATATGGGAACTCAGAACAAACCTACCATCGTAGAGAAGAACACCCCAAAGAACATAAGAAACACGAAAAACCTAATTAGAATGAACAAGATATAGGAGACAGTAGGAATAGAGAAGCCTAACCATCCATTATCCTTACCAACAAGATGGTCTATGTGATTTTATGAGGACCTATAGATGGAGACTCTAACAGGGCAAGAAGGATACATGTACGATTGGTGCAATGAGGTTAAGGAAGTTTAGCTGTTAATGTAATTAATAGTGGAAGATTTAGGACGAATACAAATACCCCACAATGTTGAATTGGTTTATCATGGCAAATACAACCAATTATAAAGTCACCAAAATCTTTATGGATAGAAAGCTCGATCGACATCCTTTTCTATGAGGTATTTAAGCAAATAGATCTAGGAGCTCTTGAACTAAGCTTTGTGGAAATTTTTTTATTTGGATTTATAGGAGAAATAGTGCACCATAGGGTAGGTGGTTTGGCCTTATTAATATGGAAAGAGCCTATTTGCAAAACTAAGATGGTCATTTTCCTCATAGTAGAATAGCAAGAAATCAAATAATAACCAAGAAAAGAAATATATTAATAAGAGGAATCAACCCAAAATGATTGAGCTCTATCTTAGTAATCAGGTTGTAACAGCAAAGATTGAGGCGGTTCAAGTTCTCTTGAAATGAGAAAGATATTTGCTAATAGGATACCTAGGGTAATGGGCAACCTAGACCTCTATGCAGTAGGGAAGTCCTACAGGTTAGGAGAAGAAATAAAAAAGCAGGAGTGTTTTCACTCCTTCAAGGACTTAGGGTAACTGCCTAAAAAGTTATGTCCTCGCATGAAGTAAAGTAAAACAAACTATATGATATCAACTTGTGGTAGAAAAAGGTATGGAACATGTCTTTAGTAGGTGTCTTACAAAGGTATGTGATTGACACATCAAAACTAACTATCAAGCAAAACGAATTTGGAGTTAGTTAGCTAAGGGAAATTTTAAACGGAGGAGACATAGAGCAATACAAAGAAGGAACATAAAACCTAAGACAACAATCTAAATGGGTAGTGTAGAGACGCAAGAAACTAGGGGGAGCCTTTTCTAGGTGATCCTTAGACTTGGGTACTAAAGTTTTCATACTTAGAACGTATAGTGAAATCTTCCCTTGAGATATTTAGGTGGGTTGGATTGAGCAAAGGGTATAACATAAAAATACCAAACTCAAACCCAACTCAACTTGATGTTAAACCCAAAATGTTCGATCCTAATCCGACTCACAAAAAATCAAGTTAGGTTCAGGTTAACCTGATTTTCTATCAGGTCTCCCAACAACCTGATGAACCCAACCCAACCTAATCTATATATTTTATTTTTTATATTTATAAATTTCAATAATATAATTGGGTAGAAATTTGATCTACCAATAAAATTTATAATTCTACATAATCATTAAAGTCTAAGAAAGTTAGAAACATAATTACTTTAAAACTTGTCATGTCCATAATTACTCCAAATACAAAAAAGTAATAAATCATTGTTCAATAAACAATATTGATGACAACAATCATTGTAGAATTAATTATGAAATAGTAAAAATTAAAATTCAAAGACAAAAATATCAAATTAAAGTCCAAAGACAATTATGATAATAACCATTAAATCAAAAATTTTCTTTATACCAATGATTAGTTTTCTCCATTAATTCATAGCCCAAAACTCCATAAAGAAATTTTCTTTTGATGTGTATTGGAGATTTTAAGATTTTTGAAATTTTAGATATAAAATTTTTCTTAGTTTAGATTACTGGATATAAATTTTTTAAATTTAAATTTTATTTTTAATTAGCTAACTAGTTTTAGGTAGGGTTGGATTGGGTCATGTTTATGGGTCACTTGCTTGTTGTTTTCAAGTTTAGCGGGTTAACTTGAAATCAATCCAACTTTATTATTTTTTCTCGGGTCAGTTTTGTGTACAATCCAATTTGACCCAAATCTAAAAACATCAAATCCAAACCTGATATTTTTCAGGTGGGTTATTGTTGGGTCATCAAGTTGGGTTTGATTTTGACACGCATAGAGATATGTAGATAGGCCAGCTTAAACTTAATACAATAGATGTCAAAACAAGAGACCTTATCCTATCTCATGCTCTTCTGGCATTGATATTTATAATTTTGTAAAACTTGTGAACTTTTGCATGATTAGGCCAAATATCAGGGGAATCTAGGTAATTAATCTTATTTTTAATGTTGTAATAAAATCAAAATCATTAATTACATGGCATTGAAAAAAGATAGCCTTTTTTGTTTGATGATGACTAAATCGTATCATGAAATCTTAATAAATAAGATAGGCCTTCAAAATTGCATTGGACTAACATAAATATAGATGAGCTACAGAAACTCATGAAAGACTACTCTAAGATGTTGACTCTAGCATACTGTGAATCATTGTTTAAAAAATTAGACCAAACCAAGTGGTAGGACTAGTTGAACCATTGACCATCCTAGGAACTGATATGATTTTGAGTAAAAATCAATAGATAAAGAAAACTGTCTGTACCAGCAGTCAGATCATTTGAACTGTTACTTTTCACTATTTACGAAAACCGAACTGGTTCATTTATTTTCTTTTCTTCCCTTTAATTTTTGGCATAATTAAAACTTTTTTTTAACCTAATGTGAACCTCTAAGGCTATGATACATTTGTAATCACAAATTTCTTTCTCTGCAATAAATAAAATTACAAGACAAGAAATATTGTACAAATAAAATAAAATTAAAATTTATCAATTGTAGATTCAATATCTAATTTAATCCTTTGATTTTTTTCTTTCCAAATATGATTTTGAAATTTGGTGAGCTCGGCAATGAATGCCCTGTACATCGTGGATCTTCTTAAATTTAATTTGAAATAATGTCAATTTGAGGACATAACACCTTAATCTCGAATTAAATTCTAAAAATATATGAGCTTTGCGAAGAGTGTCTTGAACATTGTGGATCTCCTTAAATTTGTTTGAAGAAAAATAACGCCAATTTGAGAGATTCGCACCTTAATCTTGAATCAAATGTTAAAATATATGAGCTCTGTAAAGAATGCCTTAAACATCATAGATTTCCTTGAATTTAATTGAGAGAATTGCTAAACTCTTTTAAAATTCCTCTTACTTGCTGGAATTTTTGTTGTGTCTTGAATGAGCTTTGACCATCCCCTTATACAGGCATTTGATGGGAGACTTCTAGATTAGCTCGAACTCCTTCGACGATTATCTGTTCAATAAAATAATATCAAATATCAATAGATAATATTAGATATTTTTGATTTGATAATATCAACTATTAAAAGATAATATCAATATCAAAAGATAATATCAAATATCTTTGATTTGATTGGTCTGTAGGTATATACACCCTATCTTTGACACTTTTCAATATTTGATTTAAGTATAAAATAAATATTAAATTATTAATTAAAATTAACTATTTATTATCTTTTGAAATTAAATTTAATAAATTTCAAGAGATAAATAGAAATTTTAAATTAATATCTAATATATTGTTTTACACGTGTCACTTTTTAATTGGCCAAAAATTAACATGTTTGCAACATTTTAAAAGGATAAATGGCTAAAACACTCAAATAAACTTACAAAATAAAAGCCCCACATTAAATCTAACATTCTAATTTTTAAATTTAGTTAGAAGGTAGAAACCTTTAGTTTCTTATCCAACCTATGTGCTCTTAGCTATCTCTTCTAAGAAATTCTAATTTATGAAGTTGAACAATATAATTTAGATTCCTTATATTTTATATTTGGTATTTTATTAACTTTTAATTAATATATCAAATATACAATATATATTAAATAATTATGACATTACGGTTCAATTGCGGTTCAATTACTATCTAACCAACAGTTGAATAAGTGAACCGTAAATTGATAAATGTTTTAATTCAATGAATGGTTCAATTTTTGAACACTATTGTTAATCATATTTTGGCATCTCTTATAAATATTGTCTTATTTATTTCTTTTATATATATTGTAATTTTTTTAAAAAAAGTGTCCAAAATATTCTTTGGAGTTCAAATAAATTCTTTGTATTTGTAATTTTCAATTATATTTAGTAACTAAATCAGGGCACTATTGAATTCTTTAGAGGGAGATTATGCGTAAGAGTCCTCCGCCCCCTTAATTTTATGCATAGAATAGATGAACACGTGGCAAATATGTGGGGAGATCCCGCTTTAAATCATTTATTTCATTTTATGTTTTATTTTTACTTGATGTATATATACGTAGTATATTTAATTTTTAATTAATTATTTTTATAATAAAATATTTAATAAGCATATTATATTTTTATAAAATAAAATATGAGATGACATATAAATTAAAATAGAGAATCTAAACTGAGTCCCACTTGAAACTTTCTTAGAAGGCTCTCGGTGTAAGTATCTGTGTGTCATTAATTAAATAACTAGATTTGCATTAATTATAAGGATAAAGGCCTATTTGCTCTACTGCTAATACTGCTATTAGCAGTAGGATCCCATATATAATTACCATATGACGTCGAGAATGCTTTAGTTGTTTCAATTAGGGTTGGAGTCCCTTTTCTCGTATTCTTCTCTGAAATTAATTGAAGACATAAAACCTGTTGGCTTTTAACAATGATTAAATTAGTTCAAGATTCAAACCTTTTGCGCTGATGTGTTCATTTCCTAACCTTTTAAAATTAACGTTGTCCAACTTCACAATATATACCTTAATAAGCAAGAAAAATTTGTGAAATGTTTGTTTTCATTTTGCAGGGTTTTTGGAAAAATATTTTGGAAGTGAGAGGGAAGAATGCATTGAGAGTGAGTTATGATTGATTATAATTTGGGAGAAAAATAAATTATAGTGTAAATTTCTTTTCATGCAAATTTTTGTTTGATTAATGATGTCATATTTTAATTTTTGTATCATTATATATCATTTTAATTTTTTAATAATATAATAAGCAAATATATATATATATATATATTTATACTAAAATAATGATTCAAATATATATATATATATATATAATATTTTGATTAAGTGACCTTATAATAATCAAAACATTTTTGGCGAAAAGGTTGAATTTTGAAAGAATTTTAAAAATTAAAATATTTTTCAAAAATAAAAAACAAATGCAGCTTAATGCTTTCCGTTCCACAAAATTGTAGGTCAATTAATGTTGAAGCGGTTAACTTGATATTTTCCCAAGTACAATTACGAATAATTTAATCATTTTAAAATTATTTTGGATATTTGGTTTGATTTATTTATTTATATATATATACACATCAGAAAGTTGTAAAATTCAAACCTCTCTAATATGTAAAACTCATGCTATTTGGTTAAAGGTCACTCATTATTTTATTATTATTAAGAACATGCCATATTAGTTTTGACTATAAAAGTTAGAAATTAGAGAACTTGACTTGTATAGAGGTAAAATATGTTAATTTTGCCATTTAATATTAATCGTTCCGCTGGACCTTAATCACTTATCACGAGATCATGTCAAACACGTGGATGATATGTAACAGCAATCGACTTTATTACTAAAACAACGAATAAAAAAATTGATTATAAAAATAATGGCAATTAACTATGTAGAATAAAAATATATATATATATATATATATGTATATATTTATGAATTATGAGGGACTGTGGTGGCATGAGGTGATAAAAACGGCGCCGTAAAGTTTAAATAAAACGGTGAGCGCCCCGGGGAGAACGAATTTATTCGATGCATGAGGAAATTATTATTAAAGTGAAGAGTCCATATCCACACTGTTCTCTAGGTAGGATCCACGCGCAGCATATCCAGTGCACTTGCCTTTATATTATTATTATTATTATTATTATTATTTAATAAGATATGAAAGTGGACACTTAATATCTTGAAATATATAAATTAAAATATCCAGCAATCCAAATGCGATTTGATTTGAAATACGCTTTGTAATTCTAGAAATTAATATTTAGTATGTATCACTATTAATAAATATTCATGTTATTATTGTAGTGTAGTGTAGTGTACATACATAATTAAAATATATTTTCATTTCCTATGCCATTACAAACTTAAATTTAATCAAGATGTATAGCAAATGTATTTTACATGTTCTGTGTATACTTGATGAATAATAATTTAATTCAATTTGCAACATTTATTTAAAAAATAGATCTAAATTGAAGATAAAATTTATATGTGACTATCGTATAATATCATGTTTATAGAAGATAAAATTTGGATGACTTTTTTGTTTTTTTATTATGCATTAAATAAAATTTATATCCAAGTACATATTAATATGAAATATATAGGTATTGTTTGGTTATGTTTTTTGTTTGATTTTATTATGTGTTTATTAGATGTTTTGAGAGAATGAATTATTTGAGAATGTGAAAGTTATTTTTTAATATTTTTTTTATATTTTGAAGGAGATATTTTTTATTGTAACAGTCAAATTAATATTTTTTTGTGAGATTTTTGGGGTAAAAATAAAATGATGTGTTTTTTAATATTAAAATAATAATAAAATATATATAATATATAATAATATATATGTATACATCAAAGAATATGTATTTTAGAAAAAAAAATAAAAATATATTTACTTCAAAACAAGATTGTTCTGGAAACATAACCAAACAAAGTCATATATTTTTTATTTTGCAATCAACAAATTAACTAAATTATAAACCATATGAGCAAAGACAATTAGACGGAATAAAGGACTCGTGGCACGTCAGGCTCCAAGTGCACAGAATGGGTATACTGCACAACTTTCCATTTTTTTAATGCATAGGTGCGTGGGGGTAGGGGGTACACACAGAGAAACTGGATAACTCCGAATCTTACATGTACAATTGCAAATCTTACCCAGATTTTCATCAATAATTATTCCTCCCTTTATCACAAAATTAATAGCCTAATTTAATTTAATCTACAAATTTTAGATAAAAACAATATCTTTATATTATTATAGTTATAAATAATAATAATGAAAAAACGGTAGATTATATTTTAGTCCAGAGAAAAATTCAAGAAAATTCATTTTAAAAAATAGAATTATAGTCGTCCTTACCCTTATCTCCATATCAATAACCCCCGCCCCACCCCGCCCCCCGGCGCCACCAATCTGAATTTTCACCAAAAGCTGATCAAATTCCAAAGCTGCTTCAGCTATTTAACACCCTACCCATGACATTATCATTTTGCAAACTATAAGGATGTATCTTTTGTGGAGGATTAAGGATCAGATGAATAAGGAATTTCTATGTAGGTATATATAACTGCATGGTGTATTCTTGGGAGGAATTACCTGAAGAAGATAATAATAGTTTCCTGATTGACTATGAGCTTGAATATGGAGTCCCTTTTCAACCCAGAAAGCAACCATGGGATCACGGATGATCAGCTACTTTCAAAATCTTGCAGCAGTATTACTTCAAGTACTATCAACGAAGAAGAAGAAGAAGAAGAAGTAGTCGACTCTTGTGCTGCTTCTTCTCCTCCCATTTCTCCAACATCACCTACCCCTTTGCAAGACATGTCCTCTTTACTCCAACAACTTCCTCTCAAGTAAGAGCTTTTTAAAACTTGTCCCTTCAGATAAAGTTTAATTTTTGATCTCCTAACTTAAAATTTTAAGCATTTTATATGGTTTTTTTTTTCCTCCTTTTTGTTCGGTTTGTGTGAGTGTGTGTAGGAGAGGGCTGTCCAAGCATTACAATGGCAAGTCACAATCATTCACAAGTCTATCAAACGTGAGGTGCTTGGAAGACCTTGCCAAACAAGAGAATCCCTACAACAAGAAGCTCAAGACATGCACAAGCAATGGAGTGTTGCCAAGAAACCATACTTGTTCAAGGCTTATTGGGAAGAAGCCATCAAGTAAGGGATCTTATTTTTCCTCACTTAATGGTGCAAGGAGGAACTCCAGCTTTCTTGGGAATGATAATATCAATAATAGGCCTCCTGTAAGCACATCCCATAGATCGGTAAGTACTAATAGCTTTACTAATCAGACCACTTTGTTTGCTTAAATGGTTTAATTAAAACTAGTGGCTAATCCGAGTCTTCTTCTTGTTATTATTATTATTTATTTGTTTTTCCCCTTTTTTAATCGATGTTGAATTATGTATGTATAGGCACCATGGTGCTCGAGAAATCAAGTGTTGTTTAACAAATTAATCTCTGTTCGGTTAAATTATTGTTATTGTTTTTTTTACAGTTCGATTGACGTGAATTATACACGAGAAAGAAAAAGGGTTTTTCGATCCATTTAAAGCTTCAAAGTACATTGATACAAGATAAATGAGGGGGAAATAATAATGAACTTATTATCTATCAACACGTGCTAAAACATTGATTTAGACATCTTTTGTAGGTGAAGTGATTACTAGTTATTAATTAGCCGCTTAATTTATGGGCGAGTCGAAACTAGTGGAGTGTATCCGATGCAATTTCTCGTGATGCCATTGTTGGACTTGGATGGATTTGACAAATAGTCTGCAATACTGACAAAAAATTAGTATTAGAAGAATGAAATATGATGAGATAAAATTTTCTAAGCTAACCTGTGATTTTGAAGTGCACAAGTAATATGTGTTGCGTTTATTGGAAATACTTCAACGGACATATATAAATTATAATGAAGTTAACCTAGGGATCGCAAAAGTATGATAATAGCATTTGCAATGGAAACCATTCGATTTTATTAGGCACTCAACAACTTCTTAAAATGCACTTACTCATGGGCCGTAAAATTAACTCTCGATCCATCTAGTAACGGGTCGGGAAAATTATAATTTTAGTTCATTAATTATTTATTTTTTTGATTTTACTTTATTTTGATATGGGATTAGCATATTTAGTCTAGTAGCCTATAAATTTTGTACATTTAATTTAATTTTTTTATAATTTTGATCTATTGGGCCAAAAAATTTGAAATTAGGTTCAAAAATTACCTAGTCAGCATCGATTGGGCCTTAAATTTGGGATTTTGCAACATTTGTCTTCTAAGTTCCACATCAGCATCCACCTTGACCTCCACGTCAGCAAATTGGCTAAAATAAAAAGAAAAAGAAAAAGAATGATTTGGTTTGAGTTGGCTAGATCCGGCCAAGCCTTCAAGGTTGCCATGGCAGTTTGTTGAGATTTAGGAATTGGCGGTGGGCTTGGGAGGTGGGGGAGCATAGGGGGATGGGAGGGGATGGAGGACAGGGGGATGGAGGGCGGGAGGGATTTTTATTTTATATAAATTATCTTATATAAAATATATATGTATATTATATATATATATATATATTTTAGGTAGATTTATATATGTATATAGGATAAATAATTTTTTTTTATTTGGTTGGTGGGGTGAATTGAGTATTTTAAAATTATATATATATATATATATAGATTGAATGAGTGGTAATATGTACATATATTTGTAATGATGAGAAAATGAGTGGAACTTCAGAGACTGGTTTGAAAGTGTGAATAGTATGAATTTTTTGGAGAATAAATTTTGTATTTTGAGAATGGAATTGGAGAATTTGTAGTGTTTGTTTATTTAAATTTTGGGAGTTGGAGAATGGATTAGGAATTAACATCCAAACAAAACCCACAGTTTATTAGAAATTATCTTATATTTTGTAAACTTTTCTTGTCATTATTATATATAAAAAAAATTTCTTAGCATTTTTTCTTTTTTTTGGTTTCAACCATTTTGATGATATGACAGTTGATAAGGACACTGATGTGGCGCTGGGTGACAAACGTCACAAAATCCCCAAATTTAAGCTTCAATAGATGTCGACTAGGTAATTTTTGGGCCAAATTTCAAAATTTTTAGCCCGATGGACTAAATTGCAAAAAATTGTACTAAATGTGCGAAAATTTATGGGCTACAGGATCAAATGTGCTAACTCCATATCAAAATAGAGTAAAATCAAAAGAGGGCATAGTTGGTGGACAAAAATTGCAATTTTCCCAAATAGGTCCTTAAGAGTAAGTTACCCTACTCCAATTGCTCCCGTCACCTTGGTTCTGTCCCAAGATCAGTATTAGAAAAATCAGACAGTTCATTGAATCAGAAAACTTATTGATTCATGGTTCATTGGTTCAACCGTCGGTCGAGTTGTAATTGAACCGCAATTAAACTGTGACATCATAATTATGAAATATATATTTATATTATATATATTACTTAAAAATTAATAAAATATCAAAATATAAAATATAAAGAGCTTAAAGGATATTGTCCAATATTACAATCCAAAATTTACTACTCATACTATAAATGATTGGAATAATTTAAATATATCAAGTCTAAAATTTAAAATTAAGAGTGTATAAGTTAATTCTAAATTCTAAACTCTAAATTAAGGCTTATTTTTGACTTTTAGATAGCTTGTGAAGTGTACCTTAACCTTCAAACTTTGTATTTAGACCAAAAAAATAAAAAATAATTTTTTTTATTAAATTAAATAAAAAAACTGGTCTGATTCAATTGAGTTGTGAACGGTTCAACAGTTCAACAGTCTGACCGGTTGATTTGAATAGTTTTTACAAAATATGATATTTGTTTTTTCAATTTTTTGAGAAAACTGGACCAGTTCATTCGCTGGTTGACGGTCCGACTTGTCGGTTCGGCTTGATTTTTTAAACAGTGCCTAAGATATCTATATACTAGGAGCCTTTTGGTGATAGGCTTTAATTTCTATAGTACTTGCTTCCTTAGGTGTAAGTTATGTTTCAACGTTTGCTGAATCCAAAAGTTAACTAGTTTATATATGTAAGAGTTAGAATGATGATGCAAGTTTGGTAAAGGGGTTATATGTAAGGTCGATATAAGTGATATCAAGGTTACTCAAGTTGAGAGATTGGTGGGCTATATCTTCAATTTCAAGGAGACTACATTAGGCTTGTTGAGGTGGTCCTTGAGTAAAATCCTTCAATGCTAAAGTCAAGTCGAGCAAAAAGAGTTTATAAGATTAAAAATGTAATCGAGAGTAATTCTAGCTGACTAATGCGCACATGTAACATTTGTAACATTGGTGCTTGTAGCAGGAGAAGATCGCCTGATGTGTGGGGTCGAAATTACCAATCCCCTTTACACTAATGTGCTACTGCTATTGAGGTTACAGAGGCATTTGAAGTTTGTGCAAATTGTCGATCTTCAGGCAACAAAGATCATTAGGCTACACTATTACTAAATTGGGCACGCCGATCATTCAACAACATTAAATATGGATGTGGATGACAAACAACATCATTGAGTGCAAATGGAGATGACTGATACTGAACTTCTAGCACATTGAATGTGGTTGTTTGTGAGTTAGATAACTAGAGCTCAACATTAGGAATTTAAGCTAAAAACTTAGATTGCTTTCTAGTATGAATCCTTAGACAAAGCTCATAATTTTAATGTATCATGATTGATCAACCTAAGAGCAGTTATAATTGGCTTGGTGGCAACCAACTATGTGTTAGGTTGAGCAAGCTTGACCAATAAGAACTATTGACCTATAAATATTCATGCCCACAAAGAGAAACTTTGGAATGGATTACGTCAAGGAGGCCACCTTTCACAAGGTTGATTAGGAGACTCATATTGTAGTTGTTTCAATGTGACATTTTGAGCAAATAATTAGGTTATATGTCTGAATGTTCGAGATCGATTAGATCTCTCCTTTCATAAGTTCCCATATTTTCTTTTTAGTAATAAGCTCCTTACTTTCCTACTAGTCAAAGGGACATAGAAGAAGTAAATCAATCCACAAACTAAGTGGGAAAGTTGAACTTCGATTCTGATTGTGTTTGGGCTAATAATTTTAGGGTTACTTCTTCTTCAACCTATTTCTTGAAGTATTTGATCTTGACCACTCAAAATTTCCTTTGTCTGGTAGCCAATGGGAATAGGCCAACTATATTAATGCCTATTGATCAAAGGTCTAAGCAATGTCAACATTTACTAGAGTTGCCAACAATTATAGTGGAGTATTGGAAATGAAATTGACAAGATTTGACTTTGTCAAAAATTTAATCGCATCTTTGATACTATAAGTAAAAATATCCTTGTTAGACCATCTTATGAGCTAGCAGTCATCCTCTTAAGTGATTGCCATAAATGTTTACATAAATCTTTTGAAGTATGGTCTAGGCTTAACTTTGAGTTGAACATTTAAGAGGTGGCCCTAAGATTGCCTCATTAAATATAATACTAAAATAATCTAGGTATTTATAGGCTCAACATTGCAATCATTGAGCAATCCCTTTGTCTTCTGGTTGCTTCTCATCTTTGAGATATTCGATGATCTTATACTGCCAATTAGGATCCATTCTTGAGTGATAAGATAGAGAGTGATATGGAAATTGGTGTGAAGGCTTCAAATTTTGGTCTTTTTGTGACTCAAAATGTGATAGTTTATTCATGGGATCCGCTTGAAGCGAGTTATCACAACCTTATTACACATGATCATTTACCTTTTGCTGAGCTAGCAAACTATAGTAGGGAGTTCATGTTCATTCTTTGATTGCGGCATCTCTTTGCATTTTTGTTACCCTTGCCAATAATTTGATCATTATGCTTTATTTTGCTTCATATGCACCATTAAACTAAGTTGTAATGAACTGAGAATTTATGATGGCTATTAATGTTGACCCATTTCCAGAGGGCTATGTTTTTTCCAACAATAAGGACCCCATAATCAGCCTCATTGTTTATAATTTGAAAATTCAATCAAAGAGCATAATTAAGTTCCATTCTTTTTAGGGATGAAGAGGTATGCCAGCTCCTCCATTTGCGGTTATGGATGAACCATCGACTAATAGAGTTTAGAGGGTACTTGAGCATTTATTCTCATCGAGAAGTTTGATTTGTTCAATGGAGAAGTCTACTAAAACTTGTGCTTTGATGGTTGTTCTAGGTTGGTAGCATATGTTGAATTTGCCAAACTCAATAGCTCACTTGGTAAGTTATCCTGGTTTGTCTTGTTTTGCTAAAATCTACTTCAAGGTTGGTGTAACACCCCCAAATATATAATTGGTAGAATTTTTATTTTTATTTTTTATTTTATTATTATTATTATTATTATTATTATTATTATTATTATTATTATTATTATTATAAAGTTTTGGAGGTCAAAATGAAAATAGAAAAAGACTTAATTGCTCAACTTTTGAAAGTTTTGGGGACTAAAGTGAGATTATTTTGGGTTAACCGGGCGAATTCAAGGCACTAATAAGTTGAGGGGTAAATTGGTAGCTGATTTAAACTTTTGAGGTCGAATTGAAAGTTGGAATAAAACGTTGGGGGCCACTTTATAATTTTTGGAATACTCCTTTATATAGTAAATTCCACCCCTAATTTTCTTCATTTCTACATGCAACACTCTCTTTCTGTTTTCTGGCAACCTTCTCATTGCATAGCGAAACCTAGCAAATTGTATACCAAAATCACCCTCTATGTATAAGGAACACATAGGTACTAAAATCTTGTGGGAACAACTAGTGGGATGGTTGGAAACTTGACCTGAAAGTTTGGCCGCTGCAACGAGTGGTGGGTGCAGCGGTGTAGCGATAGAAGCTTGGGTTTGGAGTGTGTTTCTTGTAGGGTTTAGCTCATAGAATGTGTTGGTGTATTCAATTTTCTATTTAGACCACCAGTAGTAGTGGAATTGGGAAGAAACGGCAACGGTGGAGATGGTGGGGCTGAGACTTTGAAGCTCCAATTGACAAGCAATTCATCGGCAATTGGAATAATTGACTTTGGCATTCGGTCGCTCTTACTGAGATGCGTCTAATGGTGGTGGTGGTGACCAACTTCAGTGGTAGCTCAAAATAATTTTCTCATCTCGTCGCAGTGGTCTTGCATGTGGCATTGGTTTGTAGTGATTGAGCTCCAATAATAAGTTCTTTGGTAAATCGTTAGAGTTGGAGTTATTGCAAATACCTTATATTATTTTTTTTTCTTATTAATTTTTGTATAATAGTATGATATGAAAAATATATATGACTGAAATGGATCAAGAAGTGAAATGCATGCATGGGAATATATATATTTATATATAAAAGCTTATTGGACCTGGATTTGTAATATTATATGCAAATCTTGGCTAATCAAGTTAATTAGATAATTTTATATAATTGAACCTTAAGTGACAAATTGGCTTATTAATAATAGTTGGACAATTGTGTAATGTTGCAAGAATAATTATAAAAATAGGATTTTGAATTAATTCATTAATCGGAGTGAACATGATTATCGTAACTATTATGATATTAACAACATAATTAGCATGTCACCTCTCGATAATTTCAGGACTGAACCTTAAAATATTGTAGTAACTATAAAATAACCGATAGTAGATATTATAAGTTTAATTATTGTTATAGGGTCAAAATGAGTGTTTCGACGATAAGTTCATTTTTTGGTTAGGTGACGAAGAGCCTCACCCAGCAAGGTAGTAGACCAGGATAGCATTTCTGTGGCTGTTAAGGTAAGGGTCTACCCTATCTGTTCTTTTAGGAAATGAGCTATCTTCGTTGTTCTTGTTCTCTATGTTTATTTGTTTATACTTAATTATGTTTGTAGTAGTGCCATTCTTTGTTTGTCCACTCATTGAAATTGATTGCACTCCTTCTGGTGTTTAGAATTGTTATTTTCCTATATGTTATTGCCTTGTATAATCCACAACCTTGTTAGCTTCTCTTTATTACATAGATTTTAGGTCTTGCATACCAAATTGTGTTTGTTTTTGCTCTCTTAATTGAATCGCTTTGCATATCATTTGTTTGGCTTTATTGACATAATTAAGATCGTTCTACGTACTATTTGTATAGCATTGCCGGCATTTGTTTATCACTTGTATTATATCATATGGGGATAATTAACAAGTTGTTAGTCCCAACTGTTATGCTCGGGGTAATTGTTGTTTGTCCCTGTGGTTATGCTTAGGATGAGTTATTGTTAATCTCAACTGTTATGCTTGTGACAAGCTATTATGCTTAGAATAATAGAGAAATAAGAAGAATCCATTATGCGTATTATGCTTTGGATTTTTTTTGATTTTGTTTGTACTCTATTTGGGGAGCAATAAAAATGGAGATGTTTTAGGTTGCTGAATTTGATATGAATTATGTTATGATATGATTGTATTTCTAATTGTAAAGTTTTACTTATTGCTAAATGTAATCAAATTATCGCTCCTTAGATAGCTTTTTTTTGATTGTTTATCATATTTTTCCTCACTAAGTCTTTGGGATTTACCCATTTTGTTATCTTTATTCTCTTCCCATATAGTTTTCTTTGATTATTTATCATATTTTCCCTCACTAAGTCTTTATGGTTTACCTATTTTGTTATCTTTATTCTCTTCCTAGACAGGACCAAGTGACGATTGAGGGCTTATAGCTTGGCTCGAAAGGGCTATTTTGTAATAGATTAGATGTTTTGTATGTGTATATAGACTTCACCTAATCACAGCTTTAAGACTTGAGATGAATGATATGGTTGAATGTTAATTTGGGAGACTTTTAGAATGTATATATTACATTTCTTGTACGTTCTTTTGAGTTTAAAGGTATGTCGCTACTTTTTTGAGGCTTGTTGTATTATGGGCCTTTCAATTATCTCTTACATTATGATTTAGGCTTGAATTGGTGGTACCTTAGCTTAGGGATTACCCTGGGTGGGGCACCATGGTTGGTTAGTTAAGACGGTTATAGAATATGACTGAAAATAAGGTCTTAATCTCCTTGCAATAGTGGTAAGCTCCAAGGCAAATTTCTTGATCTCCAAATAATTTTGCTCAGTTGCCTAGAGTATTTCACTGATATAATTTATCAATCATTGGTCTTTGCTTGATATGGAAACTAATACCGAGCTGACAATCAAGTATAGAAAGAGTTCTTTTCTATCTATAAGTTTATCTAGCAATGGTGACATAGATAAACAACTCTTTGGGTTTGCTAAAACATGATTGCACTCTTCGGACCACTAAATTGTTTCTGTATAGCAATAAACTTGTTAAGAGCAACCACTCAACCTATAAGTTGTTGAGCATTCTTGGCTATTTTGGTGGAGCAATGTCCTGTTAGTCTGGATTTTCTAACGGTGTAGCCTCAATGCTCCTCTAGCGAACTATATAGCCTAAGAATTTTTCTCCTTACATTCAATGATTAAATTTCTTTCTAAATTTGTGGAGAATGGTAAACGTACGGTTGAGGTGACATAGGTGGTCAACCTTTCCGACACTTTTCATAACCGAGTTGTCAACATAAACTTCCATTAAATTTTCAATCTCATTTTAAACAGAGTTTGGCCAACATTTAATAAGTTGCTCCAATATTTTTGAGTTTGATATATACACTGCAAAAAAAAAATTTGTTATTTTTGATGGAATTCGTCAATAGATTTTTGATGATACAACAAATTTTCGATGGATATTCGATGAAAATTTTCTTATAAAAAAAACCTTTATTGCAAATTATTTTCCATTTGATTTTTGGTTGAAGTTTCTATCAGAACATTTTTCACAATGGAGTTTTGTTGGCTCTATGATGAAATTTGGACATTGCAAACTATCAAATTTTCATTGTGTTTTTTATGGAAAATTTTTCAATGCTTTCTGTCAATTTTTTGATAGTTTTTTTTATATTGTTTTTTTATTTTCTTAAGTCTTTTTGATGAAAATTAGATTAATTTCTCTAATTTTTGTCAGATAATTATCAAAATTATTATTTATTTAAAAATATTTCCCCTGAAAGGCCCTTG
This sequence comes from Jacaranda copaia, assembly GCA_014898725.1. Lineage (NCBI taxonomy): Eukaryota > Viridiplantae > Streptophyta > Magnoliopsida > Lamiales > Bignoniaceae > Jacaranda > Jacaranda copaia. The sequence continues at coordinate 782,175 of JACGDI010003568.1, read as the reverse complement.
GATTTTTGTTAAAAATTTATTATTGTCTAAAAAAAAGTTTGGATAAATTTTATTTAATTACACATATAACCTATTGATACATCTTGTATGTAAAATAACATAAAATTATAATACAAGAAAATTATGACTAAATGGAATAATAATTTAAAATAAAGTGTACTTAATTTTATAAATGCAAGTTTTGAAAGTTATACTTCATAATTACAATAGCCAATAAAAATATCATATCTAGTGGCTGCCAGCATCAACATCATCACCTAAATTGAAATACTTATCTTGCTCGGTGCCATACTAATTCGGTCGTGATCACCATATTGCAGTTGAAGCTACTGGTGGTAGTTTATGTGGGGTAAGGAGAAGGGGATAGGGATGGGCCATCAAAACCTGATGGAGCATTTCTCTGTATGACTAGCTGAGAGATCAAATTCTACATCTTGGTTGACTACTTCGAGATCATGCTTCGTACATAATTGATACCAATATGCACATGGGCCTCCAAGCATATCTCCAATTAGGCTATTGCTGATGCACTAATCTTTTCCCCAGGCACACTGGTGTAGGAGGGTGATTTCTTGTAGCTCAATCTATAAACCCGCCCTTTTCTTGTTAGGGCCACTCATAGTTTGAGTCCACAACTTAGCTTGAGATTGCTTGGGTGTCTACATTGCTTCTAATATCCTCTGGCTAAGGTAAGAAATGTAGTGGCTACTAGAAACTCTTCTGTAAGGTATAAAAATAAATGTATGACGATAATACAATGTAACTAAAATGATCTTGTGTCATTTGCAATAAACTTACAGTAGCTTTCATCGCCTTTTGGTCTACCTAGCTCCTATCAGTCTGTCTCTGTGGATGTGGCAAACATTTTCTCCATCGTTGGGGGGCCTCTGCAACTCCCAAACTTACATAGAGAACAAGGATTGGTATAAGTATGTTATATTTACATAATGCTAAACTACAATGATTATAAGAAAAAAATTAAACAGCGTCTCCCTTAAAATCAGTCTTTACATAAAAAATAAAAACTCATCAATAACCAAACAAATGATAGTACATTATCATTTGGGAAGGGCAACAACCCTTCCCCATCAACCAAAATATAAATGAATAACAAATGGGAAATGTGCTAATGTGACCTTTTCCCATTAATAAAATATAAATGAATAACAAATAGGAAAGGCACCAACCATTCCTCATCAATCATGCCATGCAGGGATTATAAACATAAAAGAAAGTAACAAATATTCCAAATATAGACTACATTTACTAAAGTTAGAAAACTTACTAAATGCTCGGCAAGTGTCCGAATGGATATACTCCCTTTGGTATGGAGGGATCCATGGGTCTCAAAAGCCCCATTCTTCTTGGCCTCTACATACTTTTTCTGAAAATCTTAGGACTGCTAATATCGGCATATAGTAGTCCAAGTGTCCTTACCAATCTAGTTTTGCCTCTTGCTTTTCTTTCTGGCATGGCCATACATTTACTTAGTTAGTGATCTCTTTAGTGTTGAAGGACCTCTGAAAATTGCCCTCATTTTAGGGTTTCTAACTGACATATCTCTGTAAAATAAAAGGAAATTAGTTATTATACTTACAATACATAAATGTACTTAATTTGTAAAAGTAAATATATTGATATCATTTATATATTTTCCACCCGCTGAACATTAGTCTTGAAAGGCCTAGGGGATATCTGGCTAGGTCTTATATGGCTCTTATACTTTACTCTTGATCATCCTCGTCAAGAATTTGGTACTATCAAATGAGGGTATATGTGTGCATAAAATAATTCTTAACATTAATATATAATTATTAAAATAACAACAAAATAATATTTATATAACAATTTAAACTCACCTATAGTGTTCCTTGGGATGCAAGTATACCAAGCCAAAGTTGTGGGATGGGGGCTTTAATCCCTTATTGTCTAATGCTTGATTGGCTGAAGAATCAATTGCTAGTGATGCTGTTGTTGATAATGTGGAATGGTCAAGTGGAGCAGTAGGGGATTACTAAGTGCCAGGTAGAGTAATGGATGGTTATGGAGTGCCTATAGATGAAGTAGATGGTGGTGTGGATAAGTAATGCTGTTGTGAGTATAGATGTGGAGAATGGTGTATGGATGACCTTATAGTCGCAGGAGACGAGGGAGGAGTATCGTGGCTTCTAGTGGGAGAAAGGCATGGGGTAGACATAAATTGATGATCAACTGATGAGGTGATGGGAGACTGATCAGTTAGCAAGTGTGTTTGATAGGTTGGGAATTTGTCCCCCTACCATGGCTAGAATCCAAACCGCGATTGATGGCAAAGCGATGGGAATCAAATTGGTCTGCCATCTAAAAAACATAAACAAAGATCACATTTGGACAATAATTAATATTATTATGATAAATTAATATTGATATACATCAAACACATAAGAACAGTCAACAACTAGATTTGATAAGAAACATTAGTTAAAATTGAAGTTTAGGTATATAGAATATATCATTCATTCATTCATCAAATTCTTCAGTCTTTTTATCTACCTGGATTTGTTGTAGTAATAAGACGAAAATTTTAATGGTCCATTAACGTTCCAATCCTTAATTGGTTGTTATTTACAACAATAGATTTGGGTAGACAAAAAGATTCAAGTTGTATATGATGAATGAATGAAATTTTGAAAAGAAATTTTGATTGAGCATGTAAGGCTATTGATTGATTATAGAAGTTGGAGATTCCTATAGTGCTTATTTTCTAATTAAATATTATTTGGTACAAAAATTATGTAATGATTCCTTGCTAGAAATGCCACTACTGTTGAAAATTATATATTCTTCAATCACAAGTTAAAAATTCACTTGAGGTTGGACTCAAGTGGATTTTCAACTTATGACCATAGAAGAATTTTCTACAATCCTAGCATTAATCTTTGGGAATTATTACATTTGTCTTTTTTTAGTTCTTTAGGAATCAATTTTGAGGTTGTTAGAATAGCATTGCAAAGATGATATGATGGCATTTTTATGCTTTATGTTTTAACTTTTGAAAATCTTTAAAATAGATGGGGTTGAGATGAGTTTAAAAGGGCAGTTGGTTGGTATAATAGGCTATACTGTAATTAGAGGCTATGATAATTCAATTATATTTGGCAATATCATCATTTTTAGTTAACTTTTTAATCATTTAAGTTTACAATAATTTGTAAGATAACCATTTGGAATAAGATAGAATTTAGTTTCGTAAGCTACCATGGTTAGGTCGGATAGTCTAAGTTATCTTATATGAGTTTTTTGAATATTTAGCCTCAATAGTATTTGTTTATGATTTCAACATTAATTATCAGTTTGTAAGCTACCTTGGCTACTTCGGAATGTCTAAGTTATCCTAGACTCAATTCTAAAGTAAAAGGCTTTATTTGCTTTGAAGGATTGTGCATGTAGATACATAATCCAAGCACTTCGGTGTTTTCGCCTATATTGATTTATATTCTAGATGAAATATCAATTATACTAAACTAACATACTAAACTAGATATCAATTCTAATGTATTAAATTAGATATCAATTCTAATGTATTAAATTGGATATCAATTCTAACATATTAAACTAGATATCAGTAGTTTCTAACAATTTTAAACTAAATATACTAACATTCTTAAACAAATGTATCAAACTAACACATTAACAATTAATCATACTAACACATCAAATAAATATATCAATACTAATACGTCAAACTAACATACTAACAATTAATCATACTAAATCATATAAATTGTTCCAAATTAACATTGTAACATACCAAACAAACCAAATAAAAAAAAATTAGGAAAAGAAAAACTTACTAAATAAATGGAGGAATGACAAAGGGGCAAGCGGCTGCGATGGGTAGTGATGTGATAGTAGCGGTGAACTATGGCTGTGATGGGGTGGAGGCATTTTAGGTGTGGAGGAGGAAAAAGATTGAAGGAAAAGAAAGAAATGGGGAGAAGAGGCATGGGTATGATCTTATTTAGTTTTCTAATGGAGAGTTTTTGAAGAAAAAACCATTGAAAAATAATTTTTTTAAAAAAGTACAAATTATCGATGGGTTTTTTGTTAGAAATATCCCTTTGCAAAATGTTCAATGAACTTCTGATGGAATGCTCGTCGAATATGTTTGCCTTTTTTCATGCTAAACTACCTCTAAATTTACAGATGGTTTTCCGTTGACCTACCTTCAAATTTCTGAAGAACTAACTTTTCCTTGTAAATTCATCAAAAATTTTTGAAGGATGGTTTCTCTTGAAAATTTTCCCTAACAAATTTTCATATAAAAAATAATATTTTTTTAGTGATATGACCACAAAATAATATATCCCCTTCTCAACTATAAACAATACTAAATCCTATTATCGAATGCCATACAATTTTGATAGTAGTTTTGAAAAATATCCATCATATTAAACCTAGCACAATATGTCATTGAGTTGATGAACATATAGCTTCTAGGTAGCGAATAAGAATCCTTAAGATAAGTTTTATTCAAATAGATGAAATCATTATGCATGTGCAATTTTCCCTCATTCTTTGATTTTAGACCATATTACAAGGCCATATGGTAAACTGAATTTCAGCTATGTAACTAGCTTTGTGGAGTTTGTTGACTTTTCCAATAATATAGTTTGTGATCTCCTAGTCAAAATATTTTTCTTTTGTTTGATAGGTCTAGTAGCAACATGTTTAACCTATGAATAATCATCTTAGGGTTGATGCCATGTAAATTCAAGTTTTTGCAAGTAAAGACATCTTTATCCCGCCTAAGGAAATTGATCAGCATAAGCTCCATGTTGGAGTCTATGCGTGTGCCTATCTCTATTGTCTTTTGTAGTTGCCAAGCTCTAATTTCATGATCTTCTATTTGTCAGTGGGTTTAACTTTAGTGTCTTCCAACTTTATTTTCTTATTGCTTCCTTCAATAGGCATTTCTCCAATTGGTATGCTTGATGTCACCTATTTTGTCTTTTTGGCACTTTTTGATTGGTCATGTGGATAGAGATTATGTAATAATGCCAGTTTTCTTTCAAATCACAGAGAACTTTTCTCGCTCCCAATGGGGTTAGAAACTTCATTTTCATATGGGAGACTGACATAACTGCATGAAAATCATTAAGTGCCAGTCTACTAAGAATGATATTATATGCAATGAAGCATCGTACACCAAGTATTTATTTGTTAAAAGTCCATTTGTTTGGTGCAGAACCAAGTGAGGTCAAAAGTGAAGTATGGCTTAATGTGAGTATCTTCGATCCACCAAATCTGAGCACAAATGTATAGATAGGCTTGAGGCTGACTTTTCCTAAGTTCATTTTTTGAAAAGTAGAATAGAAGATTATGTTAGTTAAGCTATCATTGTTGACTAGAATCTTCATACAACATAATTAGCCATTTTCAATTTGATGACCATGGAGCAATTTAGTTGCTCATCGAGCAATGAGAGAAAGATGTGGCCTAGAGTTTGGTCACTAAAATAGATGGATTCTGAACATACATACATAGAACACAACTTTCTTCTCTAGCTTGTATTTGCATTTTGGGGCTTGCCCTCAAGTTAATTTCCTAAGGATTTTGAACTTTCCTCAACTGATTCTCTTGCAATGTGTTACCTTTTGAAGATGGAGGTGTTTTTCCTCATTTCAAGCTTGTGGGTACTCTTTATAGGGCTCCAAGATTGTGTTCTTCTTAGAGGTTAATTGTCTTACTACTTAGTATGATTGGGCTTATTCTCAACAATGAATGAGGTAACTTTGCTGGATCATATGCTCGATCTTAATATGGAGTTGAAAATAATTTTCTGTGTCATACTCTTTCTGCTTGTGGAAGACACAATACTTATTGAAATATTTTGTATCTATTTTTTCATCTATTTTTCTTGTTCATTTAAATATACCACCATTCTAAAAGGCAATCAACTTATCTTTTTTTGTTGTATTCAGTGGTATATAGTTATGGAATTATTTGGTTGGGGATCAATCAGTGTTGCCTTGAGGTCGATCCTTATTTTCGTTGCCTTCATTCTTTTAATTTTTTTCTCTTAATCCTCTTCATATCTTTCTAAGATATGTATTAATATGTAAGATCAAACAACCCTTTAGATTTCTAAGGTTACTCTTGAAACTGGGCATCGACATACTCTATTTGTCTCGACTCCCAAAATAGTATATCAATCAAGAAACGACATGAGGGTTGTTGATTTTCTACACCTCATTGTTAAATCTAATGAAACATTCTCTCAAAATCTTATTCTCATTCCATTTGGTGGTGCATAAACGGGTGTGAGATAGTTTGGACTTCTTTCTGCTAGTAAATAAATGCAAACACTTATCTCCTAGCTTGTGAATTGACCTCGCTTAAGTTTGACAAAGCTAGTATAAGGTCACTCCTAGAATGTAGTTACCAATATCTTAGAATGAATAAGGTCAGTTGAACCTTTGTACCTTGGTAAATGGATTGGAACTTTTGCATCTGGGATGATATGCACTTTGAGAATCTCTTGGATGAATAGAGACTCTCATATTCTACATCTATGATGGTTGAGGTTGATACATGCCATATGAATTTCTATCTGAGTGTTGATGGAAAAGTCATCTAACTTTTTATTTAATTTTTGAACTTGGTGCACTGGTTGATGCTCACTGCCACTTGAATCTTTTGCGCATCGAGCCTCGTAGGGCCGATGTAGTTCTTTCACAAAGTTTGCAATTTTTGCTTCTAGAAAGTAGGTCTTTATGCTTCATTCGAGGCTCTTGTGCAAAAGGTGTCCCTATATTTAGGAGAAAATATTGTTGAATCAGCTCTTACCTGATCTCATTAGTATTGTTTGGCTACAATCTACTAAAGTTGTGGTGTCATGCTAGATGTTGGAACTAGTTGAGATGCTTACTTGTGGTGTTTGTTGAGGGCTATAAGGACCTATTCACTAATAAGTTAAGGAAGTTGGCTAATGGACACAGTAACCATTTGTTTGGTGGGGGTGCTAGCACTAATATAATCTTTGTGGTTTTGTCAAAGCATATTTTTTTGGTTGTCGTAGTGGTGGTAGTGGAGGTCAAAGAGATTCCCCATGCTCATTCTATCTCTCAAAGTAGGCTAATCTAATGTTTACCATTTTGTTAGAACTGTAACTTCCATTTCCTACAAACAACTTAAATGTTGATGAAATTTTCTTAAAAGGGTAATGTGTTAGGTTGATGTAAGTGATATTAATGTTACTCGAGTTGAAAGATTGATAGGTTGGACTTGCAATCACAAGAAGAACACATTAGACTTGCTGAGGTGGCATTTGACTAAAACCCTCCAATGCTTATGTTAAGGAGTTTACATTGCCAATAATGTGACTTAGATTAACTGAAACTAATTGGTGGATACCTGTAACATTTATGATGATAGGTATTTATAGTTGGAGAAGGTCATCTACAGTGTGGGGTTGAATACCAATCCCCTTTATGGAGATGTGCATTCTCTATTAAGATACATGGCATTTGAGGTCTTTTTAAAGAGTCGACAAGTATGGCACATTTCTATCCAATAGGCAAGTAACCATTCGATGGTATTAAATATGAGTGTGATGATGAATAACGACATTAAATGCAAATAGAGATGATTGACGTTGCACCTATTGCACATTACACTACAACAAACCACATTTCACGTAGCAAATAATTTGGTTATGAAGGATAAAATTCATTACAAAATAATAGGCAATTGTAAAAAAAAAAAAACCACAATAATTCATTACTAAATTGTTCAATTTGGGTAACCAAGAAAAAAGTGTTATTAGCCTCAACTAATATTTGTTACAAAAAGGTTTGGTCTTTTGTAACTAAATGTAAAGTTGCTACTAAACATGAAATATCATTAAAAATAATATTTCCTGCCATTTGTGCTGATTTATTTGTAACAAAAAGTCTTACTTTTTTTCAACATCAACAAATAAATTTATTACGAACAACACTTACTATAATAAATATTTTAGTTGCTTTAGATAAATTTAAGTTCCTTTCTTCTTTTATGCGATTTCCTTTATCTAAATTGAAGAATGTTCCAATAAAAGTTCATACATTGGGCTTTCTTTTGATTTGGGCTACCTTCATGTAAATTAAAGAAAGTGCCATTAAAAGCTTATAATTTTAAATTGGGCATCCTTTATATTTTGAAATTAGTTTTTCCTTTATTATTATTATTATTTTTAATTGGGTATCCTGATCAAATTAGAGAAAATTCGAATAAAAACTAGTGATTTTGAATTAGGTTTCCTTTATGTTTTGAAATTAGGCTTTCTATTATATTTTTAAGTTTAGCTTCATGATGCAAATCAAAGAAAGCCCTAATAAAAGGTTGGTGGATTAAACATTACATCTCGTCTATAATAATTTAATTAGTCAATTTATAGTTAATTGGTGACGGCTTGAGCAAGTTGTTTTTAACATTTTGGTTGAACCTAATTTTTAGTTGATTATTGAGTAAATGGAAATTATTTTAAATTGAACTTCATATAATTGAAGAATTAGTTAATCTGGCTTCACTAACTTATTTGTGAAAATTGGGATTTATGACTTTTCAGTGAATTATTAAAGTGTGTTAGTTTAAAAATTGGGCTTCATATTAATTTATAGAACATGTAATTGGTTTCATCAACTTATCTTAAGGATTGGACTTTACCAATTTTTTTTGAGTTGGTGGAGTTGGAATTGTTTAAAAATTGGATTTCATCTGAATTTACAGACTAATCAAATTGAGTTTCACTAAGTTATTTTCGAGACTTAGGTTCACCAATTCATTGGTAAATTAATGGTGTTGGTTTTCTTTAAAAATTGAGCTTCACATTAATTTATAAAATAATCTAATTAGGTTCGATCAATATCTTTTTAAGAATGGCCTTAAACAATTTTTGAGGGATTTGTGAATTCAGCTTCTTTAAGAATTGTGCGTCATATAATTTGATTGGTCATAACAAGTTATTTTTAAGAATTATGCTTAACTTTTATGTAAATTGATAAAGTGGGCTGTGTTTCAAAATTGAGCTTTATATTAATTTATGGAATAATGTAATTAAGTTTCACTAAGTTATTTATATGAATAGGATTTCTTCAATTTTTTACTGATTTGATGAAGTAGGCTTTGTTTAAAAGGTGGACTTCACATGAATTTATAGAATAATGTAATTAGGCTTCATCAACTTATTTGTTAAAAGTTGGGTTTTCCCAATTCTTTAACGAATTGTTGAATTTCACATTGCAATGAAATTTGGTTTCCTCTAAAAGTTTTCTGAAAGTACTGATTTCTCTACTAACTAAATTTACGTAACAATGCATTCTCATTCATGCCAGTAATTTGTTGAGTCCAAGGTTTGGCAACATACAAATGGCCATGAAATATTCTAATCGGATGTAATTCATCAAATATTTTAATTGATTAAAAATCCTAAAATTTGGATGATATACTAATTGATTCAGACTACAATATGACCCATTGATAGTTGTGGAGAGGTTTCATATGAAATGAATAGAAAAAATATCTAATGTAAAAGACATTCTATATATCCTTTTATTTTGAACATGTATTTATTGAAAATTGATTAACTTGAATAACATTATAAATATATAGAGTTAGAAATTTTGAATTAATTTTGAAATGCTAACAACTTTATAATATAAAATCAATAATATAGTTATACATTTGTTATACTTATTTTTATCCGCATATTTATAGTTGAATGATAAAATACTTTTCATTTTATCTCCATTAAATTGTTACATTGAAAATTATCTCCATTATAACGAAATTTTACTATAATTTGTAAATCATCTCAACTTAGCAATAATATTGTAACTAATTAGAATTTTTATATTTAAACAAAAACGCAATGCAATTTATTTGAGATTAAAAAATAACATTATAACTATTCATATAGAAATTTTTTTTATAATATTATTAATTATAGAAAATCATTTGAAAAGCAAACTAATTAAATTATTACTATTAATAATAAAAATGTCAAGGCAAAGAAATACTTTTCTCCCTAAATGTTATTCTTACTATTATTCACTCTCTTCCGTATTATCTCCAAATTCACTTTCATTTCTAAGCAAAAATTTAGAAGATTAAAACCTTAGTATTAGTGGAAGAAGTTCATAAAAATCAGATGGTTGAATTTTATTACTTTTTGACCAAAGTAGTAGAACTTTCATATCTTTGTGGTTATAAGGTGGTGGTCTTTATGTAAAAGTTCAATAGTAGCAACCATAACACAATACAAAAGAATAAGCATTTTGTTAGTATTGATAAAAGATCTTGATGGTACAAAGCTGATCTCTTTTTGTTGCCAAATCAAGCACAATAAGTTTTCTACATTAGGGACACTAGGTTTGGCTATAATTGTCAAATTGTGTAATGTATACACCATAGGCATCTTTTGAACATTGCAAAACAAGAACAAGAAAATGCATATGAAATGAGTGTTGAATGGATAGGACAAAATGATATATTTTAGCATCATGATTCAAATAGGGTTGTAATGTGGGTAGATGATAAAGATATTGGTTTGAATTATTTAGCTAGAGAAGACACTTAAAATTGATATTGTAGATGAAGAAGTATTTAATTCCATTATGGACTGCACATGTGATGTGCAAAATGATTTATGTGAAGAAAAAGATAATGCACTAGTTCAATATTGCGATGATTATGTGTAATTTCCTCATGCAGTAAGAGTTGGTGACATTATATGATATTGCAAATATTGGAGCAAACATGTAATTGCATTTCAATATATTTTTGGGTTTTTGTTTAATTAAATTTTATGGTTTACATTGAGATGTCATGTTCATAATCATGTTAGTAATTGATCAAAATCTTACTTTGAAAAGCATGTTCCAACTTAATGAATTGATTTGATCGAAAAAATCTGAGTTTATTAAACTTAGACCATGAAACATGTAGTGCATGGTTCAAACTTTAAGTTTCACCAATTCCCATAAGTTTGATAATGAAACTATATTGATTACTTGCAGAGCTATAATTAATTTAACTGTGAAATTTACATATTATTATACTCTTAAAAAGTAATTGATGAGGTTGAAAGTCGTTTATAGTGAATTGCATTGTGTTTAGGCTAATTTGACTAGGAGGTTGAATGGTTCAACAGCAATATTTTTCAAGGGCTGAGATTTACAACAAATAGCAATCGTTAAACTAGTTGAGGTGCCCCCGTGGAAGGCACTTTGACACTCAAGTTAGTTCTGGTCGAAATAAGGTAATCGAACAGAAGAGTATGATGTATAGTATATTTGGCATTACCTCGAGTATGGCTGGCAGTGAGGCATTTATAGCCTTCTCTTGGTGTGTAATATGTCTAAAATGCCTTTATTAGGTGTAGAGGGCTCTTGTCCTTGCATGGGGGTTATTGATCATTTCCAATTCTTGTATTATTTCATGTGGTATCATCTCTTGATTTCCAGGGTTAACAGTACTCTGGGTAGATGCCTCCTTACCAAGGTTAGTGGTAATGTTGGTGGCAGAGTTGTTGGTAGAGATTGTACTGGGTCGCATGCGCCATTAATGCGAAGGCTTGCTACTTGTCAGAACATTAAATGTGGTCAAGAAATAGGTTAATGTTGAATTGAGCACTTTGGTTGATAAAGATCGAGTAGACAAGGTGGTTGACTAGAGAGATGGTTGATTAGGCCAAGTGGCTTGATGCCTCATGTTGGGTATGGTTGGCCAAGCGATTTTGGTCGAGCGGATAGGCCTAATTGGGTCCATGTGTATTAAGTGGGCCTGGGGGTCCTCTTTAATATTGATAACTCATTGGACTAGACTTGTTGGACTATCTTATATCATAAGTCCCTCTTCTTCGTGGTCCTGATTGAGCTTGTCAACAAGCAGAAGTAGGGAGTAGACAATTGGATTATGGTTATGGTGGTTACGATGATTTTATGGCGGTTATGCTTCTTCGACTATCTGACTTCTCGAGTGGGGTTTTTAAATTTTTGACTAGAATTTTTGAATACTCGGCCAAGATTTTAATAGTTTATGTACATTTAATGTGCCGATTACATTATAGAATATGAAGTGCCAAGGGGCGGTAGTGCAATTATTACTACCGCTTGGGTTCCCATACCTAGATACTTATAAATATAGTAGGTAGAGACATCCATTTACACTTTTGTTGAAATCTGTTTTGGTTGAGTTCTTATTTTGTAAGTTTTCTAAATCCTTTGCACACTTAGAGTTTTCAAACTACCCGCTGTAAGTTCTTCTGCCAGCTTATTCTTTTCTTCTATTTTTCTCTGCGAAGATATCTAGTACTTTCGATAGTGAAAATACTAAGTCCGAGGGTGTAGCATTCCAGGAGGAAATTGAGGTCGAAAGTGTATCTGAGAGTACTGCGAGAATGGTTCTGATAGTTGAACAAGTGATAGCTCAACCTCGAGAAGCTCGATCACCAAGAGGGTCGCATTCGGGGGTGAGGCTGGCCTGAGCGAGGCGCTTGCATCGTGCGGTCAACCATTCATAACAAACCATTGTACCAAAATAGTTTCCAAAATATCCTTGGCTGACCTGGTGTGAATTAGGGAAATGTACCACATTCTGGATGCATATGAGCTTTTGGTGCATGGGGCTTCGGGTAGGATGTATCAACCTCTTAGGGGATGCATAATGGTGTTTGAGGGGGGGTTGAGGTGTGGCCTCAGATTTCCTTTAGCATAAGCTATATTCAACTTCCTAGTGGGCCTCGAGGTTTGTATAACCTAATTTCTTCCTAACTGTTTTGCCACCATTTATAGCTTTGCTGTGCTGATGCACATGTTTAACCAGCCAGCCTCCTTTGCCAACTTTTCCAACTTGTTTCACCTACTAATGTCCTGAAAGTTGGGTAGCACAGAAGAGTTTGGCTTTTATAACTTGAAGGCAAGCCTGCGTCGAAAGTTTCTAGTAGCCCCTGTCTCTTCGTATGGCCAAGAGTGAAAAAAATAATTTTTTTTTATGTTTGGGGGCCAGGGGATTTTAACATTCCGAAGGGGTGGTGGAAGGGGCATATGTAAATGCTAGGGAACCAGATAGCTAGTTAGCCCAGCACTTTTATTCAGGACTTGGTCGAATTTGGGCATATAAAGGTTTCGATTTTGATCGAAAAGAGGTGTTTGGTATTGGTTGGCCTATCGCTGGCCGAGCTTGACCTATTTTAGGTGATCAACTAGGTAGAGATCTTTGTCGATTATGTTAACTATAAATTTTATTCTTTCTGCTTGATTTTGAAGTTTTTTATTTTGTCTTTGTTGGTAGATTGAGAAGAGATAATAGCCCACAATCAAATCAAAGCCTCAGCAAGAGATTAAAGAAATGAAAAGCACCGTTGAGCAGTTGTTGTTCGATGTGAGATGCTCGCAATATAGTTGGCCACCTCAACCTGATCAACCACCACTCCTATTGTGCCTCGAATCGAATAGGCACTCGCGCCTGAACCCACTTACACTAAGGATTGCATCAGAAGTCACCCCGTGGGTTGGGGCAAAAAATAAATGACTGAGTAAGAAGGCTCAGTGCCCAAGAAGATGGTAGGCGATAAAGGGAAACAAAAAGTGGTGATGGGCTATGACTCATTCGGAAAGCGTGGAAATGGGGTGTTGTTCAACTTCCTCAATTGGAATTGCCTTGTTTCGAAATATATCCTACCATGGAGGTAACTGATTCAACCTCTATTCTCTAAAGGGGGATAATGGGCGATGATGCCCTTAAGTGGATGATAATTGGACTGTTCTCCATGGATCAATGCAAACTCATGAGCTTAAGTCAGGTTGGGGCTCTTAGGGCTCTGGCATACCACTGTAATTTGGTAAGTGTGAGGTTCACTATTTCTCATTGAATTATTATTTTACAAAGTTGTATTGTTCACTAACGCTCTATGTTGCAAGTGGGCTAACTGGGATACAACCTCTATCATCGGTCAAAATTGTCCTTGGTTGACTAACAGGTGTTGCAACAGAGAGAGGATGTAGAGACCCTTAAGATTCAGCTCGAGTCTTCCCAGCTCTAGGTTGACTAGTTGATAAAGGCGGTTGCCGACCTTAAATAGCAATTGAACTTTAAGGATCAGCAACTTATATAGGCAGTTGAGAATAGGAATCGATTGGACTATGTACTAAAGAAGGCTTACTTGGACTTGCAGGTGAGCTACTCCATAGGTTGAGCGTTGGGTCGCACAGATGCACTCGAGGAGGTACAGGAGGCCTTCAATCGATAGCTCCCTATGGTGCGGTGGGAGACAGTGGAGCAGTTTAGCTTGAGCTCGGCTTCCAGGATGCGAGCATAATTTTATTGATCAATGATGCTCGTGACACATTCTACAAGGTCATCAAGTAGCTCGAGTGCCGGGGCTACACTTTTTGGTTTGATGACAAGATTGAAATAAGCCCTACTCTCGATGAAAATCTACAACCTTACCCTAAGTTTGAGGAAGGTAGGGTCGATTAGGTAGAGGAGAAAGATACCGCGAAAAATATTGCTGTTGAGCCGATGATTGGGGCCCAAAAGAAACAAGCTGAGGTTGAGGCTAGGCTAAATGAGTTGGCGAGTGAATTTACCTTTACTGAGGACCTCGCTATCCAATTGAGGAAGAAGCAGGTGGATGTCACGCAGTACATACTGCGCTCGACTAACTTCATAAGTAGCATCGCAGGGCCTTCATAACCACCTCAAGCTATTCAGGCACTCGCGTCTATGTTGCTGGAGCTTGAATCAGATTGTCTTGAGGGTGACCAAGCTGGTCCAGCCAATCTTAATGTTGGAGCTTGCTGCTGCTGTTCACTTTTCACTTTTTTTTTCTTTTGCAATAGAATTGTAATGAATTTTTCAATGAATGAAAGATCTTTTTCCATATCTATGTTATCGAATGAAATGAGTTTGATGCTTCTTGTCGAATGCAACTTTATTGTCATGATAGTATGGATAAATAGTTGACAACCTAGTTTGTTATCAAGATAATTATTAAGAGAGTCTAATAATGTTGTCGCTAATTTTGCTTAATGTTAAGAGACATATGGTTTTGATAAAGCACATTTAATAGCCAATTTTTCACAACTATGTAGTTAATTTTGATTATTTTAGGGTCGATTTGTTGATCAACTACTTGGTCGACTGTATAATTAGCTAGAAAACTGAGTTTGTCGTATATAACTATTTTAGATCGACAGCATGGTCGGTTTAAAATTTTGGTTTGGTAACATGTAGCTATTTTTGTGTCAATTGCGGGGTTGACTCGACATTTGATTGGGCAGTGTGAAGCCACTTCTTGGTCGGCTATAGGGTTGATTGGAGACTTGAGCGGCAGTATGAAGTCACTTATTCATTTACTATGGTATTGACTTGGATCTTGTGTGGCAGCGTGGAACTGCATATTCATTGACAACAAGGTTGACTAGGAATTAGCTATTATACAATAGGGTCATAACCTATGCTTGTCGAGCATAAATTTGGCAGCTTGTCCTCGAAGGTGCCGAGTCTCATTTTTATCCTCAGGAATTCTGCTATGGCTCAAGTAGAAATTAATTGGATCTTGCCATGAAGAGATTATCTCCTCAATGCTTTTTACTAGGTTCTCCTCAAATTGGCTGATTGACGGCCTATCGGCAATCAGAAATATTATTTTCCTATCTCTTATGCCCCTGGTTGAGCTTGTAAATTTTGATAGGGCATCCGCTCACTCATTCTCAGATCGAGGTGTTTGACTGAGAGTGAATCTTTTAAATGACTGTTGCAACTTTCTAACCTTCACCAGGTATTGGCTCATCGTTGAATCCTTCATTTCAAAATTTCCCTCAACATGCTCTGTAACCAATTATGAGTCTATAATCACAACTAGGCGCTCAACATCCCGATCGAGTGCCATCCTCATTCTAGTGAAGAGGGCCTCGTATTCTGCCTCATTATTAGTTACTACATATTTGAGCTTTATTATGAAGTTATACTTCTCCACTGATGGGGAATGGAAAGCTACTCTTACTCTTCCTCCAAATGTAGTCAATGACCTATTGACGTGCAAAGTCCAAATAAGAGGGGCTTCATAATTTTTCCATGGCAGGTCTACTCGCTCGGCGATGAAGTACACTAAGACTTGTACTTTGATGGCTTTTCTTAGCTGGAAAGTAATGTCAAATTTTCCTAACTCGATGGCCCATTTAGTTAACCTTCTAGAGGTGTCTGGCTTCAATAAGACTTACTTCAATAGCTGGTTGGTCAGCACTACCATGGCATGAGACTGAAAGTATGGACACAGCTTTGGAGTAGTAGTGACTAATGCCAAGGAGAATTTCTCGGTCTCCAAATAGTTGTATTCTGGTCCTTGGATTGACGTACTGTAGTAGTAGATTGGTTAATAGCTTATATCTCTGTTCAAGACCAAGATCGAGCTGATCAATGCTTAGGAGATAGCTGAGTATATTTGAAGTACTTCTCCCAAATTAGGTTTTGTAAGTATGGTGGCAAGGACAAGTACTGCTTCAACTCAACCAATGCTTGATCACATTGTTCATTTTATTGGAAACCTAACTTCTTGGCGTTTCTTAAAATTTTGAAGAACGGTAAGCTTTTGTTTGCCAATCGTGCGATGAATTTGCCTAAGGCAATCATCTTTTTGACCAGCCTTTGTACATCCATAACTGTTCAAGGAAGAGTGATGTTGAGAATGGCCTGAATCTTTTGCGAATTGGCCTCAATATCTCATTGACTAACTATGTAACCCAGAAATTTAACTCCTTAAACCTTGCATGTGCACTTGTTTGGATTCATTTTTATAACAATTGCTCTCAAAATTGCAAAAATATGATTAAGGTCGAGTAAATGGTCTTGGGCTCCATCTTTACAATCATTTCGTTGATGTATACCTCTATCAACTTGCCAATCTCATTTTTAAACATAAATTTGACCAATCTTTGGTAAGTTGCTCCAGCATTTTTTAGTCCAAAAGGCATGGCCAAAAAATAATAAACCCCATTGGGAACAACAAAAGAAGTTTTATTCCTATCCTCGGGGGCTAAGAATATTTGATGATAGCCTTAGAATGCATCCATCATGCTTAATAATTCACAACCAGCAGTAGAGTCCCTTAATAAATCTATTCAAGGTAGGGGGTAAGGATCTTTACGGTATGCTTTATTCAAATCTGTAAAGTTGTTTACACCATTGTCCCTTATTTTTTGGGACGAGTACAACATTATAAAGCCAAAAAGAATATTGAATTTCTACAATATAACTTGCATATAGGAGTTTCCTGACTTTTTCTTCGATGATCTGAGTCCTCTTGGTATTAAATGTCCTTATCTTTTGCTTGATTAGTTTGTATGAGGGGTCAACATTGAGATGGTGCACGATCATGCTGGAGTCGATACCCTGGAGGTCAGATGCTTTTCATGCAAAGACGTCAACATTTTTTCTCAAAAAATTGACCATAAGACACTCTAGGTGGGGGCCCATATCTATCTCGATACGAGTTGTCTTGTTGGGATTTTCTTATTCCAGCTCAATAGTTTTAAATTTCTTGATAGGCTTTACTTGGGTATTCTCTAACTTTCTTTTTTTATTAGTTTGGGTCTCCTCAAGTTCCGTTACAGAGGCGTCCCCTAAGGTCTTCAATTATGGTCGAGTATTCTATTTATTTGACTCGATCAAAATGTTGTAACAGCTCTAAGCTTCCTAGATGTTACACAACAGTTCCCCTGTGCCAGTTAGGGTTGGAAATTTGATCTTTATGTGGTAGGTTGACACAATGGTATGGAAATCATTTAGGGTTGGGCGACCAACATGACATTATAAGCAAATGGGGTATCAACTACCAGATAGTTAACCATCAAATTCTTTCTTTAGGACACCTCCCTAAATGATGTCGATAGGTTGATGAATCTTTGTAGAATGATTTTTGACCCCCCAAATTCAATCAAAAGGGTACGCACAGGTTCGAACTTCAGTTGCCCCATGTTCATTCTTTTGAGGGTAGGCAGGAAGATAATGATTTGTGAAAATGGTAGTATTTCTTCGATTTTTTCATCGCTTTGGTCTCTGTTAGCTTCCTTGGTTTTTTGAGAAGATTGTCATGTTGAATAGCATATAAGATCTCTCTTCTCGGGATATTTAGTGCTATGTAGTTGTGGAAGCGCTTTATTAGAGATCAACCTTTTTCTCTATGTTTCTAGTCGTCTTTTTCTTTTTTTTTTGTCAACCTTAGAGGATCTAAACTTGAGCTTGTTCATCTCCTCTTAGGTCATATACCATTTTACTAGGTCGGGAAGTTCCTCCATTGACTTCGGGCACTCACACACTAGAGCATTGGCATATTTTTTATGCCTAAGTCTTAAGAACAACACATTGATTAGGAACTCGATCCTAGGGTTGTCTATTTTTAGGACTTTCATGTTGAACCTCATGAAGAAGTCACAAAGGGACTCCCTCTCATTCTGCTTGATAGTATGAAGGTGAGTATGGGGGAGTTTTTCCTTTCTTCAGTTGGCAAATTGGTGCAAAAATTTGTGATAAAACTGGTTATAGGAATATATGGACGAGGGCTCTAGCTTTACAAACCATTTAAGTGCAATGCCCTGAAAAGTTGCCGCTAGCATCTTAGCTTATTATGTCTATACAGCTGCATCATATACTTAAACTACATTAAATGCTCATTGGGGTCTGTTAAGCCATCATATTTTGGTAGTTTGGTTGGGACTTTGGCGTTGACAACAATGCATTAATTAACAATCTTCTGTACGAATGGTGAGCCTATCTCTCGATGAGACCTTTAAGGGCCCTCAGGATTGTGTGCTCTCTCAGTGTTTCTCCTCAAGATCTCGTCGAGGTGTTTGTTTAATTGTTGAACTTGATGAGAAATTTCTTCCCACTCTTCTCGATTGGCTTGGGTGGAATTTTGATCAAAATAAGGTCTCATGCACCTGGCCCTATTGCACTGCAGGGCTCAAATAGGTCAGGACACATGGTCTGTAGATTCTTCCATTTCTTTATGGTGGTCACATTTAGAACATTCGACCCATCGAGCTGTGGGGCTTGATTAGGTCGAATGTGGTGATCAACAGAGTTAGTGATTTCCTCCCTTAGCTTTGGTTGCCCTTTCTTTCCTTAGGGGCGTCTGGGTTGGCATCACATCTAGCTGGTGGCCGTTTAATTTCTTGGCAACTACGATTATCCTATGGGGACATTCTCTTAGTGAAGGTAGTTGCAGAGTGGCATTTCCAGTGGGGGCTGGCACCGTGGTGTGCTTGTTCAATGCAACAAAAAATTGGGTGGAGATTTGAGCAGAAATTTGCTCACTTATCAACTGCATGAGTTGTGGCATGGTTAATATTACAACTTACTCCTAGGGGACGTTGGGGCTTGGAACATGTGAACCTTGCTGGTGCTGATAGGGAGGTGAAGATGTGGACCTTTAGTCATCCTCCCTCTCAGATGCAGCTCTTTTGTGTTTACCATTTTTCAGTTGCAATCTCAAGTCTTCCCATAGATAAAACCAAAATGATGAGGTTAAAAGTCATTTGCAGTGAATTGGGTTGTGTTTGGGTTAATTTGATCAAGGAGGTCGAATAGTTCAATTGCAATATTCTTTGAGGGCTGAAATCTGCAAGGAACAACAAACGTTAAACTAGCCGAGGTGCCCCCAATGAATGCACTCCAACACTTAAGTTAATTTTGGTTGAAATAAGGTAATCGAATAAAAGAGTAGGAGTGTATAGTGTATTTGGTATTACTTGGAGTGTGGCTGACAATGAGGTATTTATAACCTTTTCCTAGTGTGTAATATGTTAAGATGCTTCTATCAGGTGTAGAGGGCCTTTGTCCTTGCTTGGGGGTTATCGATCATTTTCAATCCTAGTACTATTCCAGGTGGTATCATATCTCCTAGTTTTTAGGGTGAATAGTACTTCGGGTAGGCGCTTCCTTGCCAAGATTGGTGGCAAAGACTGTACTGGTGGCACGAGCCATTAATGTAAAGGCATGTTGTTTGTCAGAATATTGAATGCAGTTAAGATATAAGTCAGAGTTAGAGTGAGCACTCTGGTCGATAAAAATTGGGCATATAAGGTGGTTGACTAGGCTAAGTAGCTTGAAGCCTCATGTTGGGTATGGTCAACCAAGCAGTTTTAGTGGAGCGGGTCGGCCCATCTGGGTCCATGCGTATTAAGTGGGCTTGGGGGCCTTTTTTGAGGTCGATAACTTATTGAGCTGGGCCTGTTGGGCTATTCCATATTAGTAACGTTTAGTCACAAACAAAAGTTCAATATTTAATAGTTCAAATTATGAGATTGAAATCCAACAGGTTTTTAATTTTTCTTTATGAGCCTTCTTTTGATTTATTATAATATTTATTGTGCTTTAAAATTGTGATTTGATTTTAAGCACATTTTTAACATGATGTTTTATCAAAATAATGTTAGTTTTCTTTATATTTATTCACTCATTGACCTTGTTTATCTTTATTTTGTTTCGTAGTCAAAATTCCACCTAAAGGAATTTTCTTGCATTGTTGTGTTACTAGGAATGCTTCATTAAGCATCCGTCAACTGATAAGACTACTTGCACAAAATATCAACAAAATTCATAAGCCAAAAAAAGTTTGAAAATAACTATAGCTCTATGCATATCTAGACATGCCAAAAAGAGCCAAATTTCATATCATCCAATTACTATGAGGGAATTATTTCCTCCTCCAGAAATAAATTATTCCATAGCAGATCAATATACAATCTCCCTACCCCATCTATTGGGGCAAGCTTTATGTATTTCAGTAGCTATAAATCAAAGTATATCTCAAGCTCTAATTATTTCTTTTTTTTTG
>JACGDI010003568.1:665594-751839 GCA_014898725.1 Jacaranda copaia | reverse complement strand
TATTATTATTATTATTATTATTATTATTATTATTATTATTATCATCGTTATAATTATTAGTAATATTATTATTTTATTGTATTAAATTGTAGGTTCTAGGTAAGATACATAGTTGGTCTTAATTTCCACCAAATCAATAGGATGGTTTAATGGATGCAAAGTCCAATAGGGTTAGTGTTAGATTTAAGAAGTCAATAGAGGCATGTATCGTTGTGTTATACCGAATGGGTAGACCTCTTGAAAAAGCTATCAATGCTCTTAAGAGTTTGACAATGCGTCTGTTTTTCAGTAGACTTGACATTAATAGAGGAGAGAAACGAATTTGTTTGAGTCTTTGGAGAACCTCTAATGAGCATTGCATGTCATTATTCCATGCCCCTTCTCATTTCTAGTTCTTGATGCAATGCAATTATTGTTGCAACTAATTCTTGTATGTATTTAGTTTTTCGGAACTACATTAATATATCATCTTTAAACACTTCATGTACTATTTCTATGACATTTTCTCAAATTTCTCTAATCCTGATTTGGCGCCTTTGATTCAAATTTCAATTAGCATAAAGCACTATTTATGCTATGTTGCTTTCGAAGTTTACTGGTTCCGATAGATTATGACAACTGTATCCGGTTCCAGATGGCTACATGAATTTCCAATGAGTGATATTGATAGGAGTCTGGACACCTTCGAAAGAGACATATCCAATGGCTATGAAGAGTTCTTCCTTGTCAGTTAAGTAATGTGACTGAATTTGTCAAAACATAAGATACCTTGCAACGTCCTGTGTTGCAAGGTGCTGACTAGGTGGGAGAGACCATTGATGGCCAGGAAGGGCAGTTTTATGACAAGATTCATATGAACAAACCTACATTCATGGCTCTAGTGGAGTTACTAGAAAATAGAGGAACATTAATATTTGAGTCCTAAAATTCACTAACGTTAGTTATAAAGGAGATCGCAATATTTATGCCACTAGAAATGCAACAACGATAGAGGATTGCCTTGGAAAGATTTCTTCACTCGCTTGAGACAGTAAATCATCATGTTTGGAGGTTGACAACTGCATTAAATCATTTAGCTCCTGAGGTGATTTGTAGACTAAACTTTGATGAAGTTCCTCCAAAATTTTGAGCAACCCAAATATCTTCCCATATTTCTAGGTATTGTAGTTCAGATGACATGATTAATTCTCACTAATTTGTCATCACAATAGAGATTCTCACTAATTGCTATAAATATGTAAAGAGAATTCGATGTCATAGAAGTAGGGGTGTAAATGGATATTAAACGGAATGGATACACTATTTTCATATTTATATCCGTTTAACGTTTTGAATATTTGGATGCGAATATGGATTTGATGGATATTTATGAATGATATCCAAATTCGTATTCATCGAATATTGATCGAATTCGGATATATTTGTATTCAACTAAAATTATTCAGATGCATCCGTATTTGATTAAACTTATCCGTATTTGAATTGTATTTTTAATATTCATATTCGATGATAATTATTTAGATATCTATTTATGAATATTCAAATACGTGAATCTATAAACATATAACAAATACATATTTTTAATTAATAGAAGGAACTATATAATTTCATTAAAAAGAAAGCAATCAAACAAATAGCATAATTTCTAATTAATAATTTACTTTATTATTGATTATTAGTACTAATTAATATTAATAATGATATTTAAGCATATTCATTATAAAGTCAACCAATAAAAATGATGTTGGTTAACTTTATTCTTCAATTTTTTTCTCTATATTATAATAATTTTTTAAATTTATTCTTTTTTCTCAATTATGAGATTTTTATTGAAAAATATAAATATAAATAATATATTATTTAATAAATATGTATTCGGAGCGAATATTAAACGAATCGGATACGCATTTATCATATTAGTATCCATTTATAATCGGATATTTACTAATCGAATATGGAAAATATCTGCTTTAAATAGATACAAGTAAATTTTGCATAAACGAATACGAATGAAAATAATAAATGAATTTTTGAATATCTATTTACAACCTTATATAGATGGTACTCTAATCCCAGCATGGGTACCAACACAATGCAAAATGCCTACCATTAAGGAAGGATCATACTTGTCAAAATTCTTGCAATTTGCGATTTGGAATGCTCACATATGTTTGTCCTGTCGGGAGGGCAATGCTAATAATGCTGGGGTGTTGTTCAATGCCATATAAAGTGACCCATTATTTCCCTTTCCTCCACCAAGCTGTTATGCAATTACGTATATGCTTTCATTGAAACTAGACCTAATATGTCAAGAATTTTAAGAAGTTTACATTACTTGGCAAGGAAACACTACCTTGTAGATGTTGGTTTTACAAATTATATATTCTTCCTCGCCTCACACAAGCAATTGTTGTAACACACTATCTTTCTCGTAAGCAGTTTTTTCTTGAACTTAATATTTAGTAAATTATTAGAACTATCCAATAGCCTTAGGAAATAAGAATTTTAATTTTCTATATTTAATAATAAGATCATATTTATAAAATTATCATTTTGATTAGCATAGTAGTTTTTTTAAAATTTAGGGGCAAATTAATATTTGACTTTAAAATTCATTAGAATAAAATCATATCATCAATTTGGCCATATTTAGCCTCACACTTAAATAACAAAACATAAAATGCATATATCTTAAGTTATCATTTTATGGTTGTGTATGTTGAGTAATTTTTGTTATCTATTTATTCTATTTTGAGGTTAATTCAAGAATAAGCGAAAGTTTAAGGGCCTTTCAAGCAAATAAAATAAGTGCCCCGTGCGCCTTTTACAAATAGAGGCCCCATACCCTTTTCTCCCCGCGCCAAGCTTTTTCTCAAATTTTTGCAGGTTGTAAAGAAGGGATTGAGCCACCATAACTCAATTCCTCAACTTTAATCCATAAAATACCATAATAACCGCCCTCCTTTGGATGCAATAATGTGGAATCCCCTCATAATGTTCCTCAATTTCAACAGACTAAAAGCTTCATCATTTTAAAGGATAATCTGTCAGCCAGATCATGTCAAACCTCTAATTTTAGAAGTCCAAAAATTGCCCATCCCACCATCTGATCATCAATGCACGGAGACCATTATAAACATCTTTGAGGTTACATTATTTTAATAGGGTGAAGATCCAAAAAAGTAGCCAGAAACTAGCCAAAAACTCCACGCTGCCACATATTGGCAAAAACTAGCAGAACAGATGACTCTTTTATTTTGCCCATAAGTGAAGATTCAGCCTTTATATAGTTTTAGGGGTAAAAAAATCACCACAATTGATGCCAGATTTTGATGAAATAGTGAAATCAACTCAACCTAGCTAGCACCAGACGCGACAGAAAATAGAATCCCAAATTTGAAATTGTAGATAGAAAGATCCAACTGTTTGATCATCAATCGAAGGCCACCATCAAAGGCATCTTTAAGGTTTAGTAAATTTTAAAATACAGATCATCATAAAATACCTTGACTCTAGTCGAGATTAGGTTTTGATTCAAGCTGTCGTGCTCTTTAGGTGGAAAAAAAATACATTACTAAAAAAATGCCGCAAAAATTTGCAATGGAATTTTCTGTCGCAAATCTATGATAGAAAATGCAAATTTACAACGGAAAAAATCGTCGTGAATTTTGTGTTTTGCAACGGATTATTCCGTCGCAAATTTTTACGATGGAAAAATTTGTTGCAAATCCATCACAAATTTGGTAATTATAAATAAAAAAAATAAAATTTGTGATGGAAAGTTTTTTTTAAAAAAATATACACATTCTATCAAATTAAAACCTATAATTACCTAATATCAATAATTATTTGTATTGCATACTAATCATCCTATGCACTAATGTTTAAATATTAGTTTACATAAAATCACAATAAAAATCCATAGATAATATTGTTCAATATATAAATCAAGCCCTGACTAAAATATAAAACTTACAAAATAATTCCAAAAAAATTATCTTACAAGGCTTATACTAAATTTCAACACCTTGAGATATCCAAGTCTGCAATATTAAAATAAAATCAAAATTACGATAATAAAAAATAGAAACATAAACTAAATTAATAGATAATTCAACATAATAAACTAATATGTAAATTTAATACATAACCAAATTATAATCAAGCACAAAATTCATAAAATATAAATTCAAATCCTAATCAAATATATAATTCATAAAATATAAATATAACAAAATCTAACAAATAATTCAATTTAATGCATAATCTAACACATTATTCAATATAACCAAATATACATATCATTAGAAACCAATATGTAATTTAATATAAGTTCAATATAAAACTTAAATCCTAATCACACATATAGTTCACAAAATCTAACACATGATTCAATATAAATGTATAATCCAAATACATATAAATCTAATACATAATTTAATATAATCAAACACACATCCAATATATACCAACGTATAATTTAATATAAGTACAACATATAACTCAAGTACTAATCAAACATATAATTCATAAAATATAAATATAACAAAATCTAACACATAATTCAAAGTAAATGCATAATCTTAACACATATAAATCTAATACATAAATTAATATAATCAAACATGCATCTCATTATAAATCAACATATAATTTAATATAAGTCTCACGTATAACTTAAATTTTAATCGCATATATAATTCACAGTATATAAGTCTAATAAAATCTAAAATTTAATATATAATTCAATCTATATGCATAATCTAAACACAAAAAATCTAATGCATAATTCAATATAATTAAACACACATCCAACTTAAACCAACATATAATTTAATATAAGTCCAACATATAATTCACAATCCTAAGTATGGCATGATTTAACTTAGAAAACCTATATTGTTGTTTTTGGATATGTAAATTTGGATTTTTATTTTCACAAAAATTATGAAAAGAAATGGTGATTTTGTCTTTAGCTATATTTGTATTCATTGGCATGTTTCTAAATCGCATTCGTGGGCTTCTAAAAAAATTGTTTCTAAGAAGACAAACATATATTTACTTTCCATAAAAATCAAATTACTCAAAAAAGAAGACGCAACATAATGACTAGCATCATATCAATTGAAAAGAACTAATAATAATTGTAAACACAATGTATAATGGCAAATAAACACTCCCCCTTATGGCCATCATCATCATGTAAGCAATTTCAAATCAATCAGCAATAATGAGAAGGCTTTACCTCTTCTTCCAACAACCCATCCTTCTTCACATTTCCACCAATTTTAAACATTTCTAATGTATTGTACGAAAAAAATATATAAAATCAAAATAAGGTATGCAAATTTACCTCTAAATGCTCAACACAACTCAACACTTATAGAAGGTATCTACCACCATCGAAATAGTGTACAACATGTCCATAAACTAAATTAAAATTTGAAAATATAATATAATTAATATATAGTACCATAAAATTTAACGCAACCCAAAATTCTATTAAAATTTTTAATTCAAATGAAAACATAACTCCAACAAATATAACAACATTTAATACGAATATAAAATTTACCTCAAATTTTAATTATACTACTAATAAATGAATTATTTTGAGTTTCACTAACACATAAATCAAATTTTAAGTAACTTGAATAATTAACTAAAACATAATTGCCATAATTCAAACATAATCAAATTTTAATATAATTGTGAGAATTATCATAATTAATGGAGATAGAGCAAAATATGAATTCTTCAAATCTGAAATATTAAACAAACAACAATATTAGCATTTTTAAAAATTAAAATTAATTTTTCAAAAAAATAATTTCTGACAAAATCTGGCCGGCCGTTGGTGGAGTAGGTCGGCTAGCAGCGCTGCTGGCAGGCACCAACTGCTGCTAGCACTCATCAGCAGTAGCTAGTGCATAGTAGGAGCAACAGCTACATCGCACTAGCTGGTGCACGCTAGTTGGTTGACATTAGTGTCGGTTGGCTGGCCAGTGTAACAAAAAAAAAAAAAAAAAGAAGAAGAAGTATGGAAAGGGAAAAGGGAAGAAAAAAAATGGGTGGGAAAATCAGAAATGCGGGTTTTAATTTCCCCTATTCTATAATTTGAGACGGATTTAAATATGCTACAAATGAATTTTTATTTTTTTTATTTTTTTCACTTTTGCGATGGATTTTTCTGTCGCAAATTATTTCTTATTATCTTTTATTTTTTTCCAATTTTGCGATGGATTTTTCCGTCACAAAAGGTATCTTTTGCGATGGATTTTAAATCCGTTGCAAATGTTGCATTTTTGCGATGGATTTTAGCATTTGTGACGGATTTTTCCGTTGCAATTTTTTTTATATTTTTTGTTACATTTTGCGATGGAAAATCCATTGCAAATTGCAATGGGTTTTTATTGCCGCAAATTTTAGTCGCAAAACAACAATTTTTTAGTTGTAATAGTTCTAGAGTAATAAGTTAATACCAACATTTTATGTATGATTTATGAACTAATATTTGAAAATTGCTTGCGAAATAATGGGGGATCATTAATAATTAATTTAAGGATAATTTTGGATAATTAAAATTTAGATTTGGTTGAATTGAGTGACTATGGAGAGCATAATTTAGACTCAATTGATATGATAATTATCGCTTTAACATAAATAGGATTTGTTGCTTATGATGATTGAAACGATATAATAAATTGAGCATGTTAGAAATTAAAAAATAGAAATATAATTGGTTCATTTCAAAACTAATCCAATAAATAGAGATGGATATCTTTTAGATACGTATGATCCAAATTTCAATGTAACTTGAACATTGGATCATTGTGATAATTTCTAAATCTATAAAATATTTTAAGTATCTAAGTTAACAATATTTATGGAATTAAAAATTATATTGATATCAATAAATACCAAATAAGCCAAATTAAATGGGTTGGAAAGTCCTCAGTAATATAAATTCTTATTAAGATCAAATGATGATGATTGAATTTTAAAAATTTAGATGATTGAGCTTGCAAGCCTATTGAACAAACTCAATTGAAAAAGTTGGAACGTTATTTGATTCTTTGTTGACTTTCATTTTGCTATCTAATAATTATTTTTTTAAATTGTGTACCCATTTGGTATTTCCTTGATTATCTAGATTATTGATTAGGTGTGGTTATCTAATTTTTGACACTCTTAATTTGTGAGGTTATCTAATTTTGGTACCTAAAATTGTGTGGTCTTCATGCCTTGTGAACTCTCATTTCATTATATGATAACTATTCTTTTAAATTTGTAAACGTTGGTGAGATCTTTCATTTCCTTGTTTGCTTTCGTTCTGTTATTTGATAATTGCTTTTTGAAATTGAGGAAATTTTCTCCTCATAATCTTGTCTATATCTTGCCTTCTAATTAATAGTAATTGTTAATTCCTTGATCGACTTCAAGTTGAGTGAAATTCTAAATTTCATGAAGCTCATGTGCCCTTTCAAATAAAGGAATCATCAATATCATATCATTGTTTGAATATCTGATTCATAAGACTTCTTCTAGTTTTAACCTTTTTAACCAAATAAGTAAGAGACCTATATGTAGAATTTTCTCATAACAACAATTCAAAAGATTTATTAAAAAAAAAAAGAGTATTTTTATCATAGTATAAATGTTTATTTTAATTGAAATATTTAAGGTTTGAGAAGGTCCTTGTTCCCTTGATTTTATAAAATATTGCAATCCTCTCACTTTTACTCATCAAATTAGGAGCTAAGTGCTATGCTTGCTGACAATGGGTGTGCCCACCTCTAGCATTCTAGGTTGATAGTTTCTATTATACTTGATATTTCATTCTTTGATATTTTCAATATTCTATTTACTAAGTACTATGAAGTACTTGTTGTAGAGCAAAGTGCAATACTTGTTTAAAGGGAATACCATGTGGTGGCCATCTTTTCATTCTATCATTATTGGCACCTCTTGATGTCAATACTGCACATCTTTCAGCTACATTTTTAATAACTTAAATGATAAGTCTTGTTTATTTTTCATGAAATAAAGTGTCAGGAGCTAAGTACCACATACGTTGATAAGTGATGTATAGCTGGAGCCACATCCAGAATCATGTATAGTTAAATCTGACAATACAAAAACATTAAGGTATATGAGGTCTCCTCACAAGTAGAGGATAGTGATGGGATTACGTAATATGTTTGATGTGGTCATGATCCATATGACTTTGTAAGTGTCAATAAGTAATTAGATCCAATCACCTCGTGGTTTACATGAAACTTCAATACATTTTGAATATATATGACTTGTAAAGTTTTTTTTTCTATATGATCATAATAAGATTTTATTATATAAAATGAGTCATCCTGACATATTCTTAACCTATTCGTTACATATTTCTCACTCTACTATCATCAATAGTAGAATAAGCTCTGTACAAGTAATTTCCTCTTATTTCCCTCATTGAATTATTTAGGTTCACCATCATCACTTCTTTTGATACAAATGAAGCTAGAATAGTTGAGCCAAAAGAAGAAACTTGGGGCTGACATAAGAAGAAATTATTTTTCATTTAAGTTTAATTTGGTGTACCAAGACTCATATGTTTATGTGTGTGTGTATATAATAAAAATTATTTCTATGGTGATATTAATACCATATTTTAGATATCGGTATGTGTATACTCATCTATGGATAGATTAGATTTTGTATAGGGAATATAAAGGTATAAATTCATTTTAATACAATTTTCAATTTTTATTTTTTATTAATTACAGTTAATGCTGACTTTTGAAGTAAAAGTCTTATAGAAAGGGTTAGTTTTGCAATGTGACAACTTTAGGGCCTTTGAGGTGCCACATGTGTCATGGTACCATCTTAATGAGGTTTAGGGCACTAGTGTGTATAATAGCCCTAATGAATTGTTGAACCATGCACATTCATGATTGAGGAACACAATTAAGAAGTCTTTTGGCATATTAAATAAGAGATTCCCGATTTGTCTTGAAAAATGCCAAATTACTTCCTCAATCAATTTATTGCCTACAGAGTCTTACATAACTTTATTTGCAAATATAGTAGAGATGATAAGATTTTCAACATCCAAAAATATGAATTGGAGGTAGATTGGGTTGCTTTCTATCCTAAAGGTTATCTTAGTGAAGAGGAGATCAATTCATAGACAGTCTTTTGAGATGGATTTGCATAGTAGATGTGGGATGCTTGACAATGAGCTTTTCATTGCAAAATGCTATTCCATTGAATAATGAATGCTTGTTTCATCTTGCATAAATTTTTGTGTTTGAATTAGTACACTATATGTAGTTTATGCCAACTTATATAGATTGTGTTGCATCATGCTATGTTTTATATTGTGTGAACATTTTTATCATACCATAAATTTGTTTTGTTAATGTGACTTAAATTGCATAAATGATGAGTGTTATCATTTTTTCCCCTTATTTATTTATGTAAGTTTAATATCTTGTATGAAATTATGTTCGTCGTGTGGGTACAGTAAGGCTAAGTTATATCTGCAAGGGTTAGTATACTGGACCATCCATCAAGCATATGTGGTGCAGGCCCGTGGTCATGTTCATGGCAAATATCCTACAAATTATGGTAGACACTTTTATACATGTCCTTTGGTGGTGACCATGCCGGAGCATTCATGTGGGTTGATTCATGGACTCACTGTGCATGTATTATATGGTAGAGCAATGCTTTCACTTTCACTCCCACACATGCAAACTCTAACATTGGTAGTTCTATGTCAGCTTTATCTCGTGTACTTCACTCACGTAGTAAGCTTCACAATGAATATAGTATATGTGACAAGCCATTGGGTTGCGGCGCTATTACGCGGATGTTTAATATTTGTGGTCTTCATTGTTTTGTTCTTTTATATGGTTGTGCTTTTTAAATACTTACTTACATGATTAGATGTTGTTTAATAATATTTTCTTTGTGTGAGGAACTTTTTTATGAAAACATGATAGTGATGGCTTCTAACTAATGTATTAAATTTGCATGTTATTTTATTTTTGGCATTACATTATTTGAGTTTAAGACAAGGCATAAATTATGATAAATATGTTTTCTAAGTGATATATGAGCCCGTTTAATTATTATGGTTGGATGAGTAGTACATATGTACATTGCATAACATTTTTCATCAAATGTACGTATGTCAATATATGAATTATAAATGTTCATTAGATTTTATGTCTAGCTAGATCCCACATATGTAGGAAGTGGACGTTAGGGAGATGTTCATTTTCTTCCTACCTGATGCAAACACAATACAAACAATAATTAACTTGTTGTAAGCCTAGGATTGTATAATAGACATTGCATACAAGTTAATACAACACTTCCACTACCTACCTAATATAGGATTTGTAACACACAAGTTCCATGAACTTAAAGAATAATATGATACTATGGTTAGGATCGTAAAGGAGCTAGACATGAACTACAACTTGCTCTTTGGTGACTTGCATGTGCCACCTAAATTGTAGGCAAGGTTTACTAAGTTATTGTATTTATTATTATACATGGTTATTATTTTACCTTTCTTACATTATGGAAACATGATTCTTTACCTTCTATTTAATTTGATATTTTATAATTATTTGTAACATCCCAAAATTTTTTGAATTATGGAATTTAAATTCTATTATTTTCAATTTTGTGGAATTTAATTATCCCTCATATTATTATTATTTTATTTAAAATTTTGGGGCCAATTTGTAATTTTTAAAAAATTTAATTGAACAAAAATATAAAACTTAGGGGCTTGCATGAAACCCCTCTTGTCAACTAGGGCTAGGATGATATTTTAATTAATCAAAAGACTCAATTGAACAAATTACTAAATTAAGGGCTAAATGTCAAATCTTAAAAATTGAATTTTATTTAAGAAAAAAAAATTGCATGAGATTATCCATTACTTTACCTTCACCATGCCATCTCTCTCTCTCTCTCTCTCTCTCTCTCTCTCTCTCTCTCTCACCAACGTTGGTAGCCACTCCTGATGATTTTCTCCACTATCTACCACCACTAACTACCCTCTTCACCCTCGATAATACCACTAAGCTCAACTGAAAAGCTTCCCAGTGAACCATCGAGAGAGTGACTGAGAGTAACTCACGGTGGGTGATGGTTTTATGTTTTTTCGACGGATAATTGTGGTTTTGAAGCTATGGTTTGATATAGCTGAGTGAAGGGAGTATGGTGGTGAGCTTCCATAAGTGATTGGTGCATTGGTGGCGATGAAAAATAGAGAAAAATAAGCAACTGTGAGAGGTGGTGGCATCAGTTTTGAGGTGAATTTGATGGCCTTCTAGGCCTTAAATTTGTAAACTAAAGGCACCGTTAGACTTAGGAGGAAGAAAGGAAGTGAATGGTGGTGGTCTTGACGTTTTCCGACGACGGCATCACTTAAATAGATTTTTCTCCTTATTGTAGTAGAGTGACCGGTTCATAATTTTGAGGTCCCGATTGTGTGTTTTTGGGTAAAAGATCAATTTTGAGATTAGGGCTTTTATACATTTTCTTTCACTTATAACTCTTGTACCTTTGAATAAATAATTGCAACTTGTATTAGGTAGTAAAATGATTAATGCATGAATAATGTTGGCTTTTTGGGCCCTAGAATTGTATCAAACGTGATAATTGAGAAATTATTGAGTTAATAAGTAGGAAACACCCTAAATTTAGAAAATTAGACCTTAATGATAATAATTAGGGTAATAAGTTAATTGGCTTATTATTATTACATAGACTACTGATATGAAATTAAATTGATTATACCTATAGCTCATATTATTAAGAACCTTTTAATTTATATTAAGTTGGCAGCCTTGTTAGTGTATTTCCTAGATGATAATTCTAGGCGAATTCTAATACTAAATTGATTGGGTAGTTATTAACCTTACATAGATAGTATATAGCAAATTATGATTTTTGAAGGTTATTCTAGTTGAATATGAATTTTAATAAATCAACCACTCTAGTGGTTAGGCGACGAAGAGCAGGAAACTACAAATCAGTAGACTATTGACTGTAGCTACCTTCTAAGGCTTTTGGAGATGAATGTCTCCCACTTTGGGTTATTATTTTATATATGCTTACTAATTACTTATTGAAAACCCCTGTGAGGGTCTGCTAATTTGGCACCTTTTCTATCTATCTATGATTGTGATACGGCTTTGTGGGGGTTTTCTATTTTTGTGCCATACTTCATTTGTTTGAAATCTGCAATGTGTTTAAAAATTCGAAATGTAATTTGGTAATTGAGTTGATCACCCTTGTGAGGGTTATTGTTCAATATCGATTTCATTCTATTATTTGATATTTGATTTGAACACTTATGTGAGGGTTATTCTTTGACATCAAAACTATTTTGTTTGTTGTTCTAGTGCCTGAAACACGCTTCATGCTATCAAATTTTATCCCTTATAACCCAGCCTTGTCGGCTTGCCCTCTTTTTTCATCTTGATGAATGAAAAAGTGATATTGAAATGGTCTAGTAGACCTAATCATATTGATAGTTTTTCTAACTATTCACATATCTTGTTATTAGAATAGGCTTTGCCGTCTATTATTGAACATCGTGCTTGTTATTGCTTGAAAGTTAATTATTTTCTATTGCCAGTGTATCGTGCCACCCATGGGGACGTGCTTGGGAAGTTTCCACTTGGAGAAATGCCATAGGAAGTTGGGCCTGAGGCTTAGTCCAAAAATTTAGCTGAGCGGAATGGATCGATGATGATAGGTCTTTCGACTAGTACCCACCTAAGATTCTGACTTACAGGTAGCTAGAGGTAGTAATTTATGAATGGCGGGATCTGGTATACGGTCGACGATGCCATATAATTGAATTGTTACACGCTGAGCTATGTACTCGAGTAAGTGGGGAGATAAAGAAAAGTTCTTATGTTTAAATGAATTTTTATTGATTGCTATTTTGCATTGATTGATGAGCAATAAGGGAGGATGCTAATAGGTTTGCTAAATGTTTACATGGTTCCTGTTCTTTTGAGTTAAAGATTGATTCTTGATAGTTATGTCCTAATCATCTAAATTGTTATCAAAAGTTCTCATTATTTATTATTGCAGTTCATTACTTTTCAGTTTCTATTATGTAATCCCTCATTGAGTCCTTAAAACTCACCCTTCTTGTTATCCTTTATTTTTTAGACAGGTTAAGGTGAAGAGGCAAAGGATCATGTTTTTAGCTGATGTTATTTTGTAATAGATTAAGTGTATGGTTGTACATATTATCTCCACCTAATCGAAACCTTGGTTAAGAGATGTTATATGAATATTGTAAGATCCTAAGATACTAGAGTTTTGTATATTTTATGTTTTATGGGTGATTGTTTTACTTTAGGATTATTAAATTTAGGTTTCCTAGTTCTTACTTGAGTAGATTTCAAGCTTAAATTGGTGGCTCTTTTACTTACGGTGATACCTTGAGTGGGGTGCCACAGAGGTGGTATTAGAGCCTAGATTTGCCAATGACCTAGTTAAATAGGTATTAGTAGGATACATGATGATTTTATAGGAAATTGGGGCCTATATCTAAGGTAGTCGACTAGTT
The DNA here is from genome assembly GCA_014898725.1 of Jacaranda copaia. Classification (NCBI taxonomy): domain Eukaryota; kingdom Viridiplantae; phylum Streptophyta; class Magnoliopsida; order Lamiales; family Bignoniaceae; genus Jacaranda; species Jacaranda copaia. The sequence continues at coordinate 738,233 of JACGDI010003568.1, read as the reverse complement.
GTAGACTTTACCTTTGTACATGAGCTTTGAACTTGTTTTGGGAAACAACCTCGATTGTTTATATAAGATGAGTTAGGCAAGAGTGGTGAATAAGGTCAAGGGGATGGTAGTAGTTGTTGGCTAGCCTTTAAAGATTTGATCGTCGTTGTTTGAACTTGGTTAATTTGTTGATTACTTTATAATTTTGTCTTTAAGATTAAAACTTTTCACACTAACCTTAGACGATATTGTGTGATTTTGGTAGTAGGAATTAAGAAAGAGTTGAGGATGATTTGAGTAAAATAATGGCATCTCATGAAGGTTCTTATGTAACTGAACTACCTCAGACGGCTAAGCGGGAAAGAGAAAGGCCGCCCAATCTGTGGGTAACAGCACAGTGTGTTCCTAGGCAAAGAGCACTTGCTAAGTAGCCAACCTTGCTAGAGGAAAAGATTTCATAAACCCCTTAGGGTAATTAGCCAGGTGTGGGCTAGCTAACTGAGCCCATGTTCTAGATGTGGCAATAGTTCATGCAGTTTTGTCAGCAGCAGGGATAAGGTAGTTGAGCAGGGAATGCTAAAAAATCCTGCAGAGGTTTGAGCTTTGGATATGTTTCTCCAATTGCAACCTTTGAAGTTCTTAGGGGAACTTGATGATAGAAAAGCTGAGATGTGGGTTAAGAGTTTAGAAAAGATATTCGGAACCTTGAGATACCCTGATGGACTAAAAGTACGATATGCCACATTTCTATTAGATGGTCCTACACACGATTGGTGGCAATTGATCGATTGTAGGTGGACTACAGAGGGAACTCTGTGGACTTAAGAAAACTTCACTTGGGAGTTTATGGAAAAATATGTATCGGAGGTAACTATCAAGCCCCAAATTTGGGACATAAGATGGTAGTGCCTCTAAGCCCAAAAACTCAGAGACACTAAGCCTCGAATCCAATAGAGCATGCTAAATTCCCAAAAATTTCATTGGACAAATTCCTAAATTAATCATATCAATGAAAGAGAATTCAAAACATCTGTCTTAACAATCAAACTAGAGTAACTGAGATCTCAAAGAAACTTTCCTAGACAACTAACTAGGAATCTTAAACATCAAATAACCTATTTTATTTTTGCCAATCTCTTATCACCATCCCCAAAATTACTTATCTTCCTCATCCTGGACCAAATTTTCTACAAAGAGATAGATCAATAACATATGAGCGACACTTTGCCTAGTAAATAAATCTCCTTTCTCTTTCTACTGGATTCGAGCAAGTACAAATATCATGGAAAATTCATTGAAAAAAAAAACTCACTTTCCAAAAATATAATAGTTAATATAAAAATATTCAAGAATCAGGTTTTTAGAGTCAATCACATATCTTTTAGAATGATTTAGAACAAAAAGTTACATAACTTATCAGAAACTTTCAATTCATTAATTACCCAAGCTCATAAACTTTCGGGATTCTAATCGACTATCTTTGCTAATATTTTAACTACAACACCATTAAGAATGGCTTCAGAGATCTTAACTACAACACCATTAAGAGTGGCTTCAGAAATCATTTGCTACTGTAACCCGGTAGCATAATTATGGAACTTGTTCCTACCAACAGTTTCTTGATTATTCAGAGTATAAATCCTTTTTATTATTTATTTTGACAAAACGTACTATATCTTGTGCAACTATTCAGAAAGATTTTTATTTTACAAGCTCAAATCCTAAAAAAATAAGTTTTATGCATGTAGAAAAGTCTTATAAGCAGTTGATTATTTGCATATAGAATATTCTGCAACAAATACCATTAGATCTAAAAGTTCAATAAAACGAACATGTCATTTATTTTTTATGTATAAATCATTCATGTAGAAAATAATTTCAATAGAAAAAGAATAGAGATTTACTTACTCGGGAAGACTAAAACTCAAGAATTCTCTCAGGCATGATCTATCACTTAGGCATCCTCCAACAATTCTACGAAATAAAGAAAAAACAAACGTTAATACCTAAGAATGAAATTTCCTACTAATGTTCAAAAGACTAGTGTTTTCTCACCTCTGCATATAACTTCTCAAATTCCTAGTGTATAGGTATTTATGTTACCAGGCTAGGTAATTGGAATAACTAAAACTCTATCTTGATTTTGATTAGTCTAAATCATAGATGATGATAACTCATCATATATTTTATCATGGGAAGATAATATAGAAACCCAGTCAACTAAAACTCTATCTTAGTTTTGATCATGATTAGGTGGTTCAGCTAATAACTAAATTTGTTTTCCAAAAAGAATCTTAATTCCAGCAATTGTTTTTAATCTCAAGTCAATTTGGTTATAGAAAATTATTTTACATAATATTATGTATGTATATGTTTATATTAACTGTTGGGTTTTACATTCTCCCCCACCCCCTTATTAGAAGTTTCGTCCTCAAAACATTATGAACCTTGATTTTCAAATAGGTGTGGATAGTGAGTGCACATGTGCTCTTCCAATTCCCATGTTGTTTCTCGTTCGGTATGATTTGACCATTATACCTTAACGTAAGGGATTGTCCTACAACATAGGACTTATTTTTTATGATCCACAATCCTTAGTGGAAATTCTTTATAACTCATATTCTCTTACAAGAGTAGGGGTTTGGCCTCTATCACATGTGTTGGATCCATCAAGTACTTCTTAATTGGAACATGTGGAATATATTGTGTACTTGGGACAATGATGGGAGTAATACTAGGCTATAAGCTACCTCTCCTACTTTGACTAATACTTCAAATGGTTCCACGTATTGAGGATTTAACTTTCCGCCCTTGCCAAAGCATGAGCCTCCATGTGTTGGAGAAACCTTGAGATACACCTTGTCTCTTTGTTGGAATTCTACACATCTCTTCTTAACATCTGCCCAACTTTTCTATCGATCTTAAGCTGCTTTAAGCTTGTCACTAACCATTGCAACTTTCTCTATAGTTAATTAGACTAGTTCAGGTTCTGTAATTTTTTGTCTGCGATCTCATCCCAATAGATAAGTGATCTACACTTCCTCTTATATAAAGCTTTGTACGGGGCCATGCCATTGCTACTATGGTAGCTATTATTATATGAGAATTCTATGAGAGTCAAATAATCTTTCCTTATTCCCTTAAACTCCAAAACACGTGCCCTAAGCATATCTTCTAAGGTTTAAATTGTCCTTTTGGATTGACCATTAGTCTGTAGATGGTATGCCGTACTAAATTCTACTTTTGTTTCCATAGCTTGTTAAAATCTCTTCTAAAATTGTGAAGTAAACCAAGCATCTCGATCTGACACAATACTTACTAGAACGCCATGTAATTTTACTATGTTGTCAATATACATAGTTACTAGTTTATCCATAGTAAATGAAAGCACATATGAAGGAAGTGTGTTGACTTAGTCAATCGATCTAGGATTACCCAAATAATGTTATGTCCTTATTAAGTTCAAAGTAGTCCTACTACAAAATCCATCATGATGTATTCCTACTTTCTTTCTGGAATCTCCAATGGTTGTAGTTATCCTCCTAGTTGTTGGTGCTCAGCTTTGACCTTTTGGCATGTTAAGTATTTAGCTATGTGGTTTGTTATATCATTTTTCATGCCACTCTACCAAAAATTTCTTTTTTAAGTCCTAGTACATTTTTGTGCTCCCTGGGTGTATAGAAAGTTTTGAATTATAGGCCTCAGATAATATTTCCATCTTAATCCCTCTTTCATTAGGGGTACACAATCATTTTTTGATGTAGTGTTCTCTATTGTCACTAATTTGAAAATCGAGTAACAACCCTACCCTGGCTTTCTCTTTAATTTTTGCTAGTTTTGAATTAAGGTCCTAAGCTATCTTAGTTTTCTCAATGATACATGGTTGAGTACTTAGAGTAGCTATAATATTTTTCATAGACTCTACTATTTCCAAATCTAATGATTCTATTTATCTTGCTAACGTAGAGGTTAGCATCCCACCTGTCTTTCTACTTAAGGTACTTGCCACACAATTCGCTTTGCCAGGGTAGTAATTAATGCCTAAGTCATAATCTTTTAGCAATTCCAACCATCTTCTCTGCCTCACATTTAAATCGTTTTATGTGAAGAGGTATTTAAGAGTTTTATGATCCGTATAAACTTTGCATCTTTCTCCATAAAGATAATGTCTCCACATCATCATAGCAAAAACAATAACTGCTAACTCTAAATCATGTGTAGGGTAGTTTTTCTCATATGGCTTCAATTGTCTTGATGTATAGGCAACCACTTTTTTGTTTTGCATCAAACTACATCCTAACCTATTCTTTGATGCATCACTGTATATAGTGAAATTTCTTATTTCATTTGGTAGAGTTAATATAGGCATTGATGCTAGCCATTGTTTCAATTCATTGAAGCTTTCATCATAGGTAGACCACTCAAATTTTGATCTTTTTTTGAGTTAACTTAGTAAGAGGCATGGCTATCCTTGAAAACCCTTCAACGAACTTCCTATAGTTACCTGCTATTCTTAAGAAACTTCTCACTTCAGTAACATTGGTCGATTTAGGCCATTCCATTATAGCTTCAACCTTCTTAGGGTCTACTACTATGCCTTCTGCAGATATTACGTATCCTAAGAAAGAGACACTTTTAAGCCAAAATTTACACATGCTAAATTTAGCATAAAGCTCTTTTTCTCTTAAGGTTTGTACGACTATTCTAAGATGTCCCTCATGCTTCTGTTCACTTGGGGAATAAACCAAGATATCGCCAATGAAAATAACTACAAACTTGTATAAGTATGGCTTGAATATCCTATTCATCATATCTATGAAGACAATTGGAGCATTGGTTAAACCAAACGGCATGACTAAAAACTTATAATGCCCATATCTAGTCCTAAAGATAGTTTTAGGTATATCCTCTGCCTTTATCTTGAGTTGATAGTACTTTGATCTCAAATGTATTTTGGAAAACACCTTAGCTCTTTTCAATTGGTTGGAAAGATCATCGATCCTTGGAAGGGGATAGTTATTCTTGATGGTAATCTTATTAAGCTCTTTATAATTGATACAAAACCTCAAACTTCTATCTTTTTTCTTCATAAATAACACCAAAGCCTCCCAAGGTGATACACAAGGCCTAATCTGTCTCTTATCAATCAATTCTTGTAGTTGAACCTTTAGTTCTCTTAACTTTGCTGGAGCCATCCGATATGGTGCCTTTGAGATGGGTGTTGATCTTGGTATTAGGTTAATTTCAAACTTAATTTCTCTATTAGGAGTGGACCAGGTAATTCCTTAGGAAATACATTTTGAAATTCTTTTACTAGGGGATGCTCTGAATATTGACTTCTTTCTCCCTTGAGTCCATAACAAATGCTAAGTACACTTCACACCCAATTTTAATTGCTCTTCAAGCTTGAGTAGCAAAGAGTAGGAGACTTGTTTCTTTCTGTCGATTCTTTGTGCCTTCTTGGTACGAGTGACTTTTCTTTCTAAGCGAGCAAAAATTTATGATTTTTCCTTTACAATCCACAATCCACATGGGCAAAATTGATGTCCAACCAATCCATTCCCAAAATTATATCGAACTCTTTCATTTGAATTTGTATCAAGTTAGCTTTAAGTTCCACATTATCAATTCCTATGGTACAATCCTTGTACAATAGGTTTATCCCTATAATTTTATCTCATGGAGTAGTTACTCTATAAGGTTTAGTAAGTACCATAGGTTTATCATTTAAGAACTTAGCAAATCTCTTAAACACAAAAGAATGTGTAGCTCTACAATCAAACAATGCATAAGCAGGCACTTTATTGACTTCGATCATACTTGTCACTACATCTTCAATGTTACTTATTTCCTCATGTGTCATAGCAAACACCCTTGTATTTCCTTTGGGATTCTAGTTCTGATTTCAATTTTCAGTAGCTTTAAGGTTAGGTAATGGGCATTCAAAAATTCTAGTTATGCGTGCCATCTACTCAGCTTTAGTTGCACTGACTGGGCAGCCGTATCGAAAACATGCTCCATTTTTCGATCTACATTCTCCTTCATGTCTCCAATGGAAAAATTCACATTCCCTAATTAAAGTTTGTGGTTGATTTGGTGTAGGTTTCTTCTTATTAGCTTGAGTAACTGGTACTTGCATTGGGAGTCCTCGACCAATTTTCAACTCGTTTCTAGGCCTCTTTAATTTGTTCTCCTCATCTCTTCTCTTTATGTCAGCTTCAGCTCGTATCACAAACACCTAATAGTTCATCAAGATCAAACATAGCAAATGCTGACTAAATTCTACTTTTCAAGCCTCTTGTGAATTTATAGATCTTCAATTATGGATCATATCTAGCAGCTACACCAGATTGTCAAATTTTGTCATCTTCTGAAGCCAAATGGCATTGGGAAAAATGTGCTTTAAGGTAGCCCTCTTGAAAACAAGCCCATGTAATGGGTTCCTCGATCAGCATAGCAAGTGATACACCTTCCTACCATTTTGTAGCTTCTCCTTCAAGGAAAGGTACTACTACTCTTAGTCTAACTTCTAAAGAAAGTTCCATCAATTCAAAACTATTTTCAATGTCGTTAAGCTATCTTTGTTTTATCTCAAGGTCATTAGTCCCATCAAAAGTGGGTGTGTGGGCTTTTCTTAGGGCCTTATAATGGAATTTGGTTCCGATGTTAGCAGATGGATGCTGAGTTACCAGTACAATATGTTGGTTTTATGCTTGCACAGCTTATGCTACACAGTAGCAATTGCTGTTAAATCCTCTTGATGAGTCCTAGTTTGAATAGCTAGAGATGGATCTTGTGTTATTTGGTGGTTGGTTGTTTAGCTCTTGAGGCCGAGTCGCATATTGGGGGTTTTGGTTGGAATGTCTAGGTCTACCTTCCTTTTCCTCTTCCATTTCCTATACTGGAAAAGGAGTAATCATATTAAGCCAACAAACCCTTACAGTATGGTAGTTAAGTTAAACTTGCGATAGAGAAAGGCAAAAAATAAAAACAAAATAAAATATCCATACATTCATTATTATCAAAAACAACTAATGAAGTAAAAAAAATTATAATAATATAATTCCTAGTAAAACTTATGTCCAATAAAGTAAAATAATGATAATTCCTAGCAATCCTAATCTATCACAACTCCATTAAGGAGGGGGGGGAGGTTGTTCTTCTTTAATAAGATTTTGAATCCCTTATTGTAAATTATCAATCTCTTGCTCAAGTAAGACCCTTATTTCCCATTGACATGTCAATTCATGCTCAAATTCTCACCTAACTTCCTTGAATTCTCTCTTAAGTTGACGATATCCTTGTTTGAGTTCATTGGCTCTCTTTTCTTCGTGATGAACGTAAGATTTGTACCTTGCATTTTCAATTTTTAGTTCTTCGTTTCTACTTAAACTTGCATCAAGACACTTTTGGAGAGCATTATTAACTTCAATCATTTTCTTGTATTGTTCTAATATTTGGTTGACCATTTCTAATAGGGGTTGAGGGAAATCTCTATGAGCGGATACTTGGAGTCTTTTTGTGAGAGTTCATTTTCAACTTACTACAATCCCAACAAAATCAAACAAAATAAAATGAAATAAAATCAAATTACGCCCTTATCGACTATACAAATTTGTACTAGAATTAATGTTTTTTTCCACTCTTAAATAGAAAACAATATACCATGATTCCTAAAACAAATATTGACTTTGTTTCTCACTAGAGCACAAACTATTAAAACCAATATTGCATTTAATCTTGTTTTATTAACATGAGGATTATATATATATATATATATATATATTTTCTCAAAACATAGGTGGAAGTCTCTAAATGATGATATCTGTAACTTTGGATAAGACCAAGCAAATTGTGTACATATATAATTCTCTAAAGCTTTATTGATACTTTATATATTGCATATAGGATCGAGAAATTATAAATATGTAAACATACATGTATATCTCTAAAACTTTATTTACCTTTATATATATACATATATTGACACCTTTTGTATAATATTATATTATATACATATATATATATATATAGGTGAACCGCGTGTGTGTGTGTAACAGACTCTAGTAACAGACACATATATTGAGGTTGTTGCGCCGCAGCAACAGAGTCGGATTTCATCACTTTAGGGAGAAAAAATAATAATAATAATAATAAAATAAAATACAATTTGAAGCCTGGTAGAGACATTGGGCTTTAGGTAATAACCATAACAATTTTTTTTTTCTTTTTCTTTTTAATACCTATCTAAATCCTTCTGTCCAACTGCCCAGAATTTACTTAATCCGCCAAATTCCAGAAAAGAAAAGAAAAGAAAAAATTGAGCCCAACGATCTCAAATCATCTCCTCGCCACCCATTCATATATATATATATATATATATTTATACGCGCCGGTGAATTAGGAATAGAGGTTTCCGGAGAAAATTGGGAAGCTGAATAGAAGACTTCAAATCTAAAGGGGCAGAGAGAAGAATGTTTCAGCTCTTGGTACAATTTTTTTTTCTTTTTGAATAAGAATCAAGTTAATATATATATACATATATATACACTTACCTTTACAAGAGCACCGTATGTGCGTGTGAGAGGGAACGCGGTCACAGTACTGGGTTCAGGGTTAAAGGAGAAGAAAAAGAGAAGAATGTGAAACTGGACTATATTTGCAGGAGACAAATTGGTTTTTAAGTAATAATTCATAGGATTTTGGGGGTCTTCTACTTACAGAAAACTCAATTTACTATTCTTGTGTAATGTTTCAATTCCCTTTAACCGCCTAGAAACAATTATCAATCATATTCCAGAAAATATCTAAAACTGAAAATTGTTGAACGGTCAAATTAATTCTCTTTTCGGAATTCTAGATTAAACACTATATTGGGTTTATCCAAAATATCATATGTTTATTTCATATCTAGAATCATCACCTATTGCTTTGATATCCTTTTGTCACGTCTCAAATTTGAAACATAATATGATAGTGCCTCTAAGTTCAAAAATTTAGAGACACTAAGTCTCGAATTTAATAGAGCACGCTAAAGTCTTAAAAATTTAATTGGACAAATTCCCAAACTTAATCATATCAATGAAAGAGAATTCAAAACATTTATCTTAACAATCAAATTGGAGTAACTGAGATCTCAAAGAAACTTTCCTAAATAGTTAAACTAGGAATCTTAAATATCAAATAACTTATTTTATTTTTGCCAATCTCTTATCACCATCCCCCAAATTGCTCATCTTCCTCGTCCTGGACTAAATTTTTTGCAAAAAGATGGGTTAATAGCATATGAGCGACACTTCGCCCAGTAAATAAATCTCTTTTCTCTTTCTATTGGATTTCAGCAAGTACAAATATCATGAAAAATTCATTGAAAACCAAAAAAAAAAATTCACTTTCCAAAAATATAACAATTAATATAATAATTTTCAAGAATCAAGTGTTCAAAGTCAATCACATATCTTTTAGAATGATTTAGAACAAAAAGTTACATAATTTATTAGAAACTTTCAGTTCATTAATTGCCTATGCTCATGAACTTTTGGGATTCTAATTGGTTATCTTGGCTAAAATCTTAACTACAATGCCGTTAAGTAGCTTCAGAGGTCTTAACTACAGCGCTATTAAGAATGGCTTCAATGGTCTTAACTACAACGCTAGTAAGAAGAACTTCGGAGGTCTTAACTACAATGCTATTAAGAGTGGCTTCAAAAATTGTTTGCTACTGTAATTCCATAGCACAGTTATGGAACTCATTCCTACCAATAGTTTCACAATTATTCAGAGTATAAATCCTTTTTATTATTTATTTTGACAAAAAGTACTATATCTAGTGCTATTATTCAGAAAGATTTTTATTTTACATGCTCAAGTCCTAAAAAAAATAATTTTTATGCATGCAGAAAAGTTTTATAAACAATTGATTATTTGCATATAGAAAATTCTACAACGATTACCATTAGATCTAAAAGTTCAATAAAAAGACCATGTCATTTATTTTTTATGCATAAATCATTCATGTAGAAAATATGTTCAATAAAAAAAGAATTAGAGATTTAATTAGGAAGACTAAAACTTAAGACTTCTCTTAGGCTTGATCTACCACTTAGGCATCCTCCACCAATTCTACAAAATAAAGAAAAAAAAAAGTTAATACCTAAGAATGAAATTTCCTACTAATGTTTAATGGACTAGCATTTTCTCACCTCTACAAATAACTTCTCAAATTCCTAGTGTATGGGTATCTATGTTACCAGGCTAGGTAATTGAAATAACTAAAACTCTATCCTGATTTTGATTAGTCTCAATCCTAGATGATGATAACTCATCATATATTTTATCATGGGATGATAATATAGAAACCCTGTCAACTAAAACTCTATCCTAGTTTTGATCGTGATTAGGTGGTTAGGCTAATGACTAAATCTTTATTCCAGCATTTTTTTTTATCCCAAATCAATTTGGTTATAGAAATTATTTTACATTATATTATGTATGTATATGTTTATATTAACTATCGGGTATTACGGTAACCAAGTATGCTAGAGAAAGAGAATTCATGGAGTTAATATAAAAGATATCCACAGCCAGTCAATATGAGGCTACATTTAGATAACTAATTAGATATGCACTTTATATACTGGCAGATGAGAGATGGCGAGTTCGTAAGTTTGTAGAAGGTTACGGCCCAAACTGAGATGGGGCCTTCTCTTTTGTGATCTCTTAAATTATAGTCATGCAGTAAGTAAGGCATTGGAGGTGGAATTGGATTTGAGAGAGATCAAAGGATTGGGAAGAAATGATGAAAATAGAGGTTGCCACCAGGTGGGCCGAACAATTCTAGAAAGAAGAAACCAAAGTTATAGATTGGTAGAGCTTCAAATCTAGCATGATGGCATGTGGGTTTTGTGGAAAGTTTGGTCATGATGAGTCCAAATATTGGAAGAAGCTTGGCAAGTGCATAGATTACGGTAGTGAATAGAACCTTATGAAGGTCTACCACAATCTAAGAAGGCTAGCTCCTGCAGAAAAAAGGGAAACAAGTTGCAAGACCTAGTGGAAAACTAAAGATCTGTGCATGAACATATGCTATAATGGCAGAAGAACTGCCTGATCCCTCCAATGTGGTTGAAGGTATAATTTCTATTTCTAGAATTATTGGAAATGCCTTGTATGAACGTAGAGCTTCGTATTCTTTCATATCTACTAAAATATTTGAAAAATTAAATATTCAACCTAAAGTTATGGCATATCATATAGAATTTCAAACACCCTTAGGAATAGGGCTAATGACGAATGTAGTCTATTGAGATTTCTCGATTTTGATTGAGGATAGGGTGTATTTGTTAATCTTATACAAATGCTTATACAAGGATATGATTTGATCCTTGGCATGGATTGGCTGTATAAACATCAAGCATAGATAAACTGTTATATCAAGTGCCTCACTCTCGGGGACAAGGCATCAATACCTACACTCCATTCCACAAATGATATCTCCCCGATACCTATTATATCTTCGGTAGAGGCCAGAAAGATTTTAAGGGAAGGTGGGCTAGGATTCTTGGCATACTTTATCAACAAGCCCTAAGATGTAGTTAAGATTGAAGAGGTGGATGTGGTAGCTCAGTACTCGAAAGTATTTTTGGAAGAATTAAACTCATTACCTCCAGACAGGGAGATAAAGTTTGTAATTCACACTTTCCCTGGACCACACCGTTTTCTAAGATCCCTTATTAAATAGCACTTGCAGAGCTTCAAGAATTGAGGAATCAACTCCAAGAGTTACTAGAAAAGGGGTCTGTTAGACTGAGCACATCCCTTTGGGGAGCCCTAGTACTATGTATCAAAAAGAAGGATGGGGCTCTAAGAATGTGCGTCAACTACTGAGAATTAAACAATGTCACAATCAAGAATAAGTACCTCCACCCCATATGGAGGAATTATTCGATCTACTACAAGGGTCAAGAATCTTTTTGAAACTAGATTTGAAAGGAAGAATAAGTACCTGCACCCTATAGGCGTACTATCAATAGAAGATCAAGGAAGAAGATATTTCTAAGACTGCTTTCAATTCTTGGTACAATCATTTTGAATTCATGGTGATGTCCTTTAGACTGACTAATATGGCAACAACATTCATGGACTTAATGCATCGAATTTTCAGGCTGTATCTAAACTAATTCATGGTCATCTTTATCGATGAAATTATGATTATGATATTTTCCAAATCCAGAGAAGAGCATGCTAAGCACTTGCACGTAGTTCTTAAAACTTTGAAGGAGCATCAGTTGTAGGCCAAATTTAGCAAGTGTGAGTTCTAGATAGAAAACGTGGCATTTTTGGAACATGTCATATCTTAAGATAGGATGACGGTTGATCCCTCTAAGATAGAGGCGATAATCAACTAGAAAAGACCCAAAACTATAACAAAAATTCATAGTTTCTTGGGATTTGCTCACTATTATCGAAGATTTGTACAAGACTTGTAAAATTGCCACACGTTGACTAAGTTAACCTAGAAAGATCAGCCGTTTAACTGGAGTAATGAATGTGAGCGAACTTTCCAAGAATTGAAGAACATATTAACCATTGCTCCAATTTTAGCTCTTCTAGAAGGATTAAAAAGATTTATCGTGTATACCAACACTTCTAAAGAATGTTTTGGATATGTGTAGATGCGTAAAGGGTAGGTTATTGCCTACAAATCTAGAAAAGTAAAACTACATGATGAGAATTACCCAACTCATAATTTAGAGTTGGCTGTAATAATTTTTGCCCTGACTAAATGGAGGTATTGTCTTTATAGAGCTACATTTGAGGTATATACTAATCATAAGAGCTTTAGGTATTTACATTTTCAAGAGGACTTGAATATGAGACAGCGAAGGTGGATGGAGTTTTTGGAGGACTATGGGTTCTCTATTATCTACCACCTGGGAAAGGTGAATATGGTGGTAGATGCACTGAGTTGAATGGTCAAAATGGTCCATATGCTAAAAAGAGAAATACTAGAAAGTCTAAGAGCATATGTGATGATCATAATGAAACAACGAGGTTGGAATATAGGAGTGAGAGTGCAGCTTAAATTGTGTAAGAAAATTTGGCAAGCGTAAGATCGAGACAAATAAATGTTAAATAAAAAGGGATGCTTGAAAGTTCTGAAGAGTCTGAATTTAGCCTTGACAACCATGGTGTCCTCCTATACTGTAAAAAGTTATGTGTGTTGAAAGAGATGAAAGAAAGATTGCTAAATGAGGCACATAAAATAGGATACATGATACACCTAAGGGGCACAAAGATGTACCAAGATCTTAAGAAATAATTTTGGTGGCATGGTATGAAGAGGGACATTGCGAACTATGTGCAGAAGTATTTGACTTATCAACTAGTAAAGGCAAAACATCAATGACCATCAGGGTTGTTACAACTACTCCCTATTTCTGACTAGAAATAGGAATATGTTACAATAGATTTTGTAACTGGTTTGCCAACAACTCAGGAAGGATACGATAGTATTTGGGTGATAGTAAATCAATTAACCAAGTCCACATATTTTTGTCAGTTGGAACACAGTATAATGTTGAGAGGTTAGCGGAGCTATACATAAAAGAGAGTCTGACTGAATGGAATCCCCACTAGTATTATGCTAGATTGAGACTCGAAGTTTACTTCAAGATTGTGGAAGAGTATGCAGAAGCATTCAGGGACTCAACTAAGGTTTAGCTTTACAGCTCATCTACAATCAGATGGGCAATCAGAAAGAGTTATCAAAATATTAGACAATATGCTTTGGGCAAGTGTTTTGGACTTTAGAGGAGGTCAGATTTGACATCTCCCTTCGATCGAGTTTGCCTATAATAACAGCTATTAGTCTACCATTCAAATGGCATCATATGAAGCTTTGTAAGGTAGGAAATGCTGATCACTTGTACATTGGGATTTAGCAAAATACCAAGGCAGTACCGACAAGTATTCGAATAATATAAGACCTGAGCTAATTCAAGAAACTATCAAAAAAATATAGGTGATTAAAGTAAAGGATGCAAGCAACTCATGATAGACAAAAAGGTTATACTAATATGCAAAGGAAGGATTTAGAGTTCAAAGTTGGTGATAAAGTATTTCTTAAGATATTTTCAAGAAAAGGAATTAGAAGAATTGGTAAGGGTAAAAAGTTCAGTCCAAGATATGTTGGCCAGTATGAGATATGTGAGAGGATTGGGTAGGTAGCTTACCATCTTGTGTTGCCTGAGGAATTGATGGGGATACATGACATCTTCCATGTCTCACAACATCACAAGTATTACCCTGATCCTTCTTACATCATTTCACCTAAGCACATGTAGTTGAAAGGTAATTTGACATATAAAGAACAACCAGTACGTATCCTAGATCAACAATTCCGAGAACTTTGGAATCAAAAGGTTCACAAATTGAAAGTAATATGGCGTAACCATAATTTGGAAGAAGCAACATGGGAGTGAGAAGATCTCATACGCCAACAGAACCCTAAACTTTTTCAACATTCAGGTAAGAATCTAGGGAGTAGATTCTCTAAAGAGGGGGAGGTCAGTAACATGCCGAAAATTTATGAATTTAGAATTTAAATTTTATTATTTTTAATTTTGTGGAATTTAATTATTCTTTATATTATTATTATTTTATTTAAAATTTTAGGGCCAATTTGTAATTTTCAAAAAACTTAATTGAACAAAAATATAAAATTTAGGGGCTTGCATGAAACCCTTTTAATCAATTAGGGCTAGGATGATATTTTAATTAACCAAAAGGCTCAATTGAACAAATTACTAAATTATGGACCAAACGTCAATTCTTAAAAATAGAATTTTATTGAAAAAAAATGAATTGCATGAGGTGAAGATGTGTCTTCATCTTCATCATTTCCTTCACCAGTTCACTATTCCACTTTCTCTATTTCTTCACCTTCACCATATTGTCACTCTCTTTCTTCACTCACCAACATTAGCAGCCACTCTTGGCAATTTTCTCCACCACCTAACACTACCAACTACCCTCCTCACCCTTGGCAACACCATTAGGCTCGACTGAAAAGCTTCCCGATGAACCACCAAGAGAGTAGCTGAGAGTAACTCATGGTGTGTGATAGGCTTATGTTTTTTTGGTAGCCAATTGTGGTTTTGAAGCTATGGTTTGGTAGAGCTGAGTGAAGGGAGTACGATTGTGAGCTTGCATGAGTTATCAGTGCACTAGTAGGGATGAAAAATCGAGAAAAATAGGTGGTGGTAGCAGCTTTGGGGTGGATTTTGAAGGCCTTTTAGGCCTCGAATCTAAAAATTGAAGGCATCATTAGACTCGAGAGGAAGAAAAGATGCGAATGATGGTGGTCTTGACATTTTTCTGATGATGGTGACACCTAGACAGATTCTTTTCCTTGTTGTGGTGGTGCGATCGGTTCGTGATTTTGAAGTCCCAATTTTGTGTTTTTAGGTAAAAGATTGATTTTGAGATTGGGGTCTTCATACATTTTCATTCAATTACAACTCTTGTACCTTTGAATAAATAATTCCAACTTTTATTTGGTAGTGAAATGATTTATGTTTGAATAATCTTGAATTTTTGGGCCATAGAATATATCAAATATGATAATTGAGAAATTATTGAGTTAATTTAGTTAGAGAAGCCCTAAATTTAGAAAATTGGACCTTAACGATAATAATTGGGCTATTGAATTAATCAGCTTATTATTATTGCTTAGACTACCAATATGAAATTAAATTGATTATATGTACAACTCATATCATTAAGAACCTTGTAATTTATATTAAGTTGGTAGCCTTATTAGTGTATTTCCTAGATGATAATTCTAGGTGAATTCTAATACTGAATTGATTAGGTAGTTATTAGCCTTATACAGATAGTATGTAGCGAATTATGATTTTTGAAGGTTATTCTAGTTGAATATGGATTTTTATAAATAAATCACTCTCATGGTTAAGTGACGAGGAGCAAGAAACTACAGATCAATAGGCCATTGACTCTAGCTACCTTATGAGGCTTTTGAAGGTGAGGGTCTCCCATTTTGGGTTATTGCTTTATATAAGCTTAATTATTACTTATTAAAAACCCCTATTAGGGTATGCTAATCTAGCACCTTTTTTATCTATCTGTGACTGTGATACGGTTTTGTGTGGCTTTTCTGTTTCTGCATCATACTCCATTTGTTTGAAATCTGCAATGTGTTTGAAAATTCAAAATGTTATTTGCTATCTGAATTGAGTAACCCTATGAGGGTTATTATTTGATATCGATTTCATTTTATTATTTGATATTTTATTTGAACACCTCCACAAGGGTCATTCTTTGACATTGAAACTATTTTTTTGTTGTTTTGGCACTCAGAACTCTCTTCATGCTATCAGATGCTGTCCTTTATACCCCAACCTTGTTGGCTCACCCCTTTTTTGATCTTGATGAATGACAAGGTGATATTGAAATGGTCTTGTAGACATAATCGTATTGATAGTTCTTTCAATTGTTCACGTATCTTGTTATTGGATAGGCCTTGTTGGCCATTATTGAACATCATGATTGTTATTGCTTGAATGTTAATTATTATTTGTTGGCATTATATCATGCCACCTATGGGGATGCCTTTGGAAAGTTTCCACCTAAAGGAACACCACGGGAAGTTGGGCTCGGGGCTAGGCATAGAAAGACTGTCAGGCGAAATAGACCGACGGTGACAAGTCTTCCGGCTAGTACCCACTTAAGATCCTAACTTACAGGTAGTAGGAGGTAGTGAACTATGAGTAGTGGGATTTGGCATGCGATCAACCATGCCATATAAGTGAATTGTTACATATTGAGCTATGAGCTCTGGCAAGTGGAGAGATAAAGGGAAGTTCTTATGTTCAAATGTACTATTATTGATTGTTATCTTGAATTGATCGAGGAGCAATAAGGAAGGATGCCAACAGGTTTACTAAATGTTTACATGGTGCGAGTTCTTTCGAGTTAAAAGATTGATTCTTAATAGTTATGTCCTGATCATCTGAATTGTTATCAAAAGTTATCTTTATTTATTATTGCAATTCACTATTCTCTCCAGTTTTTATTATGTAATCCCTCACTGAGTCCTTAAGACTCACCCTCCATGTTATCCTTTATGTTTTAGACAAGTTAAGGTGAAGGGGCAAAGGATCATGTTTTGGGCTGAAGATTATTTTGTAATAGATTAGGTGTTTGGTTGTACATGTTGTCTCCACCTAATTGAGACCTTGGTTAAGAGAAGTAATGTGAATGTTGTATGATCCTAAGATACTAGAGTTGTATATATTATGTTTTATGGATGACTTATTTTACTTTGGGATGATTAAATTTTAGATTTCCTAGTTCTTACTTGAATAGATTTCAAGCTTGAATTGGTGGCTCCTCCACTTAAGATGATATGCCGAATGGGCTGCCACATTATTCATCTTAAACTTGTGGACAAATTAATTCATTGGCTCCATGTTACTTTGGCAAGAAAAGACCATATTTGATTTACTCGAAGAGATCTTTATAGCATCTATACCTATTGATCATTAACAAATTAGAGAGATGTCATCCAATGGACGCTGCAGGTTTCATGGGCATTTTCAAAATTTCATTGGTATTTTTTATTTGAATTTATTCCATATCTCGTTCCACCATCATGGGTCTAGAAGCTCCATATTGTTGCGAGCACCATCTCAAAGATAAATGGATACGCATCCGAAGGTGCACCTATCAATCAGCGGAACGATTATTGTACAAATATTGACAGGGGTTCATGGGCCAGTCAGGTGGACATTTGGCATGATCTTCTATGATGGCTTATGAGACCGCATCCCTCAGCATCCGTTGACATTAGTGAGCTTAGCACAGTGCAATCTAGCCCATACAATTCTCACTCCCCTGTTTACATTTTTCCGACACCACATTCGTTGCATCATATCTTACTTCATGATAATGTAAAATATATTTCGAGTTCGTCTTATGTTTTTTTCAATTCAAGCATTATTACTAATATATAATATATATATATATATATATATAGCTCCAGATTTTTAATATCTATGGACATCATGATAGGCCAACATGTTAAAACTTGATGGCTATACAATGATAAAGCCAAAAAAGTTGCTAGCATTGTGCTTTATCTTCATGGTGCTTAATAAATAGCAATTTATTACCTTACTTATACTTAAATAATATTAATTAAAACACCGCCAACACACAGAAGTAATAAATTCAAAGAAACTGTATTCATATATATATATATATATATATATATGTTTGAACAATATTGAAGTGGCTCAAGTTAATATAAACACACTATTTTCGATTTTTTGAAATATTTTTGCTAGTTAAGAAAATATAATAGTACCTAAACATAAATTAAAAAATAAATCTAATTCATGTTTATTTTATATATAAATTTTAATTTACAATTTAAATTTAGACATTATGTACCTAATTTATATTTATGTAATTGAAAAAAATAAGTATAATACATTTGTATATCAAATTAATTACTTTTACGTTACAACACATTTCAAATACCTCGCAATTTATAATTAATTTATTTTACAGCATCAATCAGCCAAATCATTACCTCATCATTTTATTACAATCATTAATCAATCATTATACATGTACTCTTATATATATATATATATCCTAATCATTAAATATATTCTAATGAAAAATTCGAAAAAGAGCACACAATTTTACCCCAATTGAACTAATGAAGATGTTATTCATTTAACGTCTAAAATAGAATTTAACCCCTCCCATATCAAACCAAACACAACTTCTTCTATTAAACCAACCTCTACCCTGCTCCCATAATGAAACCGAACATCGATTAAGTTCTCCAATTCCATTCATAAAATACCACCTCCTAAATTACTTCTTCCCGAAATATTCAAAAAAATACCCTACCCTAGGTTGTCAATACATAGGACTGCTAACAAGCTGTCATTGAGCTGGCATGGGCATATTCTAAATTGTTATGTCTGTATTGAGCCCATTGGTTAATACTAGATTGTGGCTGTTACTAATTCAATTATTTTGGACCCATAAAAAATAAAAAATTTAGTGATCATAATTAATTTATAATTAAGAGGTAAGTTTGCTGTGTAGTTTAATTAATATTTAGAGAAAATATCCAAAATTGTATAAGTGCGAGTGCGAGGACAATATCAATTGACTACTCGATTGATTAAAAGTTATACCATCTTTATCTTTTTTCCTCTTAATTACAAGCAAAGCCACGTAAGTTTAGAAGAAAAAAAATGAAACTCGGCTTGTATTAATTAATCACTGAAGGTTACCATGTTTACACATGTAGGCTATAGTTAACAACTAATAGATTCAACTAAGTAAATCTATTAACTAAAACAGTTAATATATTCTAACTTTAATTATCTTTAATTAATTTGACCTTCGATCCTAAAACAATTTGAAATTGAAATTTGCGAATTAATTAGACCCAGTAAAACTACTAATTTTTGTATGGCTCTAAAGATATTGAGGAGAACATTTTTAAGGAACAAAAAAATATTTTATAGCCTCTAAATTATGATGAATCCATATTATCCATTGAGACCCCCACCTATTGGTATGTCGTAAATGGATCTTAACTTCATGCAACCCGGCCGACCCAAATGGAAGTCAAAATTAGGTCTACTTAAAATACTGAAACAATCCGTGGATTGCTCCACTCGTTCCCATTTTCTTCGAATCCCTATCAAATTTGTTGGGAAACATCATACAGTTTGTTGCGACTAAGTGAATAGTGCAAAAATATTCCACAAAATAGCAACTCTCGTGTGGCAGTACAATTTAGACGGAAACAGTTTCACTTTCTTCCTCAATTTCTGCTTCAATCCATCAACTTTTTATAATGATTCTTTCTCATCAAATGGTGGGCATTTTGACTTTCTGATTCCATTTCTCATCCTGCCTTTCACACGCACATATATAGACGAATGTATGCGTATGCCTATATCCACATGTAGTTGCAAACAGCAAGTTGTAGAGAGTAGAGAGACTGCCGATGAAATGGGCGGCTACTTTTTCATCACAAGAGCTTCTCCACCACTTAATTATTTGCTAACGCAAAAAATTATTTACAAAATTATTTGACTCGAAAACTTTCTAAAATGTCCAAGTTAGAAATAATGAAGAATTTTAAGGAACAAATTCTCAAAACTGCCATGAAGGTGGACAATCATGGCTAGGTGAAATGTTAAGGAAGAAAACACAAGCGAGCTGCGTTTGTTGCAGGTGCACTAGCAAGCATCCAATATCAAGAGATGAAGAAGAATTGCATTAATGATGGATTGGAAGAGGAAAGAGAAAAGATGCAACAAGTGCAAGATGACTTTATTCATGAGAAAGAATAATTAATTGCTTATGGAAAAAGAGAAGATAATCATCTAACTACAAACTTGGAACTTTAGATAAGTTAATTTCTTATATTATCTTCTATCATATTACATAATGCTCAAGTAACTAGTGAAAATTTAATGTATGAATAACCTTAAATTTTCTATATTTTTAATACAATATAAATTTGTATACAAGTTTCAAATGCATCAAGCTTACATAGCCAATTTTGAACAGATTGAGGGATGCTCCATTTCTTCAAGAAAAAAGGTATTGAATGTACCTCACTTCATTTTTATTGTAAAATACACTTATTAATGTGACTTTATATAAGTGGTGTCCAATTGATGTACTAAAAATCATAAACTCTCAAGTTATACTACTAAAAAAATTGCTTTTTGTGACAGAATTTGCAATGTATTTTGCCAAAAGTATGTGGCAAATTCCAATTTGCAACAGATTTTGTGACAGTAAAAATCCATCGTAAAAATCTTGATTGCAAAATTTTGCGATGTCTTTCTTTACAATAGATTTTGCGACGGGTTTGTCGTACTAGTTTTGCAACAGACTTGCATAATTTTCTATGGAAATTTCCATCCCAAATTTGAAAATTTTAAAGTAGAAAAATCCATTGCTAAAAAATAATTTCGTGAGGGATTTCTTTTTCATAAAAGCTTTTTTGTCTATCGTAAAATGTAGTTTGTGAGGGATTTTTTCATTGCAAAATATTTTTTATTTTGCAGTATTTTTTCCGGCATTAAAAACCTGTAATCAACAAATAGCATATTCATAAATTCAACAACAACATACTTAATGATATTTATAACCACCAAAATGATAAAATAGCAATATCCTCCATAAAATCTAAATATAACATCACACGAACAAAATATTCATTAATTCAACAACATTAAAGTAATAAAACATAATTATCAAAGCATAACCCTCTTCACATAGTATATAACTAAGTACTAATACATAAGTCAATCAAGCATCATTTTCATCATCTATGTTTCTTCATGGCTGTTCATTGGGGGATCTAGATGAGGATGGTGTAGGAGATATCTCTGGCCGAGAAAAATGTGAGCTCAATGCCATGAAAGAGAGATTTGTAGACAGATAAATAAGGCAATATATGAGGATAAACTGATGGCAGATATAGTGATGGGGCATGTATACTCTGCTGCATTAACATCTGTCGTATCATCATCTCCATATCTATGAAATTTTTCATAAACATCATATTTTCTTCTGTTAACACCACCATTGCTTCTTCTAAATTCTTAATCCTTTCAAGGGCTCATCATTTAGGGGTCTTCGAGATGAGTGACCCAAGAGAAAGGAAACCTTACTTCCAAGTCTATAAATTTGCCTTTTCTTTGATCAGCCTAACCTATCTTTGCACACCTACATAGGTAAAATTTACCAAAAATTAATAAAAATAAAATAATTCCATTTGAAAATAGGACAAAATATAAATTAACAACTTAGAGCTTTCTCTAGAAGTTAAGATGACATGGGCAATGAAGAACCTTCAACACTTTCATTTGAACTTTGACTAAAGAACTCTTCCAGTCAATTGGTGAATGCATTCTATACATGAAGTATACAAGATGATCAAATATATATATAACATAAAAATTATAACATTTAAACTTTCCAAATTAGATGCTTTCATATAATATACTACTTACATAAGTATTCTGTGGACACTCATTAATCCATATGCGATCACCTTTTTCATTTAATGTAGATTGTGTACGCATAAACGATTCTGTAAGTCCAAGTGGGTGTTCAAGTTCTTTCTCCTACATCCAAACAAATTTATTAGGATCAATTAAAACTAAAATTAAATATTGATACTATTATGAAATAAAATTACCAATTTACCTGTGTAGTAGGTGTGAAATACAACCACTCTAATGAAGTGGACATTCCACACCACCACAGTCTAATGCCCGATTCACTTTATTTTGAGTACTTATCTTCTCGAATCCATCATTGCCCTATTCTTCAAGTAATCCACCCCAAACTTCATCTCCCATCTAGATAGATTATTTTTTAGATTGGCGCCCTCGATGCAACTTATAGTTTTCAATATCTTTGAGTCTCGATACTCAACTATCTTGCAAATCTTTACTCTCTCATATCCAAACTAAGCAAATATTTTCTGAGGCACATAAAAGAATTCAAAATACTAAGAGAACACTTCCATTTTGAAATCTATTTAAGAAAATATATATTATACTTAAAGTAATTCTTACCTCAAACTCCCTAAACCACATTGTTCTAACTGCCTCTAGAATCTTTCTCCATGTTGAAGGAATGCTTTACACACCCTAAAATATATTGAGTTTGAACATTGGCTTTCACTTCTTTTTTTTCAATTGGAACTTATTAATTAAAAATAAATTTATATTGAATTGCAAAACTTACTCGAGAAAAGGCACAACTTCATCACAATTTAAAAGAACTTGTAATGAGATAGCTTTCAACTCAACATCATTCAACTATCCCTTTTGCTCATTTCATTTACTTCTTTTACTCCTTGATTGAATGTGAGACTTGAAGTAATACAATGAAAAATATGTTGATTCTTGGGCTAGATATGCCTCACATATAGAGCTCTCAACTTTAGCTCTATTTTTTACCATACCTTTTAGATCATATAAGAATCTAAAAATTAAAAACATATAATAATAAATATTTAATATGTATGAAATATTTATAGTATTTGCACATTAGATTGATTATTTACCTCTCAAAAGGATACATCGATCTATATTGTACAAGCCCACAAACAAGTGCCTCATACGGTAGGTGTACCGTCAAGGTCTCCATTGAATGAAAAATATTTGGTGGAAATATGTGTTCCACCATACATAAGATAATCAAGATATTTTTTTCCAACTGCAATAATTTATCTTCACATAATTCTATTGTTCACAATTACCAAAAAAATTGGCTTAATTCAATTAATGGCCTCAACACATTATGTGGTAGTAAACTAAAGGCACTTGGTAGCAACAATTACATAAACACATAGCAATCATGACTTTTCAACCTATGTGATTTTGATTTTGTTTTATCATCACATCTTGTCAAATTTGAAGCATGTCCATATGGTCCTCTAGCCAAGTACACAACTCCTAACTTTGCTTTATAGTTAAAGAGAAATAGGCTTTAGGTTTTATGTATGTCTCATTTAGTAAAAGTCTCAAATGTAACTCAGGTCTCCTATAGCATTTCTCCAAGTCAAATCTTGGTTTGTCATTGACCTTAGTCTTACCATTGACATCCATCACGATGTTAAGAACACTTTCAAAGATATTCTTCTCAATATGCATAACATCCAAATTATGATGAACAAAGTTATCTTTCCAATAAGGCAACTCCCAAAATGTATTTTGTTTCATCTAATTGTGTGATATGCCATATCTAGGCAATTTACTAGAAGTTACTGACAAGTTAGTGATTTTGGGAAGACTACAAATTATCTCCCATATTTTTTGACTCATCAATCTATGAGGTGCCTTTGATTATTAAATCCTACATTTATAAAATACATCTCTATTCCTTCTAAACATATGATTAGTAGGCCAAAATCGATGATGACAATTAAACCCTGACACTTTCAAAACTTATGATCAGTAGGTCAAAATTGATGATGACAATTAAACCATGACAATTTTTCACCATTCTTCAATTTAAATGACTTAGTTCACTCCATACAAATTGGACATGCTAATTTTCCTACAGTCATCTAACTTGATAGCATACCATAAGTAGAAAAATCATTGATCGTCCACATAGGAGCTGACCCTAATTGAAAGTTTTGTTTCTTAAAAATGTTATAAATTTTTACATCCTCATCCCATAGCAACTTCAACGCTTTATTAAAGGTTGCAAATTCACATTAATTTTGCTCTTAGGAATATGTAGACCAAGTATTATACATGTCAAGAACATGTAAGGAGTTGTCATGCACAATTCAGGAGGCCAGTTTTATGAGATACAATAATGGGCTAACATGAATATGGTGTAGCAGATTGACTAAAGGGGTTAATTCCATCTGTACATAATCTAAGTCTAACATTTCTTTGCTTAGATGCAAAATCCAAATGAGTTTCATAGAAATGCTTCTAAGTGAACCCATTAAAGGATGATATAAAATACCAAAACTCCTTTTAGTTTCAAAGCACCACTTTATAAGCTTGGCTAATTTCAAAGATACATATAATTTTTTGAACCAAGGAGTTAGGGAAAAATAATGAATCCTTTTGTATGGAATTCGCCTTCTCTTTGATGACCTTTTAAGGTTAGTTTAAAATGAGGATGATTTCAAAACTTACATTCATTTGGATTGGCATCAATTATGTAAAAGAACATACAATTATTAATAGAGCAACCAATCTTCATAGAACTTAAACCCAATTTTGACACCAATTTGTTTGCTTGGTAAACGTTATTCGGGACAAATTTTTCTGAAGGATTTGAAGATTTAACAAGTTTTTCCATTCATTCAAAACATCATTGAAACATATTGTAGTCAAATTTTAAGCATATCATTTATTGGAATAGTGCCTTCTAGCCAATTGGGTTGGGATGTAAACTATTTCACTCGTGATACAATCTTAATTAAATAATATTTAGTATCAATGACCATCTTCATCTTATGCTTATTTTACTTCACTATCATTTGGTTGAAGCTATTAGATTAAACAAGAGTATGGGACTTGCTCACGTACTGGGTGGTGATCATGAAATAAGTCTTACACGATCATGATCTTAAGATATTCCAAGTCGTAGAATCTTTAGAGATAGGACCTTTAAGATTTGGATAAACTTGCACTAACAATGTATAAATTCAAAGGTTGGATATTGCTCCATGTCATGAGCAATCCATATTAAACATGGGTGCATGCTAGTGGATGCTTGTTACAGGACAAGTTCATTGCAAGCCTACCTAGAGAATTCACTAGATAGCTATAGTGGCAAGTTCTCTAGCTTACACTAGTGTATATAATTAGTCCTTCAACTCGATGATCCATGATAACCTTATGTTTAGGTTCTCATGCTTTGACACTTCTTTGACTACTTCATGAGTCTTTCGAGTTGAACTTAGGTTAGAGCTACTTAGATATCAATGTTTGTGAGCTTTAAGATAGGATCAATCTCTTTGTTATAGTGAATGGTGAGTGCATCTCTTATATATTCTATAATTGGCGTTTCTATGAAATATTTGCTCAAGGTAGTATGACAATTTGGAAAGGGAGTTTTTCAAAGATGAGGTCATAAAAGAAAATTAAAATTAGGAATAGAAACATAGTTATTGAGGCTACTAGGAAGACAAAAAAAATCTCTTGCCCTAGGCCTCTTTTAGGAGATAGAAGATGGAAGAACTGTATTTGCATGGTAAGCATAAAGCCATAAAGCATATTCATTTCAACCAATTAGTTGGGCTTCATGGACTTGAGGTTAGACATTGACCATGGAGATTGGGTACTCTTTAATTAATGGAGATTAATTGAAATGAGTCATTAGTTTAAAAGAGTTTCAACTAATGTGAATATTTCAACATTCTAAATATCACAAGAGTTGTGAGCCAATATCCATTGAACGATAGAACCTAATGGGTCACATACAAAAGCCAATTGAAAATCCTATTTGATGAAGGCAATTTTCTAAGAACTAGAAAATTCCACTTGACCAATTATATAGAGAAAAATGGTTGGCCAATTTTTTGGCGATTTTGGCTTGATCAATTTAATTATAAAATTGATCTAAATAATTTATGGAGTTAAATTATACTAATTGAATTAAGGAGTTAAGTTAATTGGTGCCGCACGGCTATCAATTAATTAAGTTGACTTGAGAAGTTAAGTTGACACCTTCTAGCTTAAGGAGTTAAGCTAATTGATTTAAAGAGTTAAGTCAAGACTAATTAATTAAATTAAGGGGTTACAAATATCCATCTATTATATTCGCAAACAAAATTAAATTAATGGATTAATTTAATTAATATGAAGAATTAATTTGGATGGAAAATTCAAATGAAGGAGTTCATTTGGAGTGCATTAGAATTTATTTGGATGATATTTCATGAGATGAAATGAAGATTCCAAATGAAATTCAAATGCAAGTGAAATTCACATTTCACACATGCAACTTGGCGCCAACCTCGTGGGAGGTGTGATGCCAACTTGCATCACACCTCCCTCCCTATAAATAGGAGAGACGTGTTGTAGCTTGCTTGATCTAATTGTTAGATTTCATTTTTCCCTCCAATTTTGTGTGATTCACTCATGTGTTGAAGTCTCACACTTTTCTTCATCCTCCCTCCCAAAAATTGGCCTTCAACATTCTCTTCTCTTCTTGGTTTTCCGACTGACCAAGGAATGATTTAGATTTGCCATTGGTGTGTGGATCTTGATATTAGAGGCTACACAATTGGATAGCTTGACTTTTGGAGATCTACTACAAGGTCAGAAACTTTTCCAGACCTTGCTGAATTCAATTGCTGTTGAATTTTTTACCGGAGCTTCCCCAAGGTGTTGAGGAGGTTGTATCCAAATTTAAGAAATTTTGGAGGTGGTTTGATTGGGCAATTGTTGCTGACTTGTTGCTGCGTTGCTAGAAAACAACTTTTAAGTGTTCAAGTCTTCATCCTCTCTACCTTGGATGTTAGAGCATTCAAGGTAATTCTTCATCCAAATTTGAATTAGTAGCATGATTGGATCCTTGGCTTCAAGTGTAGACAAGTTAATTTAGCTATTTTGTGCTTTAATTATTGGATCCTCGCGCTACACTTGAGATCAGTGGTAGTGAAGCCTACTTCATGCTATAATTTAGACTTTTGATTGATTGATTCATGTGATGGATTGATCTAGATCTCTAAATACTTGATCCAGTTCATAGAATGGAGTGTTTGGATGATGATGCTTGTGGCTTCTTTATTGATGAATTGAAATTATGTTAACATGTGTTTTTAGAGTTAATTTATGTGTTACTATGTTTTGATTCATAGTTGCTAATGTTACATGTTGATTTGACATTGATTGATCTTATATATTGATATAGCATGTTAAATTTGGCCTTAAGGTGTTTTGGTCATTTTTGGATCCTATTGGATTAAAGATTATTGGAGATTTTTAGAGAATAGTGATTTCACTTGAACTTGATTTTTGTAGCATGTTTGAGCACTTGAATTTCCATTATTAAAAGGTATTTTGGATCTAGAAATTCATCTATAATGTGTGATTTAGTGTTTAGGTGTCCTTAATTTTTTTTTGCACAAAAATTGAACCAAAACCATGTGACTTGGTGCTAACCTTGAAATAGGGGAATTAGTGTTGACCGAGCAGTGGGTGCACGCCTGCCGTGTGGTTATGCACCTAGGTCGGGTAGCAATGGCCGATTTTGATTTTGCATGAGTTATGGTGTGTTTTTGTGTTCTTTTGGTGATCAAAATTAAACTTAATCATGCTAGATAGATGTACATGTGTTGTGTAAATTCTCAAAATTATGTTGAATATTTTTGATTATTTTTAAAATCTTGTTAAAGTTAATCTTCAATTTGGTGTAAAATTGTGATGCATAATTGTTATGCTTATTTTTGCTTGGCTAATTAATTGCTTATGAGATAAACATTTAATTGTTGAAATTGAATGTCAATTATGATTTATTTTTTGGTCATTTAATTGTTCATGGATAATGAATGAATGGGAATGATCATGAGTCTTTAATATTGATTTTATTTATTTCAAGTTGTTGAAAAGGGTTGTATTAAATTAGGGCTTGCATGTCTCTTAATATTTACCATGTAAATGTTCTAAGAGTAGAATCACTATGAGTGAGGATTTCTTTCTGATGTAAATGTTGCAAGGAGTAAAGAAGACCATTGGAGGCATGAAAACCCATGAATGTATGGGGATACATTTTTGTAATAGCTAGATTTAATCAACCCACTTAAAATCAACTAAATGATGTATATATGGCTCTAAAGTGCATCACTTGATTAAGGCTCATGGTTATCCCATCCTAGAAGCATACTCGGCGCATTTACTTATTTATGCTTTCTATATCCTATTAATGTATGAGATGTATAGTTAAGATGTAGAAAACCTAAATAAGAAGATAAAATTGATGAGATCTTTGCAAGCAAGAAAATATCTCCGCTTAGAAGAGTTTAAGTGCTTTCAAATATTAAGTGAAAATGGATACAAATTAAAAGGAGTTTTAATTAATCAATTCCTTCAACCAGTAGTATATGACATGATGATGCTACTATTTTTGTGTGATGGCACTCATCACTAGGGTCACATTTAACTAGAAAGCTGTGATCATATATTTAGCATATGATACACCTTTGATTTGATGCTTTCTATGCTTGCACACATCACGTGGCATGACATGAAGTGGTCTCGAATCAAAATTTGATTGGTAGGTCCAACTTAACACCTAGTAATGTTGCATAGAGATGCAATTAACTAAAGTTGCTTACTTTTTAAATGTTTGTGGATGGCACTCATCATAGAGGTCTACTTACAAGTTTCTAGGGCATTGATTCTCACGCGGAAATAATATTTCTCAAATTTTTCTAGGGGGCGAAGAATTGTATAAAATAGTGGGAGAAAAATATGCTTGAAAAACCATGAACATGTTTTCAATATATGTGTCTAATCACATGCTTGTACTATTTTTTTTTCCTTTTGTAGATTTTTGAAATCTCAAACCAAAAATGGCTCAAAATCCACTCAACATTGTTTTGGAAACTAATAAGCTAACTAGGTTAAACTTCCACAATTAGTTGAGAGGCCCCAAGATTATTCTAAATTTTGAAAAGAAGACTTATGTGCTTGACTAAAGTTTGCTAGATACCAGTGGCGATGATGCCATTGATGAGGCATGTGAATTGTTCATGAAATTTGTAGATTATGATATACAAATAAGATGCATCATGCTGGTTTTTGGATCTAATAAGCTTCAAAAGTCTCATGATCATACAAAACATCCTCATGAGATCTATTTACACCTACTAGAATTATATGGTGTTCAAACTAGACATGAAATGTTCTCATTATCTAAGGAGCTCTTTAGGACTAGAATGAATGAGGGCTCAAATGTCTATGATCATGGGCTAAACATGATCGGTCTCATCGAGAAACTTAGTTAATTGGACATTACCATGGACAATGAGCTCTTTCAATTATTTCTTAGCTCCTTTGACCAATTTGTTATGGACTTTAACATGTCCAAGCAAGAAGTAATGATTAATGAATTGGTCAATATGTTGGTGACCACCGAGGCAACTATGAAGAAATACAAACTTCTTACACTTGTTTTCTCTTCTGAGTCTAAGGGCCATAAGGGTCCTAGAATGGAAGGTAAAAGGAAGAAGAGTTCTTCCTCTAAGGGAAAGCAACCATTGAAGAGTTCAAGGGGAATCAAAAAGAAGAAAGAGGCTAAAATCAATGTTACTTGTTTCCATTGTGGTAAAAAAGGATATTGGAAAAGGAATTGCGAGGCTTTCTTAACACACTTGAGAATGAAAGCAAGATTGAAACTAGGATCTATAATCAAAACTTTAAAACATAAAGTATTTAGTGCCTATAAGCAAAACAGGGATCAAATCATGCCTTAGATTCAGATTTAGATAGAGTATTACCTTGATAAGCAAATTTGAGAAGAAACAAGTGAACACTTCACTGATTCCAAATATTATCTACTCACAACACAATGAAAATATTGTGACGATTGCCTTACCAAACCGCCTCCAAAAATTCTGGAAAACATACTGGAGATAGCCAACACCTTGGAGAATCTCAAATGAAAAATTTAAATCAATTAGCCTTCTGGATTGTCTTGGAGAAAATCGTAAAGTCAGACCTCGTATAGGAAGCTCTCTAGAAATGGAGCAAAGCACGCGTCTTGCCTCTATTGAAATAGTCCATACACCAATGAGACTTTGTAATTATCTAGTTCATAAGTTGGAATAGAACCAGAGAATTGATGATAGAGGCTAATTTGGGGTAGGAAGATGAAGAAAGATGCTTTGCCTTCAACACATGAAATGCTAGCTTGCAAATATTTTGGAGGGAAATGAAAAATCTAATTCTTCACACCATTGCTCATATACACAACCTCCTCTCTCTATATCCATATATAGAAGCTAAAAATGTGTGATACCAAGTTGGCATCACACAAAGCGTGAGGGGGGTGGCCAAGTGGGGTTGCTTAGGTGGCAAAATTTGAATCCAAATCTCATTTAAATTTCATTTGCATCTTAATTATATTTGGAATCTCATTTCAAATTAATTAAGATGCCATCTCAAATCTCATTTAAGTTTTTCCTCCAAAATTCATTTTTTCTTAATTAATCAAATTAAACTCTTTAATTTAATTAATTATCCTTTGACTTAACCTTTAAGTCAAACTAGCTTAACTCCTTAAGTACAATTCATTAACTTAACTTTTTAAGTTAACTTGACCAATTGATGGTCATGTTGGCACCAAATAATTAACTTCTTAATTATTAGTCTAACTCTTAAATTAGTTGATTAATTTAACAGTTAAATCAATCAAGCCAAAATTGACTCTCAAAGTATGCCCTAAAAGTCGGTCCACTAGGAGATACCATTTTCTATCTCTTTAGAAAATTCTCTCTATTAATTAAGAAGCTAATTAGATTTTATGTGTGACCTAATAGGTTCTACCATTCATTGGACATGGGCTCACATTATCTTCTGACTTTTGAATATCTTATATTCATTTTAGTTTAAAACTTCTTTTAAATTAGTCGACTCAATTCAATTAATCTCATTAATTGAAGAGTACCTAATCTCCATGGTCAAAGTCCGACCTCAAGCCTATAGAGCCCAACTAATTAGCCAAAATGAATATTCCCGAAAGAGGCCTGGGGCAAGATATTTGTTAGCTCTCTAATAACCTTGATACTATATCTCTATTCTCAATGTTCAATCCTTGTTGTGTGACCTCACCCTTCGATAACTTCTTTTCAAATTGTCACACTACCTTATGTAAGGATTTCTTGGAATTGATCATTGTAGAACATATATGAGATGTACTCGCCCTTCACAATAGCAATTGTCGAATTCCATCTTGGATCTCATAAATCTCCATGCTAAGTAGCTCATACCCAATCTCAATATGAAAGATTTGCTAGGTGGTCAAGGATAAGTCAAAGCATGAGGATCGGACATAAGGTTACCATGGATCCTCAGATCAAAAGAGTTATAATATGTACTAGCGTAAGTGAGAGGACTAGTGATTGTTAACTTGCCACTACGGCTATCTAGTGGATTCTTCGGTGGGTATTCAATTTTTTGTTATCTAACAAGCACCTACTAACATGTACTCGTATCTCATACAGTTGCTCATGGAATAGAGCAATCTCTAACCTTTGGATTTATGCACTATTAGTGCAAGTTAATCTGGATTTTAGATGCCTCGTTTTATAAGATCCTATAACTTAGGAGATTTAAGATCACAATTGTGTGAGACTTATTCTATGGTCACCAAACTAAGTCCCACAATTATAAGTGATCGAAGGGCTTCATCTAAATGCTAGTGAAGTGAAATAAAGTATAAAATGAAGATGGCCATATAAAAAATATCATTCAATCAAGATTGTGCCATGAGTGAAATAGTTTACAAAGCTAATCTGATTGCCTTGCAGGGTACTATTCCAACAATCTCCCACTTTCCATAAAGCTAATGCCCTATGGTCTTAAGATCTATCTTGATAAGATGTCCTTCAAAGGCCTTTAGCTTTTAGAGGTTAATACAGTGGTTTTGCTATATTTTATTCTAAGGAAACTTTTATCCACTCAGTTGGCATCTCTATCAATTGATATCATATATCAAATGATAATGCATTTAATATGTTTAGATCACTAATGAGATCTTGGCTCAAGTCATAAATTGTCTTTCAAAGACAATCGTAGGATCATACACGCAAGGCACTACATCCAACCCTTAGATGAAATTTTTATCTAAACACTTTTCTATGCGGTTTCCAAAACCACAAAGTATTTCACCATAGTGGTTATCTAGGCCATAGTATCTAGTTAGAACTCTTCCAACACACCATGCTGCCATTAAGGTAAAATATGTATTCAAAAATGGATATTAGGTCATCTATATTGGATTGGAAACTAATATCCAATAACTCTCATTGGGGTTAGATTAGAACTACCCATAACACTTAGCGAGTGTGCCACATCTGGTCTTGTACATTGAACCACATATATTATGCTTTCTATCGCTGATGCATAGAGTATTTGGGATATTCTTCATTTCTCTTCCTTAGTCTTGGGCACCATAAACTTGGAGAGACCATAATCATGTCCCAAAAAAAAGGAATCCTCTATTGGATTCTTTCATACTAAACTTTTTTAGTATCTTGCTCAATGTACGAGATTTTGGAATGCCTTAACATCCTCTCTGATCTATCTTTATAAATACATATTCCCAACACACAAGATTCTTATCTCAAATCCTTAATAGAAAATTGTGTAGATAACCATACTTTAGTACACTTTAACATTCTTACCTTTTTCCCAATGAGAAGGATGTCATCGACATAAAGTACAATAAATTGTATACTACTCCCACTAGCCCATTTATACACACAAGGTTCATACTTCTTTTTAACAAAGCTAAAAATTTGACTATCTTATCAAAAACATATGTTCCAAGTTTGGGATGCCAATTAAAGTCCATAAATAGATCTCTGGAGTTTAGAAAACCTTTTGCTCACTCTGTTTGGATGTAAAATCTTTTGGTTGCTTCATATAAATTTCTTCTTCAATATCACTAATGAGGAAAGCAGTTTTCACATCCATTTGTCATATCTCATAGTAATAATATGTAGTTATGGCAAGTAGAATCTGAATAGACTTGGGCATAGTGATTGATGAAAATATTTCCTTAAAATCGATACTGAGTCTTTTAGTGTAACCCTTTTCCCTTAGTCGCACCTTAAACGTCACGACTTCTCCATCTACCCCAAGCTTTCGCTTATAGATCCACTTGCAACCAATGGGAACTATTCCCTTTAGTAGATCTACTAAAGTCCACATATTGTTTAAGTACATGTAGTCCATTTTGAGTCTCATGACTTCAAGCCAATGTCTTGAGTCTATGTCCAAGATAGCTTTCTTATAGGTTGTCGAATCTCTATTCGATTAACCTGTCTCATGAAGAAATCCAAACTCTTCTAGTTATTTCTTGATCCGATCCCACCTTCTTAGAGGTTATGTATGAAGCTCTATGATATTTATCTATTTTTACCGCTTGTGGGTTTTATCGATCATCTTGAACTTTACTAAGTTCAATTACAATGCCCTTTCAATCTTATAGAAATTCTTTTTCCAAAAAGGTGGCATTTCTCAAAACAAACACATTTTGTTCAAGGGATCATAAAAGTAATAACCCATAGACTCTCTTGGGTATCCCACAAACTTGCACAAGATAGATCTATTATCCAACTTATCTCCCATTGTTCGTCTCATATAGGTAGGAGATCCCCAAACCTTTAGATAATGGTATGAGGGTGCCTATATCTTTAAAAGGATTAAGGATATAGGCACATCGAAGAAGCTCATTATGGAATGTACCATGTCCAACAAAGTACGATATCTCCTTTAGGCTACTCCATTGTGTTGGGGTGTGCTAGGTGGAGTCCATTGAGAGAGAGTCCCATTCTTCTTTAGACAATCCAAGAATATGGTATTAAAGTATTTTTCCTTGATCCAATCGATGGGCTTTAATACTAAGTCCTTTTTTACTTTTCTACTTCATTTATATACTCTTTAAACTTTTCAAAGGCCTCGGACTTATACTTCATAAGATACATTTGTCCAAATCGACTATTACCATCGGTGAAATCGATGAAGTAAGAATAGCCTCCTCTCCCACTAACTCTTAATGGTCTACAAACATTCATATAGATCAAATTCAAAAGATTTTTGGAGGGCTCCATTTGTCCTATAAAAGGAGCTTTGGTCATTTATCTCTTCAAACAAGATAAATAAACTCATTCTTTATCTCTTCAAACAAGATAGTTGAGAATCTAATATATACGATCCTTTGTTAATTATACCACAAGTAACTAAAGAACTCATTCTTTAATGCCTTCAATCTTCCATTTGATGTAGAAGGATCAAATCCTTTGTTATCGAAAAATAGGAATTGAAATAATATTCTTAACAATATGTGGTACTATATGACAAAGGTCCAATACAAGTATGGAGTTTTCTAAGTCTAACTTATTGTATGCCTTTGGCTTTGGACACAACTCTTACTCCTTAGCCAAGGTGGTGGATCATATCCAGATCACTTAGTTATATTCT
Source organism: Jacaranda copaia (assembly GCA_014898725.1). Classification (NCBI taxonomy): domain Eukaryota; kingdom Viridiplantae; phylum Streptophyta; class Magnoliopsida; order Lamiales; family Bignoniaceae; genus Jacaranda; species Jacaranda copaia. Next base: position 703,485 of record JACGDI010003568.1, on the reverse strand, counting down.
TTTTTCTATTCTTTTGTAACAATTTACAAAGAAAAAACCCACATGTGATATCATATATCCATGAGGAAGATTTATCCTAAATGTAGCTTAATAAAGTACATGCCCTTCTTAAGGGTTGCAAGGTATTCCTTGTAATAGTGCTTCTAATGGCCTATTTTGCCCAAGTAGAAACAAATAATATTGACTATTTCCTCTATGATCTTTTTAACTCTTTCAAATGCCTTTGATAGTTGCTTTCCCATAGAGGAAGAAGATTTCTTCCTTTTTACCTCCCTTTCTAGCACCCCTATGGCCCATAAACTTGGAGGAGGAAACAAGTGTCAAAGGTTTGGTCTTGTCATAGTAGTCTCCATCTAGATCAACACTTTGATCAATAAACTTAGGACAGGATGTAAGGATCAAATCCTTATGGAGACCATTGTCCATTACTAAGTCCAAGCTGAAAAGCTACTCCAAACCTAATCATCTTTACACCATAGCCAATCACACATGACTTCCTATCCATCCTAACTGGAAAGTCTCTTTTGACAACATAAACTTTTCATACCTCATTTGCTTTACAACTCTTTGTAAACTTTAACCAAGGTACAATTCACGTGTCCTTGAGATTTTTAAAGTTTGTCGATGCCATCATGAGATAAAGGGATAGGATGATCCTAAGCCTAATTCATGAACTTTTCCCATGTCTCTAGATCTATATTAATCCCAAATGAATTAGGAATACCATGATATAGGACCTATATTCGCTTCTAGGAATCAAAAATAATTTTTGAGGTTAAGTCAATTGTGGAAGTTTAGCTTGATTGGTTTATAGGTTTTCAAAATTGCATTGAGTGGAATTTTATCCATTCTTGAGATATCAGAAATCCTGAAAGGCGAAAAAGAGAATATGAGCATGTGATTGAATTTAATATTAAAACATGTTCATGGTTTTTCAAGTATGTTTTTCTCCTATTATTTTATCAAATCCTTCACCCCTAAAAAAAATTTGAGAAATCACATTTCCTAATGAGAATCAAGACCCCAATGACTTGCTAATCGAACCCCATGACCGGTGCCATCCACGAGCAATCGAAGGGTAAGCAACTTTTGCTAATTACATCTTATGCAACTCTTAATATATTTTGCCTCACTTTTCATATAGACCTACATTACAGTACACCATCTATACTATTAAGTGTTAAGTTAAATCCACTAATCAAACTTTATCTCAAGACAGCCTCACGACATCTCCCGTGATCGAGTGTCAATGCGTGAGGGTTCCCAAATCAAAGGTGCATCTAATGCTAAATATATGCTCACAGCTTTTCTCCTAGGTTTGACCCCCGTGACCGAGTACCATCACCAAAATCGGTAGCATCATCATGGAATATACTATTCATGAAAGGCTTGGATTAATTATAACTCTTTTAATTTGTATCCATTTTGACTTAATATTTAAAAATACTTAGACATTCTAAGTGGAGGATTTTTGCTCGCAAAGATCTCATCATTTTATTTTCTTATTTAGGTTTTTTGTATCCTGATCATACATCTTATACATCAATAGAATATAAAAAGCGTAAATAGGTAAATAGCCTAGCAGGCTCCTACGATGGGATTACTATGAGCTTAATCAAGTGATGCACTTAGAGCTATGGGTGTATCATTTTGATTGATTTTAAGTGGGTTGAATTAAACTAAACTATTATATTAGTGTGTCTCATACATTCATGGGTCTTCAAATGGACTCCTTGCCCCATGCAACATTTACATAAAATGTAAATCCTCACCCTTGGAGGATCTACTCTCATAACCTTTACAAGATAAAACAATAGAGGCATGTAAGCCCTATTTAACGCAACCTATTTCAACAACTTTGAAACAAATAAAATCAATTTAAAAAAGGATCATGATCATCCCCATTCATTTATCATTCATTCAATAATTAAATGAACAATAAATAAATCTAGAATTAACAATTAATTCTAATGATTAAATTCTCATCTCATAAACAAATAATTGAACTAAGCATAACACTTATGCCATTGATTGGAGATCAACTTTAACCAATTTTCAAAAGCATTCAAATATGTCAAACATAATTTTGAGGCATAGCATAATACTTGTGCAACTAATGTGTGTGGTGCAATAACTTGTTGAGTATTAAAGGAGTTGAGAAAACAACTCAAAGCTCACCAAACACCCTTAAAACTAGGTTGCCTGGCAGTGCTTGGCACACAGTTAGGCAACTTGTGCACATGGTGTGCACATGCTGACCGGCCAGTGTCTAGGCTGTGTCGGCAGCCTTAGTTTTGGAGGTTTAAGGCTTGGCAAGTCTGTTCTCCACTCAACTTTCATACACCAACAATTTTAGCATGTGTTCTCAACATCATAACACACATTTTAGATGAATTTTTAGATTCAAAATACCTTTTAAAACTGGAAATACAAGCACTCAAACATGCTTTTAAAAATTAGAAAAAGTAAGAATCAAATTCTTCAAATAATCTCCAACATAACTCCAATCTAATTGGATTCAAAATGACCAAAACTCTTTCAACCATATAATAGCATGCTATATCAACATATAACATCAATTAATGCCAAATCAACATTCAACATTGATCACTATGAATTAAAATATACTAACTACATGAATTAACACTTAAATCACATAATAACATGCTTTTAATTCATCAATCAAGGAGCCACACACAAATCAACTAAATTCTTCAATCCATCACTTGAATCAAGAATATGGTTATCCAAATTAATCTATCACATGAATCAATCAACCAAAGAAAATTCAAATCTAAGCATGATTATGGCTCTGATACCACTTGAAAGCAAAATAGGCACTAGGATCTATAATCAAAACTTTAAAACATAAAGTAACTAGTGCCTAAAAGAAAAACATGGATCAAATCATGCCTTAGATTTAAATTTAGATAGAGTATTACCTTGATAAGCAAATCCAAGCAGAAATAAGTGAACACTTTACAGATTCCAGATTCTATCTGCTCATAGCACAATGAAAGTATTGTGACAATCACCTTACCAAATAGCCTCCAAAAATTTTGGAAAAAGTACTGGAGATAGCCAACACCTTGGAGAATCTCCAATAAAAAATTTAGATTGATTGGGCATCTGGATTGTCTTGGAGAAAATCGTAAAGTTAAACCTCACACAGAAAGCTCTTCAGAAATAGAGCAAGGCACGCATCTTGCCTCTATTGAAATAGTCCACACACCAATAAGATTTCTTAATTCTATAGTTCATGAGCTGGAATAGAACCAAGAATTGATGATGGAGGCTGAACTTGGGGTAGGAAGATGAAGAAAGAAGCTTAGCCTTCAACACATGAAATTCTAGCTTGAAAATATTTTGGAGGGTAATGAAGAATCTAATTCTTCACACCACTGGTAATATGCACGACCACCTCTCTCTCTCTCTATATATATAGAGGCTAAAAATATGTGATGCCAAATTGGCATCACACAATGCATGAAGGGGGTGGCCAAGTGGGTTGCTTAGGTGGCAAAATTTGAATCCAAATCTCATTTGAATTTCATTTACATCTTAATTACATTTGAAATCTTATTTCAAATTAATTAAGATACCATCTCAAATATCATTTGAGTCTTCCCTCCAAACTTCATTCTTTCTTAATTAATCAAATTAAACACTTTACTTTAATTAATTATCCTTTGACTTAACTTTTTAAGTCAAACTAACTTGACTCCTTAAGGTAAATTCGTTAACTTAACTTTTTAAGTTAACTTGGCTAATTGGTGGTCATGTTGGTACCAAATAACTAATTCCTCAATTATTGGTCTACTTTAACTTTTAAATTAGTTGATTAATTTAACACTTAAATCAATTAAACCAAAATTGACCCTCAAAGTTGGCCCCAAATATCGGTCCATTAGGAGACACCATTTTCTAATTCTTCAGAAAATTCTCTCAATTAATTAGGAAGCTAATTGGATTTTGTGTGTGACTTAATAAGTTCTACCATTCTTTGGACATGTGCTTACAACACCTTATGACTTTTGAATATCTTGTATTCATTTTAGTTTAAAACTCCTTTTAAGCTAGTTGGCTTAATTCAATTAATCTCATTAATTAAAGAGAACCAAATCTCTATGGTCAATGTCCAACCTCAAGCCCATGAAGCCCAACTAATTTGCCAAAATGAATATTTAAAAGAACTATCATCGCTCTACACGTGCCATGAAAATATGATTTTTTCATCTCGTATCTCCCGAAAGAGACCTAGGGTCAGATATTTGTCAGCTTTCTAATAGCCTCAATACTATGTCTCTACTGTCAATGTTCAATCCCTATTGTGTGACCTTACATTTATAAAACTCCTTTTCAAAATTGTTACACCACCTTATGCAAATATTTCTTGGAAACGATTATTGTAGAATAAATAGGAGATGTAATTGCCCTTCACAATAATGAGGAGTCAGATTCCATCTTGGATCTTATAAACCTTCATGACAAGTAGCTCATACCTAATCTTAACCTGAAAGACCCACTAGGTGGTCAAGGATGAGTCAAAACATATGGACTAGACACAAGGTTATCATGGATCCTCAGGTCAGAGGACTAATAATATGCACTAGCATAAGTAAGAGAACTAGCTACTGCCGACTTGCCACTACAGCTATCTAGTAGATTCTCCAGTGGGTATTCAGTACATTGTTATTTAACAAGCATCTACTAACTTGCACCCATATTTTATACAGTTGCTCATGGAATGGAGCAATCTCCAACCTTTAAATTTATGCATTGTTATTGTAAGTCTATTTGGATCTTAGATGCCCTGTTTCATAAGATCCTATGACATGAAAGATTTAAGAACACGATTATGTGAGACTTATTCCATGGTCACCAGACCAAGTCCTACAGTCATTGGTGATCTAAGGGTTTCATCCAAATGCTAGTGAAGTGAAACAAAGCATAAGATGAAGATGGCCATAAAAAGAATGTCATTCAATCAAGATTATACCATGAGTGAAATAGTTTACTTTATTGAAGTGCACTTGATGACCAATTTTTCTTCATGGGTATTTGATACTATATGTGGTTCTCACCTTTGTAATTTGTTATAGGGAATTGAAAGAAGAAAGAATCTCGATAAAGAGGATACGATTCTTTACCTTGGAAATAGAGAAAATGTTGCAACCATGGTTGAAGGTGTAATCAAGTTAGACTTAAGGAATACTTGTATTGAACTTGATCTTTGTTATTACGTACCCTATTTTATTATGAACATTATTTCTATTCCCATTTTGGATAATGAAGGGTATGATATTTCTATATCTAATAGGATGTTGAAAGCACTAAAGAATGGTTTTTTAATTGCACAAGGAACATTAAACAATAGTTGTACATTTTAGATTTTCTACCTTCATTAATGCACATTCAATCAAGTAAGAGAAAATTAGATAACCAAAAAGATGCTATCTTGTGGCATGCAAGACTTGGACATATTTTTAAAACTAGGATAAGCAAGTTAGAAGCCCTCAAAGCACTAAATGTTAGTGGCATAAAGGATCTTTTTATTTATGAGTCTTATTTAAAGGGAAAAATAACCAAGGCTCTTTTTATGCGACAATTAGAACAAACCAAACGTTCTTTGGATTTAATTTATATGAATGTTTGTGGCCTACTAAGAGTTAGTGCAAGAGAAGGGTATTCTTACTTCATCACCTTCACTGATGTTCATACTCAGTTTAAACATGTGTATCTTATGAAGTACAAGTTTGAAGCATTTGAAAAGTTTAAAGAGTACAGAAATGAAGTAAAAAAGTAACAGGGACCAAGTATTAAAGCTCTTCAATTAGATCGAGGGGGAAGAATACTTACGAACAAAATTTTTAGATTATTTAAAGGAGAATAAGATTCTCTCTCAATGGACTCCGCTTGGCATACCCTAACATAATGGCGTAGCCGAGAAGAAACATCGTACCTTATTAGTCATGTTACATTCCATGATGAGCTTCTTCGATGCGTCTATATCCTTTTGGAGATACTCCTCAGATATGGTGGCGAGGCTACTTAACATGATACACTCAAAGTTAGTTCTAAAATTGCCACATGAGATGTGGTATGGTAAAGCACCTTACTACTAATTTTTAAGAGTTAGGGGGTCTCTGGCTTATGTTAAATGGCTAGTAGAAAACAAGTTGGATAGTAATTCCATCTATGCAAGTTTGTGGGATTCCTAAGAGAGTCTTTGGGTAATTACTTTTATGATCCCTCAAAACAAAATGAGTTTATTTTTAAGAATGCCTATTTTCTGGAAAAGAAATTTTTATTAGATAGAAATGGCATTGTTGTTGAACTTAATGAAGTTTAAGATGATTATCAAATCCCACACGCAATGAAAATAAGTGAACATTAGAGCATTACACACAATCTTTAAAAAGGTCCGACTAAATCAAAAAGCAACTCAAAAGGTTTGAGTTTCTTCATGAGATAGTCTAATTGGATAGTGATCTAAAGACCTGTGAAAAGTTATGTTGGACATAGATTCGAGATATTAACTTGATGCCACAAAATTTGAAATGGACATCGTGTACTCCAACAAAGTATGAACTTTGGTAGAACCATTGGAGGGCATAGGACTTGTTGGTTGCAAGTGGATTTATAAACAAAAGGTAGGAGTTAATGGAGAGATAACAACTTTTAAGATATGACTAGTGGCAACGGGTTATACTCAAAAACTCGATATTGATTTTGAGGAAACTTTCTCACCGGTCCTAATGCCTAAGTCCATTATGAATTTACTTGCCATAGTAGCATATTATTATTATGAGATATGAAAAATGAACATAAAAATTGCTTTCCTCAATGGAAACATTGAAAAGAAATCTATATAGAGCAATCACAAAGTTTTATATGCAAAGCGAGTGAGCAAGAGGGTTTGCAAACTTGAGAGAACCATTTATGGACTCAAATAGGCATCTCAAAGTTGGAACATACATTTTGATAAGACAGCCAAATCATTTGGCTAAATGTGTTTGAATTTTTTATGTACAAGAAGACTAGTAGGAGTAATGTATAGTTTATTATGCTTTATGTTGATGACATTCTTTTCATTAGGAATAGGAGATCAATGTTAGAGTGTACTAAAGCATGATTCTTTACTGAATTCTCCATGAAGGATTTGGGAGAAGCATCCTAAGTATTAGGAATACATATCTATAGAGATAGATCAAAAAAGATACTAAGGTTTTTCTAAACACCATACATTGACAAGATACTAAAGAAGTTCAGTATGGAAGAATCCAAGAGAGGATTCCTCGCTATGGGACAAAGTTGTCACCTCTCCAAGTCTATAGCCTCTAAGATTGATGACATGAAACATAGAATATCCCATATACCTTATGCGTTTACCATAGGGATCATAATATATGTCATTTAATGTACAAGGATAGATGTAGCACACGCTCTAAATGTTATGGGTTACTTTCAATTTAACCCTAGTGAATGTCACCAGATAGCAGTTATAGCAATCCTTAAGTATTTGAGAAGAACTAAGAATTTATTTTTGGTATACGGCAATGGAGAATTGAAACTTAAGTGATTTATGAATTTTAGTTCCCAATCCAATGTAAATAACCTATAATCCACTTTTAGATTCGTATTTTACCTTAATGGTTGCATAGTAAGTTGGAAGAGTTTAAAATAAGACTCCACGGCAAATTCAACCATAGAGGTAGAATATGTTACAACTTTGAAAGTTGTAAAGAAAGATGTTTGAATGAAAAAACTTCATCCAAGAGTTGGATATAGTACATAGTATTGCTGAGCCAGTAGTTGTCTTTTGTGACAACAATGGGGTAGTAGCACAAGATAAAAAGCGAAGATCTCATCAATGATCTAAGCATATTTTGAGGTAATATCATTTGTTCCAAGAGATCATTAAACGAGGTGACATCCAAGTAGAGAGATTTCCTTAAAAGAGAATACAGCAGATCAACTAACTAAACCCCTAACCCAAAAGTCTTTAAAGGACATCTTAAGAAGATGGGTCTTAAGACTGTAGGGAATTATCTTTAGGAAAAGTGGGAGATTATTGGAATGGTGTGCCACAACCAATTAGATTGGCATGTAAACTATTTCATTTGTGATACAATCTTGATTGAATGATATTCAGTATAAATGGCCATCTTCACTTATGCTTATTTTACTTCACTAGTATTTAGTTGAAGTTGTTAGATCACACAAGACTATAGGACTTAGTCACACACTTGGTGGTAATCATGAAATAAGTCTTACATGGTTGTGATAATAAAATATTCCAAGTCATAGAATCTTGAAAGACAGTCATCTAAGATTTGAATAGATTTGCACTAACGATGCATAAATCCAAAGGTTGGATATTACTTCATTTTATGAGCAATCTATGTTAGATATGGGTGCTTATTAGAGAACAAGTCCATGGAAGGCCTACCCGAAGAATTTATTAGATAGCTATAGTGGTAAGTCGATAGTAGCACACTAGTGCATATAATTAGTCCTTCAACCTGAAGATCCATGATAACCTTGTGTTTATATCCTCATGTTTTAACTCTTCCTTGACCACTTCATGGGTCTTTTAGGTTAAGCTTGGGTATGGCTACTTAGATTTGGAGGTTTGTCAGATCTAAGATAAGACCTATCTCTTCATCGTTATGAAGGGCGAGTGCATCTCTTATGTATTATATAATGATCAATTCCATGAAATCCATTTGCAAGGTAGTATGAAAATTTGAGAAATGAGTTTTCCAAGTTAAGGTCATAAGGGATAATTGAATATTGGGAATAGAAATATAGTTATTGAGGCTACTAGGAAGCTGGCAAATATCATGCCCTAATCATCTTTTGGGAGATAAGAGATATAATGACTGTATTTGTATGGCAAGCATAGAGCTAGAATGGTTCTCCAAAAGCATATTCATTTCAGCCAATTACTTAGGCCCCATGAGCTTAAGGTTGCACATTGACCATGGAGTTTGGATACTCTTCAATTCATGAAGATTAATTGAATAGAGTCATTAGTTTAAATGAGTTTTAAACTAATGAGAATATTTTGATATTCTAAATATCACAAGAGTTGTGAGCACATGTTCAATAAATAGGAGAACCTAATAGGTTATGCACAAAAGCCGATTGGAAATCCTATTTGATGAAGGAAATTTTCTGAGAGTTAGAAAATTCCACTTGACCAATTTTATAGAGGAAAAATGGTTGGCTAATTCTTGGTCAATTTGATTTGATCAATTTAATTGTTAAATTGATCTAAATAATTTAAGGAGTTAAATTAAACCAATTAAATTAAAAATTTAATTTAATTGGTGCCACATGACTATCAATTGGTCAAGTTGACACCTTCAAGCTTAAGGAGTTAAGCTAATTGACTTAAAGAGTTAAATCAAGATAATTAATTAAATTAATAGGTTAATTTAATTAATATGAAGAATTAATTTGGAGGGAAAATTCAAATGAAAGAGTTCATTTGGAGTGCATTGGAATTTATTTGGATAACATTTCATGAGATAACATGAAGATTCCAAATAAAATTTAAATGCAAGTGAAATTCACATTTCACACATGCAACTTGCAAGTTGGCACCCCGCTCATGGTAGCTGTGTGCCAACTTGCATCACACCTCCCTTTCTAAATTGCCCTTCAACATTCTCTTCTCTCCTTGGTTTTTCAGCTGACCTAGGAGTGATTTGGCTTTGTCACTGGTGTGTGGATCTTAACATTAGAGGCTAGACAATTGGATAGCTTGGCTTTTGGAGATTCACTGCAAGGGCAGAAAATTTGGAGCATTTTTTCCAGACCTTTCCGGTTTCAATTGTTTCTGAATTTTTTATTGGAGATTTCCCATGGTGTTGAGGATGTTGTAGCTGAATTTCAGCAATTTTGGAGGTGGTTTGATTGGGAAATTGTTGCTGAATTGCTGTCGTACTGTTGGAAGACAGCTTTGAAGTGTTCAAGTGTTATTCCTCTCTACCTTGGATTTTTGAGCATTCAAGGTAATCCTTTATCCAAATTTGAATTAGATGAATGATTAAATCCTTGGTTCTGAGTGTAGACAAGTTAATTTAGCTATTTTATGCTTTAATTAATGGATCCTTGTGCTACACTTGACACCAATTGTAGTCAGATTTTAAACACATCATTTGTAGAGTCATAGACAACTCACAATGAGTTTCAAAACTTAACCACAATGGTCATTGGACAACAGCCAACATGTCATAAAAGGCTTGAGCATCTATGTTTGGAGGTTCCTCTCTATTCAGATGAATGCCTTCCTCATGATTAATTTCAATAGTATAAAAACTAGATTCCATAGTATCATAAATCATGTTTTCACAACTATTGTTCGTGGCATTAAAACAAAAATGTGCATTACTAGAATCTCCCATATGGGCATTGAAATGTAGAGGTTTAGTTTCTCCATGTGCAGTCCACACTACAACAAATTGCACTTCACGTAACAAAAACTTTGGTAACAAAGGTAAAATTCGTTACAAATGTTAGATATATATTAACAAAATTGATTTTTTGTTACAAATAAAATTTTCTTGAGTAACTAAGTAAAAATTTTGTTACCTTTAAGTCAAATTTGTTACCTTAAATTTTTTACATTTGTAACTAAATAATAATTCGTTATGAAAAATGTTATTTTGTTACATATAACACTTTCTATTATATAAGAAGATATATTTGTAACAAAATTTGGTACATTTTTGTAACAATGAAATATTTGTTACAAATAAAATATATTGTAACAAAGTTTGTAGTTACTGAACTTAAATTAACTTCTCTACAAAATTCATTCCCTCAAAATATCAATTGTACACACATGGTAATAATGATTTTTATTACTAATTTTAAATGGATATTAAATTAAATTTTTGCAAATATTTTTGGGTTGGGCTTTTGTTCAAGAAATGAGTTTCACAATAATTTAAAGAATTTGGTAATTGGGTTTAACCATTTTTCTAGTGAATTATTGTTAGACTAGGTTTTATTTTAAGGATTGATCTTGAAGAAATTTGAAGTGAATGATCCATTAGTTGAGCCAATTTTCTTTAAAATATTGGGTTTTATAAATTTTTTGTGAATTATTCACTGAATAGAGAGTTCTCATTTATGAAATAGGTTTGATCAATTTTATAATAAATTAGGTGGTGAATTAGGCTTCATTTTAAGATTTTGTCTTGAAAAAATTTGAATTGAGGTAAATGGTTAATTAGACTTTCTTTAAGGAACTAAGCTTATTTCTATTAATTGGACTTCACATTAGTTTAAATAATTGACTACTTTGGGTTGACAAGCTTATTTTTTTACTAATTGGCTTAACTAATATTTTAGTGAATTGACAAATTGGATTTTATACTAATTTGGAAAATTCATTAATTGGGCTTTCACTTTATCCTCTTGACTGTATATGTTTTATCATTTTTTTTAATGTTTTTGTTGACATGGCACATGGAATTGCTACATCATTGCCACATGAGAAAGAAGAATGACAAATCTGATGATATAACACCACGTGGTGCCAAATCAAGCGCCACGTAGGATTGGGCTATTGACGGATGAGTTTCAGACTTAATTTGTCCTCAAATTGCCAAATTTCAGGATAAATTGTACAAATCTTTTGGGCCGACAAGATAAAATCAAAATTTGCTAATGGCGTACAAGTACAAGACCGATTTTGCAGTTTCAACTAATTTAGTTTCCCTCTATCTTTGTATTCCCTCCAAAATTTGAAACAAATTAAAAGCTAACAATTGTTTTTGTTATTAATTCCACATAATACTTTAATTTAATTTCTTCTAAAAATTTGATTCCCTCCAAAATCAATTCCATTAATTTTTTTGAATCCCCCCGATTTTAGCTTCTCTTTTCATTTTTTTGTATAGATAATTTATACCAAACTTAATTTCTTTTATATTAGATTGTAAAATGAATTAACATAATTAATTAATAAAAAATAAAAGTATAGAGTCATTATAGAATCAAAAGTTTTACTCTAAAATCACTATAGCCCCCAACTAATGAAAGTTCATCTTTTAGTCACTAATGTTAATATATTCTTTTATTTTAGTTCTCAAAACCACTTTGCAGCAATATTTTGACAAGAAAATTAATCAATTTTGACCTTTTAAGGGCAATATTGTCAATTTAAAGTTTTGTGTTTTGCTTTAGGCCTTAATTCAAATTTTTCTTTTTTTTTTTAAGAAAAAATTACATTTTTACCCCCCTATGGAAATGAAAAAGGGCAAAAAAACCCTTATGAAAGAAAAAATGCAAAAAACCTTCCTCATATTTTAAAATTATTGTTGCTTAACTTTATAATTAATTTATACTGATATCAGCTTATTAATATTAATTAATCATAAAGTCAATTAATAATTAGAGAGAATGAATTAAATTAGAATGATTAACTTTTTAATTATAAAATAAAACAGTAAAAATACTAAAATTATTAATTATCTAGAGCCTAAAGGGACATTAAGAAGGCGTTTGGCTAAAATTATTTAAAATATTTTATAAACTCCCGAATCTTATATAAGACATTTTTGAAGTTTATGTATCTTATATGATATTTTTCTTATTTATCAGATATTAAATATTTTTTTTAAAAATTATTTCTCAAAGTGTTTGGTAATAAAATCTTGGAGCTATAAGGTATTAGAAATGGCAATTTTATAATTAATATGGTTAACATATCGTATAAAGTATTATAATTAATGAAATACTTTTTGATAATTTTATAATTAACGAAATATTTTTTGACATCTTATAAACTATCAAATATCTTATAAAATAATTTGAGAAATTTATAAACCGACTCAAATGACTTCTAAATATTTTAAAATATCTAACTATACTCTATAATTATATGTAAGATGAATATATCATTTCATATTTTTATTTTGTAGGCTTGTACTATTGTTATATAAACTTAGTAATATATTTATAAGTTTAATAAAATTATTTTTTATCGCTATATATTTAATTAAGTTTTTGAAGAACTATTAGCACCCTTAACAAATTTGTAGACGTCGGTGGAAAATTTATACTAAAATTCAAAAATATCCTTCAAAAGTTGTTTCGATTATTTTTTTAGACAAAAATACTAATGAACTTATTTGTAACTTTAACATGGGGGTTTAACTTTAATATTATTTAAATTATTCAAAATAAATTTAAATAAGTTTATTAATAATTTTTTAAATAGTAAATAATATTTTAATTGAAGTTGAATTGAAAAAAAAAAAGTTAAATTCATCAACATATCTAAAGTAATTTAATCAAATTTAATTAAATATATTTATTAATTATAAAATAAAAATAAAAATCAAATCCATCTCTTAATTAAATATGATTTTGTTTTTAAATTGCATCTCAATAATATTAAAAAATAATAATATCTAAAATAATTTAATTAGATTAAGTTGAATATATTTATTAAATATACAAAAATATTTATTAACTAAAATAAACAATTTAAAAATAAAAATAAGATCTAAAAATATCATACTAACAATAGTAATTTTAAAATATCAATTTTACCTTACCAACCCAATAAGAAAATTATTGATATGATATCTTGTTGCATCCTAAAATACAAATAAAAAAATAGATAATTGTTTTCCAATTTATTTTCTATCTAACACCCAAAACACAAATTGACAACTATAACATTACCTGACTCTCCTTCCGAATAATTATTTTACTAAAATATTTTAATAAAATGCTCCAATTTATAAATAAACATGCCCTAATTTAAACTAATTTTATTAGGTTTATTAATTAATAAAAAATAAATAAGTTCAAATGTGTGAGATCTAGAGTTTTAATCAAAATAAATAATTAAAATAAAAAATAAAATCTAAAACTTTATCCTAATAATATAATTTTAAATAAATAAATATTTTTAATTATAAGATATAAAAATATATATACATGCATATATATATATATATATATATTTTCCTCCTTTTCCCTTCCTCCCCCCACCCACCCCAACCTTTTCCATCTAGCCCCCCACTCCTCACTAGGCCAGGCCATGGCTGGCAGGTAGCCAGTGGCAGATTGGCCATGGCTGGCTGCTGGCTGCTGCACATTTTTCCATGGCCAGCCATGCGCAGGTAGGCCACCAACTACTGGCCATGATCGGCAATAAGGGGGTGGGGAAGGAGGTAGGTTATATATATATATTTATGTATATATTTATATTGACATTATATTTATTTAAATAATATTTATATTGATATATAAATTTTTTAATTTTTTATGAGGATTTTGTTATATATTTTATAATTTTGTATTATTTTTTAAAATTTTTTAATGAAGGTTGATTGGGCATTTCAAAGTTTGTGGAAATTTTATAAATAAATTAAATTTTTAGGGTTGTTGGGTAATTAATCATTTTTGAATTTAATTATTTTGCCCAAACACCAACGAAAGTTGAGGTACTGTCCCAAATGTGTTAAAAAATTTAGAGTTTTGGTCTTATAAGTGTCAACCTAAATACTAAAAGTGCATAACCCCCTATCCAATGGGACCAAAAATGTAATATTTCAAATATTACCAAACACTACATTTGCAAAAATAAAGAAAGAAAGAAAAGTAAGGGTTTCATTGAGATGGTAACAATTTTGTTGGGCTAGTTGCAATTTACCCCCCTTGTGATTTGTGAAATAAGCATCAAACTTTCATATGAAAAAAAAAATTATATACAAAATGACTTCCTTATGTTTTATAAAACCATGTACACCACCTCCCCTCCATATTTGTTGCCCATTTAACATAATTTTAATATAAAAAGATCAATTTACTCTTAATCATTTCACATATATACAATTCAATTTAATCAATTTACTCTTAATCATTTATTATCATACTTTATATTTTTTTTCATTCTTTTCTTTCCTTTTTATTCTCATTTCTCTCTTCTTCCATTATTTCATATATCTCATTTTATACATATATATAAATTTATCATTATTTTTCATTTTATACATACATATATAAAATTTATCTACAAAATTTTAAATAATATTTTTTATCTTTTTTCTTTCTAATTATTCATACATGTGTACTTATTTTTTCTATTTATACTTATTCACATATATATAATATACATATATATTTATATATAAATTCATCAATAAAATTTAAATTACTTTTATTTTATCTATTTTTTACTAGTTATTCAATTTGAATTAAATATTATTTAATGTTTATAAATATATATAAAATAATTTTTTAATCATACTTATTTACACATATAATGTGTATATATGACCACAAGAAAATAAGTTAATCGAGGCATATATTTAGTGATAGTTTGTCTCAACTGCCGCAAAATATTAATTTGACAGTGGTTAAGTGGCAATTTATTAAAACCACCCCAAAATTCATAATAAATGGTGGCGGCAAATGTAACTGCCACTGGATGAATAACTTCGCATGGGTTTTTCTAAACCACCACAATTAATAATATTATTTTTTTTGTTTATTAGATTGCTCTTTGTTTTTCACTTTAAAAAGTTTTGTCCATAATTTTTTAATATATATATATGTAATGCCCATTATTTTTGATAAATATTTTTTTAATAAATTTCTAACATAAACTGTTTTATATTATAAGCTCTTCTACACAATTTAAAGAGGTATTCAAGTATTTTTAAAATTTGAGCATACTCCTGTAATAATTGAGACTATAAGAATTTTAAGTTTTTATTTTATTCATACATTGCAAGACTTATTTTAAAAGATAAAATTTGATATTTTTATAAGCTTAAAAAATTCTTATAATATGTTTTCATTAAAAACTTAGCCAAACACCCACTTAGTCTATATTTCTACTATAACACCCCTAAAATTTTATTTATAATATACGATTTTATAGTTATTTGAAAATTTTATGAATTTCATGTTATTAATTATTTTGAAAGTTTTGTGGGTTAAATTATAATTTTGTAGACTGAATTGTGTATACTTTTGATCAATTTGGGGTTAATCGTAATTTTCTAAAAATTTGAGGTAAAATCGCATAATTTAAAATTTTATAAAAAAAAAATGAAAGTCAAACCAAGAAATCAGATTTTGAGTATGGGCAAAGCCCTCTTTTTCTTCCCACTTTTTCTTTCCTTTTTCTCTTTCTTCCTTCTCTTCTCCCTTTTCCTTTTTTTTTCTTCTTTCTTCACCGAGCCTTCACCACCATCTCCAGCCATTTTCTGACGGTCTTTCCACCACTTCAAACCAATCAAACTCATACCCTCACCACAACCAACACCTTCCACACCTCAAAATCACCAACCAGGCGGTGGAATAGCGATGGACAAAGAAAAACTGAGAGGAGCATGTCACAGTGGTTGCTGGGTTTCTCCTTTTCCAATGACCATTCTCCATTCTGAGGGTAGGCTTAGGGAGCTCTTAATGAGAGGAATGCAATGGTGTCATTGCATGGTGATTCCGATGACGGCAAGGCGGTGATCGGGGCTTGTTGGAGAAAGGAGAAAGTGGCAATTTTTGGCTCGTTCTGGCGTGTACACTGCTCGAAATTGAAAATGGAAAATGATATTGGAATCCTCATGAAGAGAGGAACAATTTGGTAGTGAAGTTTCATTTTTCAGTAGCGGCAAACGGCGTCCGATGGAGGCAATCCGGCAGCGGCTGAGAGACAGTCTCCTCGTCTCAATGCGGTGATCGTCATACTGCTTTCAATTGGTAATTCCAAGCCTTCATTAGTGAGATCAAAATTTTATTTGATTATTGCATGTTTTATATATATGTATGTGCATGCATGCATGTAGTTGTTAGTTTTGTCCGGGTTGAGCCTTTAAGTTGATATAGGTATTTTGACAATTATTTTCTTATGTGAGGAAAAGGGTAATGGGAGATATGATTTTGGACTCGTATGTTGGTTAATAATAAGTTGAATATAAATTTTGATACCGGGAATCATTATAAGTTAAATTGTGTTAGAATGGGAATTTGACTAGGGTATGCATAAATGTTGAATCTAGAGAAGTTTGACTGTGGCATATTTTCTTGATTAGGTGACAATGAGCTAGGCACCAATGAGCAGAAAGATCAATTTTTGGCTATTGCTATTTGGGACTGCAAGAGGTAAGAGTTTCCCACTTTGGGTGTTGCTTTGTTTAACTTGCCCTGATATTATTAAAAACCCCTGTGAGGGTCTCCCACTCTAGGTATTGCTTTGTTAACTTGCTCTGATATTGTTGAAAACCCTTATAAGGGTCTGCCAATCTGGAATTTTTTTTCTTGTCTGTGGTTGTAATAAGCCCCTATGTGGGTTTCTCTATTTTTGAATTGTATTCTGATATGTATTTAGAATCTATCTACTATCTGTTATCTGTTATCTAATTTGAATATCCCTGTGAGAGTTATCTCTGATGTTGATTTTCTTTCCTATCTGTTATAGCACCTAGAACTTCTGTTTGTTATCTGTTTATCTCGTTTCTGTACTGTCTATACTGTATTTATTATCTTGTCAGCATATCTATTATCAGCTCTGTATTTATTGGCCATGCTGGCTTATCTATTTCGTTTACTATTTTCTGTTGCCTTGTTGGCATACTGTTCTGTTTTATTCTAATCTATTAATCTAAAACCAACAGTGCGCTAGGGATTTCGCCCAGGGCATCTATATAAATGGTTATTCTATTATCTATATGGTGATATGTGGGCTAAGAGCCATACTGAGTGATCTGTTTGGTTATGTAGGGGCATGCAAGGGATTTCCCCCTGGATGTCACCAGTACGCTAGGGATTTCCTCCTCAGTGCCAATCGTACGCTAGGGATTTTCCCTTGGATAAAGGTAATACTCTAGTGATTTGCCCCTAGGTATCAGCGGTGCACTATACAATTCGTACAAGCATCTACCATATACCAAGTTGTTACACTTAGGTAAATTTTCTATCTATCCATTATAAGGTGAATCCGCAATGCATATCTTACAGCTTTTTCTTAGAATGCATATGCTTTGGGCTTGATTTGCCTAAATGATTTCTATCTGCTTGTAATCTGTTCTTGGAGCAATAAAGTTGGAGAGTTTTCTATTTGCTTTTCAGTACTGTCTGTCTGTTTTTTTGAATTTTGTTATATTCAGTTTGAAAAATTATATCTTATAGAGTTGAGTTTCTCTTTTGTAAACAATGTTGTTACTTACCTATCCCCCACTAAGTCTTTGGACTTACCCCACTGTATTTCATAATCTTTCAAATAGGGATGGGCTCTGGTGGATATCAAGTTGGAATGACATTTATATAGTTGTTTTGTAGTAGGATTAGAGCTAAAATTAAGTATGAAATTTGTAACTATTTGGTTGACCTTATAAACCTTGTGATGTACATATTTTGTTTGAAGTTTGTAGTATAATATGAAATGATGGTTTAATTTGTCAGAGACTATAATATGACTTAGTTCCCTGAACTCTTTTGGTATTTTCATTTTGTGGTTATAAGGTAATGTTGGAGTTGTATTAGTATAAATTTTGAGATGTTTGAATTTATGGGCCTACGATTGAATTGTAACTTTGAGAAATAAGTTTGAATTAGAGTAGTGCTTCAACTTAGGTGCTGTCCTTAGTGGGGGCGCTACAGGTGTGGTATCAGAGCCTAGGTTTAGATAACCTAGGTGTGAACGTGTGATAGAACTCTCAGTAACCTCTAATTGGGTTGTTTCAAATGCACTTAAGGTATTTTCAAGATTGTTAAGTCATCGTAAGACTGATAGAGTAGTAGAATCCTAATGTTTAGATTTAGACTTATGTTGCTTGATTTTATTGAGATGAATTTTTGAATTATTGCAAAATGGCCAACGGATCTGGCAAAGGAAAGGCACCTACGAATGACCAAAATGACGAAAACCTAGAAGACAAGATCAAAGAATTGAAAAAGGAAATGAAGAATCTCTAGAAGATTTGCAAGATGTTGGAAGAGAAATTTTATGACCAAAATGAGCATCTTCAACAGGTTTGAGAAGAGGTGTGTACTTTGAAAGGAATGTTGGGTGCTCAAGATTATCTGCATGATTGAGTCACGGGTGACCTTGAATGGGAGCATCTTCGAGTTAATATCGTTGAAGCATAGATCTAAGAGCTTTACTCCTTGCAAGCCAACATGGAGGCAACATTTCAGGCCTTGCAGTTTGATTATAGGAGATCAATACAGGTTTCTCACCTAATCATGGATAAGATAGGTTAAGCATTGGACTACCACTGTAGAGCTATCGATCAGGCCATTAGAGTTGGTCTGAGATATACATAGAGGCCAGTCCTTCGGGCATTCACCAAATCCTTGCTCTTAATCAAGGACATGGTCAACAGCAGCAAGAACGAGCTCCAAAACCTGAGGAAGAACCAAAATCCAAACTAGAAGAGAAATCAGAAGAGGAGTCTAAGGAGGAACCATAAGAAGTCCCCAATGTAGATGTCAACCTAGAACCTCTAGTCTTAGTGCCACATGAGATAGATAATGAAGAAGATCAGTGGATGACAGATGAGATGATCAAGCTATCTGATATCACTAAGGATGAGGAAGATTAGATGCGAGCCTTAACATTATAGTATTTTACTATGTTGACAGGCTATATTTGATGACTTCTAATATTCAACCCTTGTAACCACAATAGACAACTTTATGACCATGACTTATAACTTTTTCACTTTTCCTTTGAATGTCCTATCATTTTGTCTTTGATTGGGCATTTCGTTAGAATAGCCATTTTTGCTACCTTAAATTGTATATATGTTTTTGTAATCTGATATTGCTAACCTCTATTATGCTAATGTATGACTCTTTGGGGAAAATTATTTTTAACTTTTCTTTTCTATTATGAATTTTGAAAGTTTACTTAAGTTATATTATTTTCTTTATTAAAACCTAAACTATTGAAGGGGTATTGAGAATTGGGATATTAACTTCAACTTTCAATTTCAGGTTGAGATATTTTTGAAATCTTAAGACAAATGGCATCCTATGACAATACCCCTAGACCATCACCACCCCAATTAGGTTAGTGAGAAAGACCTCCAAGACAGCAATTTCAAGACCATTATGCCCCCAGACTGAGAGTTTTAGCTCATTCTCGAGCTAAGCAGAGAGAAGAGGTATCACAAACTCATTCAGTTTGGCAGCCAATGAGACTTGTGTATTAGAGAGAGCCAGAGGTCAGGCCACCAGCCTAACCCACGGCTAAAGATCGAGCCCTAGAAAGATTTCTTCATTTTTAGCCCCCTAAGTTCCATGGAGAACTAGATGATCAAAAGGCTGAAAAATGGGTAGAAGATCTTAAGGTCATATTTGATACTCTGCGCTACCCCTATGAACAGAAGGTTCAATTTTCCACATTCTTCTTAACGGGATCTACTAGAAGTTGGTGAAAAATGATAGATCCTCGCTGGACAGCCTTAGGAACCTAGAGGACATGGCATAATTTCACTAAAGAATTCATGGATAAATATATACCTTTGGTGGTCAAGCAGTCACATGAGTTCATGAATTTGATCTAAGAAAATTAGACTGTTAGTCAATATAAGGCAATCTTCAGCTAGCTCATCTAATATGCATCCTATATTCAGAATTATGAAAGTCGACAATTTCAATGGTTTACTTAAGTACTATGGCCAAAGTTGAGATAAGGTCTAGCTATCTTCGATTTGCTAAATTTCAACATAGCAATTAGTAAGACACTACAACTAGAATCGGAGCTGTATGAAATTAGGAAAATTGAAAAAAATGGTAGAAAGAGAAGACCATCTCTAGATGGACTGAGTGGCATTAGCAAGAAACCATAGAGGCCACAAGCTGAGTGTGTGACTCAGAGGACTACTCGGACAGATGGGATAATAAATTGGGCTCAAGAAATGATACCGGTACTATATGGATTTTGTAGGTCAGCAGGGCATGAGGAAGCTAAGTGTTGGCGGAAATAGGGTAAATGCCTATGGTGTGGTAGTAGTCAGCATCTTCTGAAAGATTACCCAGGAAAGAAAGGCCCAGTTCCAACAGAAAAAGAAAAGCAGAAAATCCAAGCCCGTACTTATGCCCTCACCGGAGAAGATGCTTCGAATCAAAATGAGGTGGTAGAAGGTATGATCACTATCTCCAAAACTCTTGAAAAAGTGTTATATGATCCCAATGCTTCCCATTTTTTGTATCTGTTGAATTCTCTATAAAACTGAATATGAAACCTAAAACTATAGCATATCAAGTAGAAGTGAAAACACCTTTATGGGTAGGACTAGTTACTGATATCATGTATTGGGATTACCTAATTATGATTGAAGGCTAAGTGTATCAAACTAATTTAATACAAAAGCCTATACAAGGATACGATGTAATTCTTGGAATGGATTGGCTGTATAACCACTAAGCATAAGTGAATTATTTCACTAAGTGCATAACACTCAAGGAAGGGACATTAATATCTTCACATCTTTCCATAGATAAAACCTCTCCGATACCAATCATATCAGTTGTAGAAGTTAGGTAGATTTTGAATAAGGGTGGGCAAGGATTCTTAGCATAGCTCATCAACAAACCTCAAGACATGGTCATAATTGAAGAAGTTGAAGTGGTAACAAAATACCCTGAAGTATTTCCCGAGGAGTTAAACTTGCTAACCCCTGATAGGGAAATAAAGTTTGCTATTCACACTCTCCTGGGGGCTACACCATTTTCTAAAACACCATATTGGATGACACCTGCCAAACTTAAGGAATTGAAGAGTTAGCTGGAGGAGTTGTTAGAAAAGAAGTTTATTAGACCCAACACGTCGCCTTAGGGAGCTCTAGTACTGTTTGTCAAGAAAAAAAATAGTCTATGAGAATGTGCATTGATTATCAAGAGTTGAACAAGGTTAGTATCAAGAACAAGTACCCACTACTCCAAGTGGAAGAGTTATTTGATCTTTTACAATGATAAAAAATCTTCTCAAAGTTGGATTTAAGATAAGGGTATTATCAGCTAAAGATTAGAGGAGAGGGTATTCTAAAGACAACTTTCAATTCTCGATATGGCCATTACAAATTTGTAGTGATGCTGTTCGGCCTAACTGATGCCTTAGTAGCATTCATAGATTTGATGCACCGAATATTCAAACCCTATTTGGATCAATTTATGGCCATCTTTTTTGATGATATCTTGGCTTTCTCTAAGTCCAGAGAAGAGCACAGGAAGCACTTACACATAGTTCTAAAGACCCTAAGAGAACATCAGATGTATGCTACATTCAGTAAGTGTGAGTTCTAGATAGAGAAAGTAGCCTTCTTGGGTTATGTAATCACTCAAAAGGGGATAGAAGTTAACCTTTCCAAGATAGATGTGATTGTTAATTGGAAAAGACCTAAGAATGTTACAGAGATACAAAGCTTTTGAGGATTGGTTGATTACTATCAAACATTGGTTCAAGACTTCTCCAAGATAGCCAACCCACTAACCAAGTTAACCTAGAAAGATGAATCATTTGTTTGGAATGAAAAATATGAGGAGCTTCCAAGAATTGAAGAATCGTTTGACTACAGCACCAGTATTAGCCCTTCTAGATGGGTTGAAAGATTTTGTAGTATATACAAATGCCTCATATAAGGGGTTAGGATGCATGTTAATGCAAAAAGGGCATGTTATTGCCTATGCATCTAGGAAGTTAAAGCTTCATGAGGAAAACTACCCTATACATGATCCGGAATTAGCAGTAGTTATCTTTGCACTATCAACATGGAGGCACTATCTTTATGGGGCTATATTTGAAGTGTACTCAGATCACAACAGCCTTAGGTATCTAAATTTGCAAAAGGATTTGAACTTGAGACAGTGAAGATGGATGGAATTTTTGGAAGATTATGACTTTTTCATCAATTATCATCCGGGAAAAGCCAATGTAGTAGCTGATGCTTTGAGTCAAAAAGTAGGAATGGCTTATCTAAAAGGCGCAAAAACATCAAAAAAATTGAAAGCAAGTGCTATAATAAGACTAAAACAACAAGTTTGGATTGCAGGAGTGAAAGTACATCTGGAACTATATGAAGAAATTCAGAAAGCTCAAGCCAAGGAGAACTAGATGTTGAGACAAAAAGAGATGGTTAAAAGCTCTGTAGAATCTGAATTTAGCATAGATAGCCAAGGTATCTTACTTTATAGAAACAAAATCTACGTACCAGAAAAGATAAAGGAAAGGATATTGAAAGAGGTATATCAAACAAGATACACTATGCATCCTGGAGGAATGAAGATGTACTAGGACTTAAAGAAACACCAGTTGGAATGGCATAAAGAAAGATGTAGCAGACTTTGTGCAAAGATGCTTAACCTAAAAGCTGGTGAAGGCAGAACACCAGCAACCGTTAGGTTTGTTGCAGCTACTTCCTATCCTAGATAGGAAATAAGAACAAGTGACTATGGACTTTGTGACTAGTTTACTGAAGGCCAGAGGAGGTTATGACAGTATTAAGGTAGTAGTAGATTGACTAATAAAATCCTCACACTTTTTACCAATCAGGACTAATTATAAGGTCGAGAAATTGGCAGAATTATACCTTAAAGAGATTGTTAGATTGAATGGAATCCCAGTGAGTATTGTGTCTGATAGGGATCCAAAATTCACATCAAGACTTTGGAAAGGTTTACAGAGATATCTAGAAACAAGAATGCAATTTATTTTAGTAGCTTATCTACAGATGATGGACAATCGAAAAGAGTCATTCGAAATTTGGAGGATATGTTGTGTGCGTGTGTTCTGGACTTTGGTGGAAGTTGGACTTAACATCTACCTCTAATTAAATTTACCTATAACAATAGCTATCAATCTGTTATTCACATGGCACCATATGAAGTATTGTATGATCAAAAGTGTCAATCCCTGCTATATTGGGGTCTATTGGAATATAAAGGTACCACTAAAGAGTCTCCAGGGATTATAAGGCTTGAACTAATCTAAGAGACTATAGGTAAGGTGCATATTATAAAATAGCGGATGATGGCTGCCCAAGAGCGACAGAAGAGCTATGCTGACAGGTGGAGAAAAAACTTAGAATTTGAGATTGGCAACCGAGTGTTTTTCGAAGTATCACTACAGAAAGGGATCAAAAGAATAGGCAAAGGTGGAAAACTAAGTCCAAGATAAATGAGGCCATATGAGATATGCGAAAGAATTGGAACAACGGCTTATCATCTAGTGTTACCCCATAGTTGGGCCAGAATACATTATGTCTTTCATGTGTCGCAGCTACAAAAGTGTTATCCAGATCCGTCTCATATCATATCTCATGAACATATGCAACTAGAAAGTGACCTATCATATGAGGAGCAACCAGTTTGTATTATAAATAAAAAGTTCTGAGAGCTTAGGAATTGAAAGATTCCTCAGGTGAAGGAGCTGTGGCGGAATTACAATGTTGAGGAAGTAACTTGGGAATATGAGGATCTCATGCACCAATAATAACATGAGCTATTTCAATATTTAGGTGAGAATCTGGGGACCAGATTATTTTAGGAAGGGAGGTCTGTAACACCCCTAAAATTTTATTTATAATTATGATTTTATCGTTATTTGAAAATTTTATGAATTTCACGTTATTAATTATTTTAAAAGTTTTGTAGGTTAAATTATAATTTTTGTAGACTTAATTGTGTATACTTTTGATCAATTTAGGGTTAATCATAATTTTCTAAAAATTTAGGGTAAAATTGCATAATTTAAAATTTTATTTAAAACAAAATGAAAGTCAAACCAAAAAATTAGATTTTGAGTACAAGGAAAGCCCTCTTTTTCTTCCCGCTTTTTCTTTCCTTTTTCTCTTTCTTCCTTTTCTTCTCCCTTTTCCTCTCTTTTTCTTCATTCTTCATTAAGCCTTCATCACCATCTCTAGCCATTTTCCAACAATCTTTGCACCACTTCAAACCAACCAAAC
Organism: Jacaranda copaia; assembly: GCA_014898725.1. Lineage (NCBI taxonomy): Eukaryota > Viridiplantae > Streptophyta > Magnoliopsida > Lamiales > Bignoniaceae > Jacaranda > Jacaranda copaia. The sequence continues at coordinate 678,538 of JACGDI010003568.1, read as the reverse complement.
TTATCCCCTCACCACAACCAACACCGTTCATACCTCAAAACCACTAATTGGGTGGCGGAGTAGTGGCAGATGAAGGAGAATCGAGAGGTGCAAGTCATGGTAGTTGTCGGGTTTTTCCTTTTCCAGTGAACATTCTCTATTTTGAGGGCAGGGTTATAAAGCTCTTGATGAAAGGAATGCAACGGTGTCATTGCATGGTGATTTTGACCACGGTAAGGCAGTGATTGGAGCTCATCGGAGAAAGGAGAAAGTGGTAATTTTTGGCCCATTTTGGTGTTTACACTGCTTGAAATTAGAAATGGAAGGTGGCGTTGGAATCCTCACAATAAGGGGAACAATTTGGCGATGAAGTTCCATTTTTTGGCAGTGGCTGATGACGGCGGTTCAACAGTGGTGGAGAGACAGTCTCCTCTTCTCAATGTGGTGATCATTCTAGTGCTTTCGGTTAGTGATTCTGAGCCTTTTATTAGTGAGATTGAAATTTTATTTAATTATTACATGTTATATATATGTATGTGCATGCATACTTGTTGTTGTTAGTTTTGTCCTGGTCGAGCCTTTGAGTTGATATAGGTATTTTGATGATTATTTTTTGATGTGAGGAATAGGGTAATGGGAGATATGATTTTGGACTCGTATGTTGGTTAATAATAAGTTGAATATAAATTTTGATACTGGAAATCATTATAAGTTAAACTATGTTGGAATGGGAATTTGACTAGGGTATGCATGAATGTTGAATCTAGAGAAGTTTGACTCATTGCATATTTTCTTGATTAGGTGACAATGAGCTAAGCACCAATGAGCAGTAAGATCAATTTTTGGCTATTGCTGTTTGGGACTGTAAGAGATGAGGATCTCCCACTCTGGGTATTGCTTTGTTTAACTTGCTCTGATATTATTGAAAACCCCTATAAGGGTCTCCCACTTTGGGTATTACTTTGTGAAGCTAATCTAAATTGTTGGAACCCCTATGAGGATCTGCCAATCTGGCATTATATTTCTTGTCTATGATTGTAATAAGCACCTATGTGGGTTTCTCTATTTCTGAATCATATTTTGGTTTGTATTTGGAATCTATCTACTATCTATTATCTGTTATCTAATTTGAATACCCCTATAAGGGTTATCTCTGATGTCGATTTTCTTTTCTGTCAGTTCTAGTGCCCAGAACTTCTGTCTGTTATTTGTCTATCTTGTATCTGTACTGTCTGTACTATATCGATTGCCATGTTGGCATATCTTTTATTAGCTCTATATTCATTGGCCGTGTTGGCTTATCTATTCTGTTTACTATTTTCTATTGCCTTGATGGCATGCTATTCCATTTTGTTCTGATCTGTTGATCTGAAACCAACAGTGCCTTAGGGATTTCCCCCTGGGCATATGTATGAATGGTTATTTTGTTATTTGTATGGTGATATGTGGGCCAAAGACCATACTGAGCAATCTGTTTGGTTATGTAGGGGCATGCTAGGAATTCCCCCCTGGATGTCACCAGTACGCTAGGGATTTCCAATGTAAAGTGAATCCACAATGCATATCTTATAGCTTTTTCTTAAAATGCATATGCTCTGGGTTTGATTTGCCTAAATGATTTCTGTCTGCTTGTAATCTATTCTTGGAGCAATAAGGTAGGAGAGTTTCCTATTTGCTTTTCTGTACTATCTGTCTATTTTTCTGAATTCTATTATATTCAGTCTAAAAAATTGTATCATATTGAGTTGAGTTTCTCCTCTGTAAACACTGTTGTTACTTGTACCTATCCCTCACTATGTCTTTGGACTTACCCCCCTATATTTCATAATCTTTTAGATAGGGATGGGCTCTAGTGGATGTCAAGTTGGAATGACATTTATATAGTTGTTTTGTAGTAAGACTAGAGCCGAAATTAAGTATGAAATTTGTAACTGTTCGATTGACCTTATAAACCTTGTAATGTACATATTTTGTTTGAAGTTTGTAGTATAAGATGAAATGATGGTTTAATCTGTTAGAGACAGTAATATGACTTAGTTCCCTAAACTCTTTTGGTATTTTCATTTTGTTGATTATTAGGTATTGTTGGAGTTGTGTCAGTATAAATTTTGAAATGTTTGAATTTATGGGCCTACGGTTGAATTGTAACTTTGAGAAATGAATCTGAATCAGAGTAATACCTCAGCTTAGGTATTGTCCTTAGAGGGGGCGCTACATCTACTTGTCTATTAATATTATATATTTTGATAATAAAATGAATTATTATAGTATTTTCTTTAACTAAAACTCACAATGGAAAAATATTACTCATTTACCTAACTATTTATATATACGTAAATATAATAAAATTTCTTTGCTTCATGCAACTATGTTATATAATCATCCCACACTTTTTGTTTGTTTCTTTTAGTTCACTATTTGATACTCTTATTTTATTTATTCAAATGACAATTACTATTTTATTTTTAAAAAGAATAATATTATTCTAAAATATTCTAATAAATAATTATGTTATATCTTTAATTTTTCAAAACTTATTTTTAATAGCGTAAAAATATTCACACTTTTTACTCTTCTAACTAATATTTTTTATAATTTTATTTTATTTGTATTAAGAACTAAGGGAATAAATGAGATGAGACAATTTCCTAACATTTTGAGCTCGTCAAGCCAAGCTTGATAAGTATAAGTATCTATGCACAAATCAATATTAACAAATATTAGTTGTAGCCAAGTTGGTGAGTGGCTTGTTGGAGGAGGTAATAGGTGCGGGTTCAAGTAGTCTAAAGAACGTGAGTTCATGAATTTGATCCATGGAAATTAAAATGTTAGTTTGTACGAGTCAATCTTCAGCCGTGCACCCCATATTCAGAATGATGAAAGTTGACAAATTCAACAGTTTACTCAAGGACTACAACCAGAGTTGAGACAGGGTTTAGCCATCATTGAGTTGGTAGGTACGGGCGGGCGTGTAGCAAGTGTGGGTATGCCCATTGATTAGGCTTCCAGCCTAAAAACTATTAGGCTTACATTAGGTTTTGGCCAGCTAGAGTGGCCCATGGGCAGAGACAGCCTAGTTCACAGTTGCAAGCAGACGGGTAAGCGAGCAGCAAGTGTGAACAAGCCCATTGATTGGGCTTCCAAACTAAAAATTGTTGGGCTTACATTGGGTTTTGGCTAGTCAGAGTGGCCCATGGGCAAGACGGCCTAGTTCATAGATGTGGGCAAGCGGGCGGGCAGAAATATACATTGCCATTAGGCCTAGTTTAAGCTTTGACCAATTGAAGTGGCCCATGGAATAGACGGGCTTAGATTGGGCTTCAAAAGATGGCCTAATTAATGTTTGGCCCACTAGCCAGCAGCCCAGTGCCAGAGATATTGGGCTCGAAAAAGTAATGTATTACATGTGCTAAATGTAACAAAACTATTTAAACTCTTTCATAGCAAAACTCTTAGCTATCTATTTCATTAGTAACGAAATGCTTATTTTTGAATTAAAATATTATTTAACTTTTTGTAATCAAATATCTTTTTACATAAATAATTAGTAACTACACTTAATTAAATAAATAATATTATTATAATATGCATTAGTAATGAAAATAAAATGAAACAAAACTGCCAACATTCTGGTAACTAAGCATTTCGTTACACTATAGAAATTTATTATAACTAATACACTTTTTTGTACTTATGTCATATTTTTGGTAACAATACATTTCGTCGCCATAAGGTCATCATTCGTAATGAATCATAAATTTCATTACTAAAACTTTTTGCAACGAAACTTAGGGCACTAAACTTTAGTAACGAAAAATTTGTTATCACTATTTTGGGTAATGAATTTCAACATTATGGTAACAAAATTATTCATTACTAAAAGTGTAATTTGTTGTAGTGCCAATACCAATAATTAGGTTGAAACCCATATTTCAGCAAATGTATGTGTACTTCATCAGGTGTCAAAATTTTTATATTTTTTATCTTTTGAACAAGGACACTTTATTTCTCCATCTTTCAAACATTGAAGCTGAATGGATACATAATCAATAAAACTTTTCACCCTAATAACAAACTCTTTTGTATAGTCTTTTCGATTTGGCAAGAGCTAGTCATACATCTAACAATGTTTAGTAGGAATATCCATGTTCTGTAAAGAAGTAAATTCATTAAAATCAATTTCAATTTGTAAGGTGAAAAGGTAGTTTTATTATAAATATTTCAATTTTGATGAAATTATTTAATCATTTACTTTATTATTATATGTTGGAAAGTGATTGCTTATTGTATCTTCTTCTTCTCCGTCTCCTCCTCATCCTCCTCCTCCTTCTTCTTCTTATTATTATTATTATTATTTAGAGATGAATATATGTGGCAAATCAAAAAAGAGAAGTCTAATAGGCAAAAAGATGGAAGGATGAGATAACAGTTAAATTTGGTAAACAAATTATTGGTGTGTTATGGTCATATTATGACTATAAATGTTTTTTCAAAAACTCCATAAAATATATCCAAATTGCTCAAGAAACAAGATTCAACAAAATAAGTAGCATCATTTCAATTGAAAACAATTAATAATATTTATAAGCACATAAGGCACGCAAACACTCCCCCTTATACCCACCATCATCATGCAAGCAATTAAGAATGAATCAACCACAAATGCGAAGGCTTCATCCCTTCTCCTAACATCATATCCTCTATCTTAATTCCACCAACTCTAAACAATTCTAATGTATTCTACTAAAAAAATATATGAAATAAAAGAAAGGAATGTAAATTTACCTCGAAATGCTCTAAAAAAATCAACACTCACAAAAGTATCCTCCATGATCAAAATAGCCTATCTCATTGGGCACATGTTACACGTGCACATATCTATCCATAAATCATAATTCCATAAACTAAATTAAGACTTATAAGCTTAATACAATTGAACATGTACCAACATACAGTTTAATTCAATCAAAATTCTTATAGAATTTTTAATTCACATAACAACATAAATCTAACATAATACAACAACATTTAATATAAATTTAAAAATTTCACTCAAATTTTAACTAGTACATAAATCATTATTTCTGTTAAATCAAATTTCCTTACTAATGCATAGATTATTATTTGAGTTTAACTAATACATAAATCATGCATGTTAATTAAATACATGAATCAAATTTTAACTAACATAATGGATCATAATGAAAAAAATTATTTTACTTAGAGGGCATAATGCAAAAAATGCGCTCTTCAAACTAGAGTAATAATTGAACAAAAATAAAATTTTCCAAAAATTAAAAATAAAAAATAGGCCAAATCTGGCTATTTGCTGGCTATTGTTGGCTAATAGCTTTAATAAAGAAAAAAGAAAGAAAAAAAAAGTTGGTGGGGGGGTGGGACTTACATGAAGAAACAATGGGGAAATCCAAGAATGTGTGGATGGGGGAGTCAGGGTTTATTTTCCCCGTTTCCTGAATCCATCACAAAAATAATTTTAATTTTTTAGTTTTGTGATGGATTTCTTTCCATAACAAAATTTTCTAAAATCTTGAAAATATTAGCAATGGGTTTTGAATCTATTGCAAAATCTTTTTACATTGTTTAATTTTTTTTAGATGGATTTTTTTTTCCATTGCAAAAGGCCAAAGGTAATTTGTTCAAAGATTGTCACTTTGCAATGGATTTTGCAACATATATTTGGTGACAGATTTTCTATCACAAAATCCATTGCAATTTGCAACGGATTTTTCTCATCGCAAAAGGCAGTTTTGTTTAGTAGTGTTGGTGAAATAGAAATATCTGTTATAGTTAGTCATTTTTCTTGTCATTGAATTCAAAATAAACTATGTTATAAGAATATGAATTTGCAGGCATTTAACTTAATTTCTAAAGACCATACATCTTCAGTTAAAATCAGATTTTACAACAGAAATGCTATTGAAGTAGAAACTTTTCAGCATCAAAAACCAAAAATTGTATGTAAATTTTCAGTTTTGTGTACTTTTAGCTTTTTTGGCTACTAATTCTGAAATGTTACAGCAAAAAATTGAATATTAATTTTCAGTTTTGTTGTTTAAATTTTATATAGTGTTTTAAATTCTTCTACAATTAACATATGTCAAATATTTATATTTGTTTAAATGCATGATAAGTTAACTAATAAAATTATTTTTATTCAAGTTAAGTGTATTTTGACCATTCTTTAGCATGCTTGGTAGACAAATAGCTTAAATTCTTTTAGTTCTATTTTCGAATGTTAGAATTATATTATGTTGTAATGCGCTTGTATCTTAACATTTTTACAATGTAATTACTGGCTATGATTTGTAGACGCAAAATGTTGATAAAAAATTTATGAAAGAAGAGAGTGTGAAAAGATTATTCTATGGCTATTAAGGTATGTATAATTCATTGCAAAATATTGTTGTTAGTATTTCAAAAAATTTGTACAAAAGTTGTTGGTAATCTAATGAAATTACTAAAATAATTTAAAAGTTAACTAAGTTGTACATGTAGTTTGGGACATGAATACACTACTCTATCATGGAACACCAAAATAGGTTGCGGTAGAAGGTATTTTTGTTGCTATGGTTAATGAAGAAAAGAGAATTGGACCAGAATTTGTGAAGGTGTATATTGAAAAGGCAATGATATCCAACAAGAAGCTGCTTAGACATTGTGACGGCATTAGGACCACTGGAGAATTAGTTTATAGATGTTATGAGTAGGAGTATGTGAATATATGTAAAAATTTGATATTTCTTTTCATTTCAACACTAAAAGTGTTAATTTTACTCATTGAAAATACTTCAAATTTTATTTATCTACTATTTTTTTATTATGTTGGAGGTTATGGAGATTTAGATGATATGGCAAAATATCTTCATTTGGATGCTTTCATAGGATACTATTACTTAGCTTATGTTGGCAAGGTTTTCCACAATTTGACTTTTTTATGTTAACTTATGGGGGTGGGAAACTTATTGTTTGGTCTATGTTGATATTAGTTTTGTATGAGTTGACTTTTATTATGTTAACTTGGTTTGTTTGGATGATAAGCTTATATTTAGTTTATATCTATGCTGGTTTTGTACAACTTAGCCTTTTTTCTATGTTAACTCATTTTGTTGGACATATGAAACTTATGCAGTGTTTATTAGCAACTTGACCTTTTATTCTACTAATTGTAGGTGGAAACTTGGGTTTCAACTATTAATTTGTATGTTATGTTATTTTCTGATAGGAACTTATGACTTCTAGTTGTTTTGAATAAATTTAATGTACAAAATATTTTAAAATTAGTGTTATGATGGATTAGTGATATTAAAAATTAATTTCACGTACACTATAAAATGAAGTTTTTCCTACACTTTTAATATAGTAGCAAAAGGTGTTAGTTTTTAGCATTTATTTACTATGAAATTATAACTATACCAAAAGATTATGATAGTAAAGATAGTGTTTTTCCAATACACAACACACGGGAGCAAAACTTTATATTTTTTAAGATTTATTTGCTATAAAAACTTAATCCTAATAAAAGATTGAATGTTGTTGTATAACACTTTTTTTTTTCTTATAGTTTGAACATCATAGCAAAAAGTGATAATTTTACCATTTGTTTGCTATGAAATTTAGCCATACCAAAATGCAGAAAATTCACAGCAAAAAAGTATTTGCTACACAAGTCAAGCATAGCCAAGTTTTTGTCATGCCGATATTTACTGCGACAATAAATTCATAATAAATCCATAGCAAAAGGTCTTACACTACGAATTTAGGCTTGCCACTATGGAGTTCTTTTCATACCAAGATGTCATTTTTTTGTAGTATCCTCTACCTTAATGTCAATTCCACTCCTTTCTAACTCAATAGTAGTTTTACTCATTTCCACAATGGTCAATTACTATCATTGGATTTCTACATCAATTAATTGCCATTGTTGATGCATCGGCAAATAGTACTCCCATAATATTTCTATTAAACACATTATTCCTAAGACAATCAATTACCATTGTCACATTTTCCTGAAACTCAATTGTCTTTGCTTTATCTCTACAATAGTTAGTTGCTATTGTTAGAGTATTGACAAAAGGTGCTTCCAAAACATTTTGGTCAAATATAGTGTCCTATCTCATGCTATGATTGGAGACATTAAAGATAATACAATCAAGGAAGTGGATGTTTCTCTACTTGATAATAGTTCAATCAATGGTCTTTCTTTGAAGAATGAGCAAGTAATTTTAAATACTCTACCTTTTTTTGTTTTTTAGAGTTGATTGGAATATAGAAAAGTGAAAAATCAACCAATGGCTTATGTAGTCCTTTTTTTTTCAAAAGGTAGATTTTACCAACTCAAGTTATGTTCCAATCTACCTAATGTTATGTGTGAATTGAAATGTACGTAATGCCTTTAGTTGTTGAATATTTTCATTCCTCAATTTTGTTTTTTATTTTCACTATTTTTCATAACCTTCAAACTGAGAGACATGAGTTATATATATCTTTTGAAAATAGTTGAGGATGACCAAGATAGTGTGTGAGTTGATTGGTCTTGATAATTTGATTAACCAGTTGAGGATGCTGAAGTTAATTAACATTGATGGTGTTATGGTAGGGAATAAGGGAAACACATTGCTATAAACTTGTTCCCTTAAAACTAAACCATGAAGCCTTAGCTCTTTCAACTACCTCTTGTAGCTTAACTAAACTAGCCTCTCTTAAGTTTTGTATGAGATTAAAGTACTAGAAAGTTGGTTTGAAAAGGCTAGGCAAAAGAAAATAACAAATTAGAAATATTACATAACAGAATTTCAAGGAAACTTTTTGTTGTAACTTTTATTCACAACTTTTGGTCCCAAACCTTGTTATTACCAATGAAGGCCTCTCCCCCAATTTAGACTTTCTACCACCTCAGATAGATGGTGAGATCTAAAAGATCTAACAATTAGGATAACTTCTCTAGAAAATTATCCAAAACTATTTTGTACTTTCTCTACCTTTCTATAAGCTTCTAAATTTATCTAGTATAATTTTTGCATTTCTCTAACTTTCTAGATCTTTCCCCTATTTTCTAGAAGAGTGTGGAATCTTCTAAAATTCCCTGAGTTGTCAGGAACCTTTTGGATCCTTTCAGAGTTTTCTAGATCCTTCTTGAACATTTTAGATCTATCTAGAGCCTTGCTAATTCTTTCAAAATCTTCTAGTCTCTTCAAAACCTTCTAAGCTCCTCTAAAAACTACAAGACTCTTTCAAATCCTTCCACAATCTTCTAAAGCTTTTGTGGTCCTTTCAAAAATATTTTTGATCATTCAAGTATCTTCTGAAATCCAAAGTGAATAGGGTTGTTTTTACCTAAAAGAGACAGATTAGCCAAAATGGCCACATAGAACAAATCTTGTAACTTCTAGTTTTTTCGGTGACTGAAATGTTCTTTTGATATTTTTCATTTAGTTGCTATGGGTTGGCTAGGGTCCGATAGTCATGATATTTCTTAAGACTCTATATCTTTTAAAAAGATGACATGTGTACAAATGGTTTATTTAAAAAGCCATTACTAATATAATTAATTTACTAAATTAACTTTTTTCACTAAATTAAATTAAAATAATTTCAATTTTGAAATACTTTTATAATCCTTTTTAAAAACTAACAATCAATTTGAAAAAAAAAATAAATTACACATAATTTTGAATCACACTTGCATACACCCTAGTTGATTAACCTTCACAAATCTGCCCAATTTTCTAAACATTGATACTTGTTGGCAGCCTCCACCTTAAGAAACCAACCATGTTGTGAATAGGAACAAACAAATGACTCATCCTATGTAGAGATAGAGAGCAACGAGGAAAACTGGGTCAAGTTTTGTTGGGAATAACAAATAAAGGTAAAGAGGAATGATAATTATAAAATTTGATATGTCAAGGAATGATAGTAAAGTTAATGAAAATTAATTCTTGTTGTTGCCTCCTAGTTAATAGCCCACTGTTGATGCTTTAGTAGGAAAGAAACTAGATAAGGAAAAAGAAAGAGATCATGGTTTTGCTAAGCATTCTGTTTTCCCCTACATTTCAACTAGAAAAGGTGATTTTCATTTAATTAATTTCGTTAAATTTTTATATAGCTTTTGTGGCATCAGTCAATGGAGTTATTAGAATTGGATATTATTTGAGCTTTTGGTATTTGATCATTTTGGTGGTTTTGATGTGATTTTTAGATCAATTGAAATTTTTTGAATTTAATGTTGAAAGGATAATTGTGGGAAGCATTTGCGTTTTGGATGCTTGTTTTAATTACTTTAGTGAAATTGTTATTTGCTAAGAAAAAATCATTTTTAAGGATTAATTTTGTATGCCTTTTATGTGAAATTTCTTAAAAACAAATAAGTATGGCAGAAAGCTTTTCCTTTTCTTTTTTCTTTTTCTCAAAAGTCTGAAAGTTGTACTTAGTACGAAGGATTAGACTTGAGAAAGTTGAACTTAAGAAGCAGTTGTTGCTTTTCTAATGCTATCAAAATTTTATCTTTGACACTATGGTCATGTTTCCAAGGGTTGATATATTTTTTTTTAATTTCATTTGTTTTCCTATTGGACTCAAATTCAATGATTATCGAAGGGTCCATTTTTGGTTGAAATGAGGATTTGATTCTTCATTTAATAGAATATTGATTTCATTCACTGATGGAAATGGTTGAAATGAGGATTAAATTTGCTCAGATTTCGGAAGCTTTGGGAAAGAGTTCTCTTGGGAAATTGCTTGAATAGGAATTAATGCCTACATCATTTTTGTTAATTTGATGTTGTCAGAAATTGTTGATTTGGGAGTTGATACATGGGATCTTCCAAAATAGGGAAGCTGCCTATTTTCATGTGTAGGAATGAGGACTCAAACTTGGGGATTTCGAAGACCTTTTATTACTGAAATTTTGTTGGAATGAGGATTTGAACCTTACCTCTTTCACTTCTTCTTCTGTTTCCTTATTGCAGAAAATTGATGTTGGAATTAGGAATCAATCCTGTATAGTTTAGACAATTGATTTTTTTTGTTGCACACTTGATATGGTGTAAAGGAAGTAAGTGCATGCTCTCTTTGAAAGGGAAGTAAATACTTTATTTAATTTTATGGCTTAAAAAACTATTGCCTTATAATCCCCACTTTGATTCTAATACATTATGAGTTACCTTCAAAAAAATAAAAAATAAAAGAAGTTTGAATTTGATATTAGCATTTATGTTTGTAGCTATAGTTTGTTGTTTCAGTGGGTTACCTACTTCAAAATTGTGATGGTAAGAAACTAATGGCCCTTCCTTTAATTGACTCACTTGAAGTAGCAAATATAATTGTTGGTTGTTCTTAGAGTTAATAGTAATTTGAGTAAGCGCGAAGCAAATCTTACTAGTTCAATTAAATGCAAGGAATTTGAACTTTTTAGTTGCAAAACTTATAACTCTTGACATCCTCAAGCTATATCTTCAACCTCAAGAAATAATATGTCTTGAGTTGTCATTTTAAAAGCATATTCAATCTATTCCATTTTCTCAAGCACTAATATTAACGCGCCATATGATTCTTAGAAAAAATTGGAAAAAAAATTATGTTTAAATGTTCATATTACAAAGCACTTTCAAAAGTATATATTCTTCCTATATTGGCCAAGTGCACTTATTCCCTTAAAAGAATACAAACTCTTCATAACTCTTCTTTATGCATTGATTGATCCAACTTAAATAAAGCATGAAACAATAATGTGTGTAATCTATTGTATGAAACCCACCCCCACCCCTAAAAAAAATCACAATTAATATAGTAATACAAGTTAATTACCTCATCTAATTGATTTTTCATCTCAATGCCAAATATCATACTTAAGCAAATGCACGTTCAAACTACAATCATACCTACTAGGCCTATTATAACTAAATGTGTTCACAATATCTTTAAACGGATACTTATTTGGCTACCACTTCTCAAAAATAAGTTGTACTTTTGTAACATAAAATAATAAAATATTGCAAGGTCATTATAATCACCAAAGATATCATTTTTAAAAGTTTAAAATCTAAAATTCAGTTCTCAATCTTATCACTTTCTTAACAAGCTCCATCCTATATGCAATTGTTTCTAGTAGAGGATATGTGTCGCAAGTCATAATTTATGAATTATCGTATTTGATGATGCACAATATCCAATGACCCTTCAAATTGTAAATGTGAATGTACAACTTTCACAAATACTCTATGTTATATGTGAATTAGGCATGCCCCTCAAAGTATGCCTTGATAAGCCGTTCATCATTGTGGTTTAGGGTCAAGATGATTTTATGATCACATAATAAATATTAAAAAATTAAAATTATTTATCTAGTTTAAACTAAAAGAAATTGAAACAACTAAATTTACATACACAAAAGAAGGCTAGAAGAAACCATATATGCTCATGTGGGTTATCCTCTTTCATCTTAAGTGAGCAATTGTATGCTACAACATCAATAAGCTTAATAAGATAAGATCATTAGTGAACTTCAAATATTATAATTGATATATATCCCAGATGCATATAATAAATATTCTTACAATACTTGAGATATATCCCCCCAATTGCAAGCACTTTATCACTAATCAACTCACACTCCGCAAGCCAAAGTCCACAGCCAATATACTGCAAAATATTCAAAAACATGTACTATGCTTGTTCATCAAAACAATACAATAAAATTATAAATATACAAATAGAAATAATTAAATTGTATACAAACACATTATGAGACATTTTGTAATATATTTCATGTACTTATTTATTATTCAATTGCTTGCTAAACACAAACTTAATTATATCATCTTCACTAGCTTTAGGATTTAGTCGGAGCTCCTTGCTTTCTTGAATTTTGTCCATTTCAAATGTATCAGACGATTACTTGCAGCCAGGACTCATTAAGCATAAGAGGCCTTTGTTCATTTTAGGAT